>JASTWQ010000017.1:1200000-1609907 GCA_035220615.1 Leptothorax acervorum
GGAATACATTTCTAACATGAATAATATAATCGCATAATTTCATTTTTAGATGCGATGACAAATCTGACACAGCAAAATCTCTTCTGCTTAGAGCGACATATTAACAAACTAACGTCTACCATTCCTACCGAGCAGTCTGCTAGTTAGCCAAGTAACTGACCGCGTCAAAAGCTTGTCAAGACTGACCTTTTAGAAAATGTATGAGCTATCGATTTCTATAACCGTTAGTTCCCAATAGATATCGTCCGAGAATTGATATCTGACCAGTGATATAATAAAAGCGTATATCTCGATGAGACGAAAAAAATCAGAAAAAAACGAAGAAGAACAACGACGAACTCTCATGAGTTCAAATCTTAGGATCTTAGAACTTTTATCTAAAAATTCTGTAATCGGAATTTTTTTTTCGAGACATTATCTATCTATATTTTTAAGTCATTATGGTCTAGATTTTATCTCATTCGTCTCTGCATTGTGATTAGTGATCGCTCACCTGATCTTCCCGCACTAAATCCGTGAATCCGGGTATTTTGTCGGCAAAGTTTCGGATAACATCGATCGAGGTTGTCAATAGATTGTAGAATTGTTGGATCTTCTCGGCTTCGGTCATCGGAGGGTCGCCCGGTCTAGGTTGTCGGTACTGTGAGTAATCGAGGCTTGCCTTGTCCGGCGTTGTGTCCAGATGGGCGCGAACCAGTGCGGTGATCAAAGAGACCGGCGGACTCGGTGGGGATTCTTGCGGTGACTTGGGCTTCGAAGGCAACCTGCCTCGACGGCCCTTCAAAGAATCTGTTCTAACAACCTGTTCGACAATCAAACAATAAAATAAGTCACAATTATTTTATTTCACATCCATATAGTAATTTCGACTGCGTTATAATACTCTTTTCGCATTTTTTAAAGTAGCCTTTGGCACAGAATTTAATAATTGTACCTATGTCTTCGATTACATTTAATTTAATATAACTTTTTATCATTTGATTTAAAATCTTATTGTACTTATAGAGGCGACTTTGGCAAATTTTATTAACTGACAACCAAGAGTTTGCTTGTTTTATCACACTTCTCAATATAATATATAAAGAAACAAATTTAAGAAACAAAATCAGAATTTTTTGTGCAACGCAGCGACGATGTTACTTACCTCCTTGACCATGCCAACCATCAGGCACTTCTGGAATCGGCAAAACTGGCAACGGTTTCGTCGTCGTTTGTCTACCGGGCAAGCCTTCTCGGCCAAGCACACATATTTCGAGCCCTTCTGCACGGTCCTCTTGAAGAAGCCCTTGCAGCCCTCGCATGTGCGCACACCGTAGTGCTGACAGGCTGCGGTGTCGCCGCACACGGCGCAGAGCTGGCTCGGGCTTGGAGGTGCGCGTTCGCCACTAGTACCGCTTCCGGGCGATGGCGAACTGACGGTGGAACTCGCGGTACCGCCGCGCGGCTTCGGGGAATCCATGCTCCCACTACTGTTAACACGACACAGGACGCGCATTGATCTATAACCCGTCGCTACTCAGAACAGGGGGTTCTTCCAAAACTGTTGCGTCTCGTGTCCTCGAAATACGCTAATCGTGAACGCGAAAACCGAACTCGCGTCTTTCATTTTCTAAGATTTACAGCAAAATTGAAAAGCTCTGTATCACGCCCTGATTTAGACAAATTGCATTCTTATTTTATTATTTCAGAGCTATGTGAATTAAACATTTTTAACTGGAGTTTTATTTCCGTGTACTCCCGTAAATAGATTTTAACTTAGCAATTTCATTATGAGTGAACGAAATAATAAATTTAGAACGAAGATCATGCATATTGCAAATTGTTTCTCTCACATTAGAACGTCGTTAATTTATACGAGGGGCACAATGAGACTTGAAATTATTTATTATATTTATTTCACAAAGAATCTTACCTTGCTGATTCTGATCTTTGAGTGGGCAGTGACGCCCTTCGCGGCCGAGTGGTACCCATGACGACGCTGGTGTCGACGTTGGGACAGAGATCGGTAGGAACTACAGGAGTGGCGACGCTGGCAATGGCTGATGGTGCCCCGTAAACCATGGGCATGGTGACAGCCACCCCGTAGGATGGATCCTGCCGGTGATTGGAGGGCGGTACAACTGCCGTTGCCGGGGTGGGCGCCGATTCCGTGGGGAAGTAACTTTGATGATGATGCGGGGCCTGTTGCGGCTGATGATGCTGCGGGTGATGGTGAGGGTGCTGTTGTGGTGGCTGCTGCTCGTGATAGGGCACCGCGGCCGAGAACTCGGTCGGGTAATGAGTAGGGGTGCAGGAATATACCGGGTTGTCATAGCATTCATCGTCCATCTTAATGCCGAGGCCCTGGAGCTCCTGCCTGGTGTATCGCTGCACCGTGTAGGTCTCCTGAAAGCTCGGCAATGGCGTAGGACTGCAAGCAAAAACGCGTAACATTTTATACGAGCCTCCATAAAAGCTCAGTTGTCGAGAAAAACTTCGATAATTTAATTATAATATTGATAATAATATAATATCCTCGCCGCGTTATTTGAGAAATCCTGACAACAAGTTATAATCCTCAATGTTAGAATATCAGAAGTTTAAGGGCAGTTTGCATACCTAAGAGAATCAGCTTGGAGGTCTTCGGGGAGGGGTGGCGGTGGGGGTGGAGGTTGCGATGGCTGCTGGTGGTGAACACTTTGCTGAGACTGAGCAGAGTCGTCGACCGGAGGCACGCCCTGCGGATTCCCGAGCTGCAGTTCCGGAAAGGGATCCAACTCCTCGGGCAAGCTTCCGGCATCCGTGGCGTCCGGATAAGGGCTATTCAGGAACTCCCCGAAATTGCCGAAGGGACTCTGCAATGAAAAATCGCGGCCATATTTATAAGCGATATCATCAATATTAGTAATATAAAAATTAGATATAATAATATAATAGATGCATAAATGTATAATATACATAATAATAATACATTTATATGTATATAATGTTACCGTTAGAACCCGAATTCCGTCAATACCCGATTTAACTAATATTATATTTAGTTATTTCTAGAATTAACTAGTTTACTAGTTAATACTAATATTGACTAGTAGAAAGGTCTTTGATAAAACTAGTCTTGACTAGTTAAATCGGGTATTGACGAAATTCGGGTTCTGACGGTAACATATATATGTATATAAAATAGCAATTTTATCAAGATATTGAGAAAGGAGAAAGTAATTATTGTGATAACAATAATTTATAGTATTAATCTATAACAAAAATAATTATATTTAAATAATAACTCATACTACATGATAAATAAGAATTTGCATAATTCAGTAACGTAACATTAATGATTTCTTAATAAAAATTTGTTTCATAAATTTTAATAGCATAATATAAAATCTAAATAAATAGAGAAAACCGGGAAAGTGAGCAATAAAATAGAAAGAAACGCAAATAAAAAAAAAAATACCTGCGTCGTACGAATGACGTGAATCAATTTGAACACCATACCAACAAGAACTCTGCAAATCTTTTGTTTTCTATAATTACATATACCGAACAAACGAGACTCAACTATTAACTTTAAACGTTAATGTTTCCCTTTGGCGGAGCCGTCACGGTCTCCGGAGAGCCGTGCGAGCGACAAATCGAAGCACCCAACTGCAAGGCGGAAACATTGTTCGACCACAATTGCGAGCAGCAGCGTCGAGACATCGATGTACAATCGAGGTGCGCAGTGAGGATGTTCGAGAGAGGATTGGACAAGCCAAGCTCGTATATCGCGTGTTGTCTATAAGCTAGCGCTCGATAGAGGCTTAGAGCTTGTCTTTCTCTCTCTCTCTCTCTCTCTCCTCTCTCGTCTCATTCCCCGACCCACTTCAATCATTGATAGTCGATAGTCGATGGGCGGTAAAACACTAGTATACCAGCTTGCGATTAAATATTCGCGCGGCGAATAGGATAATAATAAACGACGATCTGTATTGATAAGCTTTGTAGATCGACTCGACAAGAAATTATGTACGCTGAGATACTCTAATGAATTACTCAATCGGCCGTAAAATTTTCAAACTGCGGGCAAAATTAATGACGGAAATTTATCACATCGCGATGCTCGAAGCGATTGGTGTAATCATATGATAATGCTTCCCTTTTCGCTTGCGAAATGGACTCGCTATATTTCACAAAACTATTGCGAAATGTATTTTCAATTATAATATAGTTACAACAAAAATAAGAATATGATCAGAATCAAACTGTTCCATGAAAAATGTTTATTCAAAATTTGCAATTTAATTCTAAAGGAAGAGAAACGATATTCAAATATCGTTTTTACGATACTCGCAAATGTGCAAGTAGCACGTTATTTTATCGACGTTCGAAATAATAACACAATTATTTTTCTCAATGATCAAAATTAAATAATTCCACAAAAATGTTTATTCAAAATTTGCAATTTAATTCTGAAAGAATGGAAAATATCGTTTTTATGATATTCGCAAATGTGCAAATGGCACGTTATTTTGTCGCTGTTCAAAATAATAATAATTAGTTTTCTCGATGACCAAAACGTAGCTAAAAGAAAGCCGTATCCTCATTAAAAAATTCGCGAGCTGAATTAAAAAAGTATTTATTCTAAAATCCGAGAACAAAAAATGAAAATACCGCAGGACATCCTGCGGCAGGGAGTGAAGAATAGCGTCATGAGGAGGAGGACGCGCGGGGATGGTGAAAGAGGGTGGATATTCAATTTGCAAGTGCCGGTTCCGCTTCGAGCTGACATTTCGCTCATCGCTCCCTCGAGGACCGGCGATCGAAGCCTCGTCCTTCCAGACCGTGAATAAATGGCCTGCTAAACGGCATCCTAAAAGCACCCCTCCTCCTCTCGCTTCTTTATTTTCTCCCGCTAAATTGTCGAGACAACCTCTTATTGCTCCGCTAATTCCGTGGCACATTCTCGTTTTAGCGATTAATTGACCGCGAAGTTGTTTCATCCACCGCGGAAACGGAGTCGAAACCGAGAGGAGATACGCGAGAAAAGGGAAAAAAAAGGAGAAACAGGTAGAACGGCATCCAGATATATGGAATGCAGATTGTGCGTGATACGTGCAGATGACGATCGCAGGAATGTGGGAGAGTCTTGTTACCGGACTAAGTGGGACCATCGTGGAATCCCAGTGTCCGAGAGATCGATAAGAATTGGATTAAAAAAATCAGATCGAAACACGATAATTTCAAACTGGTCGCGCAAAGGCAAATTTATCGGTGGAAAAAAGTGGATGGCAATATTTCAACACGCGGTTTTCGCTGTTGTAACGCTACTTTGCGTGTTTGCTGTGATAAGGAGAATCGTATGATAAGAAATGATGTAAGAAGAGGGAATTGGTCTACCGTTATTGCGGAAATGTTGCGAAAAAAGGAAAAAAAAATTTAAAAGTTTCAAGAGCTAATACTGATAAATCTTAGAGCTTGAATTTCTAATAATTTGTATAGGATTATTTTTTAAAAAATAATGAATTCCACTAAATCATATCAAATTTAAATAAATCATATCAAATCTAAATCTAAATTTTTCTATTTATTAATTACAAATCTAAATAATTTTTAATTATATAATGTCAAAGATTATATATTTCTATAAATTATCTAACTCAACCGGAAAAGTACCTACATGTCACTGTAATAAAAATTTATTTTTGAATCGACTGGAGATTACTTGCTTTTACGCGGCACGCTATTCCTAGACTTTTTTTTACTTTCTTTGAGGAATATTACATATCCAATATTTCTCGTAAGATCTTCTTAGAATTATTTATGAGAAGCGAGATGAGGTGAAATATAAGCGTTTACACGGACGAATATTATTACGTAAAATTACAACTTATGTTGCATCACGTATAGACATGCAACCGATCCGTTCAATCGACGCAGCTACAACTACAAGACTCACAGTGCAGACGACATTTCAGAATGTCGATTGATTTTATGATCAAATTTCATTTTACCCTCCATTTTATTTATCACTAAACTAATCGCTTCATTTTCATTTTCCTTACCTTCTTCGAAATTTATCGAATTCCGATTTTAATTCCGAATTTAATAAATTCAATTGGAATTTATTTGGAGAACTGAAGATAGAAGTGCATCATGAAGCAAAGAAATGGAGCTCACCTGTGTCTGTAAAAGTAGCATGCTTGATGCCACTGTGAGGGCGGTCGTAGTCGTGGTGATGGACGATTGATTAGTGCAAGCGAGAACCGGAACGGTAGCGGTCGCTTGACGTTGCTGCTGTCGTTGGCGATGTAGTTGTTGCTGCTGCTGCTCTACCTCGCTACGAATAACAGCCACCGCACGTTGGCTACCGTTGCTGTTGTCGCTGTCGCCGTTCGGCGAATGCAGTTGCCCTGCAACACCCAAATGGGCACTCTCGGTTATTTTTTATATTAGGCAATCAATATCATTTAAGCTAAATTGAAGTAAAGAAGAATAATTCTGGTAAAAATATATAAATAAGGAGACGAGAGAGAGATAGACGTAAAAATAGAAGATATCTTGAGGAGGAATTTAAAAGGAATTGAGAAAGATATTATTGGAGGTTGTTATTCCATTTAATGTTAGCGTAGGAAAATAAGATTTTATTATAAAAATCTAATTATTGTTATTAGTATACAGTATTTATTCAACATTTCTTATAACTTCATCTAAATATACGTGAAATGCAAGATATGCAATATATAATGCACGTTTCTCCAATAAGAGACTTCGAACGCTGGTTGATAAATAATGCGCATGCATATGCGCGTCTATCGTTAAATGTTAGCTAATATGGAGTGCAGACCAACATTATTCATTATGCGCGAAGAGGCAAAAATGGATCGCAACCTCGTTTCTCCGGTGCGAGAAAACTTTCTGATATGTCAATTTCGAACGATACGCCGCGGAATACTTTTTCTATCGCAAGAACGCGGTTAATATTGATGTTTGGCATTCTACGTGGCATACTGCACTTCCGGTGCACGGTACAAGAGCGGCGCATTAAGTACAACTCGGTCACTCTCCGACGTTTAAATCTCCGCACGCTTTAAAATCGATTCCAAATATTATTATAAAAAACGAGAAAGTTATCTTTTGCAAGATGAAACACAATTCGTAAAGTATTCTTCTCTCAATTTCGTGTTTTATAATCTTTTCCTAAATGCTTATTTATACATATTATAAGCGTAACAAAACTAGACAACGATTATATACTTCAAATATATAATTTTTTAATCAGCATCAAAACACAAGTCCACTCTCAAATTTCGATGCAAAATCTTTGAAAGGGATTGAATATTTGAAGAATACGTACAGTATCTATGATACTGCGAATGTCCATCATCCATGGTGATCATGTCTGCATAGATTACCGCGACTTAGAAAATTATACTATTACGACGACGAATATTTATTACTTCTGTTAAATTTTCTAAATTTTATGACCAGTCAAAGCAAGCCTAACGGCGAATACACATCAACGAGAGAAATTTTCGAAATCACTTTCACTACATTCAGCACGATCAAGAGATTATTTGCAGTGGATCTTATTAATCGGTGAATTCTCGTCGTCGACTGAGCACTTGAACGTCGTCGGGACGTCCTATATAGGGTGGTCTCGAACACCCCGGGGAGACATGAAATCATTGGCATTTAAAATACTACAACCCCGTTCTATACAAACAACCACGCGCCCTACCTCCCTTCCCGATTATTATTACGCGATATTATCCCCTGACGGCCAAGCGATAGACAGTCTCATACCAGCGACCACGCTTTTGCGACAGAACATCGATAAGTAGACACTGCAGCTTTCTCCGCATAATTAATCGTAATTAAAGGATCGCTAGTAATTAAGAAATTAGCAATTCTATATATGAATCACTCTTAGAAATTCCGCAATTATATTTCAATTTACATTTCTTAAAAAATATCAAAACAAGAGAACTCTCTCTCTCTCTCTTTCTAATTCCTCTAATTATATGAAATGATGTAATTGTTGGAGTTCAATTTTAATTATAAAAATGTATTATAACAAAATAATAAATATAGAAAATTTTGTCAGAACGATAAATAATTCGATATTAACATATTTGATCAATCTAAGAAAGTTTACAATGTTAATTATAGTTTTAATGATGATTCTCATTTATGTACCTTAAATCATTTATTTTATTGTATAAGAAATAGCGGGAATAGAGACAACGAGAGCATGATTTATCGAATCAACCAGGAAGGGTTTCGATACACGAGTAATCCGATACAACGACAGCCGGATGCAGGGCGTCCCGGCGCATCGAGATGCCACTCGTCGATAGTCACGGGCATCGAAGTCGCGTTCGATTTAATTTCACGATCGTACCACGCCGAGGACCACCCACCGCGATCGCGAGGCATCGGTCATAAGCGATTTCACCGTGACGCCGATCGATTCTGCAAGGGGTGTGTTGCGCGCATGGAAGAAGTGACGATTAGGCACAATGGGCCGGCTGTTAGAACGAATTAAACGCGCGCGAGAGGAGGGAACGGGCTTATTGTTATCCGCGAAAGCCGTCGTCAAGCGAACGAGGAAATCGGCACTATCTTCCGCGACCGATGAAGCATCGGCTATGTTAGACTCGGCAATCCCCGTTAATTATCCCGAAGCTCGCGTCAGGTGCAAATGTGCGATTATCGACAGAAAGATGCAGGTTATTGAAAAGAATCTTTGAAATTATAGAAATTTGCCTGCGTTAGTATATAGACATAGAGAATCGCTCGTTTTAGATATATTTGCTGGCACTGTGGGAAACATAAGCGTGTGATAAATGCAGACTTCTCGTCTAAGGGCTATAATTCACAAAATGCATAACGTAACATAAGCATAGCATAAAAACGCTGGAACATCCAGTATAAAGTCGCCATATTAATTTACCTACATAAGATACTCATTGGTCCAGCGGTCTTATGCTATGCTTATGCGACGTTATGCATTTTGTGTGTGATGGCCTTAATTGTCTAATGCAAACATGATATTTTATTATTACACAATTGACTTTGGGCATAACATAAATAAATTATATAAAACACAGTCACACTTTTCTAGATAAATTATTACAGTAATTATTTTAATATCATTGAATTTTTAATTTAATATATAAAAATATACACTCACGGATAAGTATGTGACGTATTTATATAGCAAGTTAATTAATCTGTCGAAAGAGAGTCTATTATTAATTGATCTGTAAGAGAAATAAGAATATCTTAAATTGTCGTAAATCCTAGTTGCGTCTAATAAAGTTTCTGTTAATGGAAAATAAAGCAACTCGATCGACCATTTCTGACATCAGGATGTCAGGAATTCTGGATTACTAATTGCGTCGTAAACATCGACCTGATGCAATTAGCGAGACTACCTCTTGATAGTCGCGTGCTTCGGGGAACTAAAAACACTTATATGTTCTCGCTGCTATAAAATACAATGTCGTTATCGTCACGCAATAAATTAGCCGATACCAAGAGACCGTCAACCCGTAACGTGTAATACGTTACAGTTACAGTTAATTGAACGCCGTTGTGTGTACCTTGTCCGCGGTTATTTTTACGTGCGAAAATGGCACTTAATAGTCCGCCCGAGGAGATACCATAAAATCCACGATTTAAGATTGCATAAAGGCAGAATGTGCAATTGCTCGCAATCTTATCTGCGAGAAATATGATGGAAGTAAGCAGGGATCGTATCGTAAGCAGAGAAGTACTTACATCGTAAAAGCGCTAAATACGAGTGCAATGTAAATAACTATAATTACTTTAAAATATATATTAGATATATAGTAATGATGTTACTACAGAGCATTAAAATAATTACATTGACAATTTTATAGAAGCGCATAATAAGGAATAAGATCAATTATTAATTTCTCAACGTGTCTAGTTCCAATAAGTTAAATATAGCGCAGCTTCTATTAGTTTTAATCTTGCAAATTGTTCCAAAAATATAAACAAAGAGATATTATAAGTCTACGGATCTTTTGCTCCAAATTTTTACTTAAAAACTCCAAATCTCCCATCTTGACTCTCGATCGCGCCAACGGACCGCATAACGGATCCACGTGCACGAAGACACGGAGACGGCGGCGACTATCACGCGTGGCAGCGCCGTAGGCAGGGGTGAACGCGCGGAGGTAGAGAGGCAGGGAACAGAGTAGGGTAGCGAACGGCCGAGAGAAAAGAGTAGGGCTTAGCAGAACACCGTGTGCCAAGTGGATTGCAGCGGTCTGGTGTGCAGGGCCCTCCCACGAACCACGCCTCTCCACGTGCCACCACGTGCACGCTCGTTCGCGCTCGCCTCACTCGCCTCGCTCGGCTCGCTCCTCTCGTTCCGCGTTCCGCCGCGACCGCGACTTCCTCTCGTGAATCGCACACCCCTTCTTTTCGCTCTCTCGTTCTCTCGTTCTGTTTCCTTACAGGTCCTTCCTTCGACTTCCCTCACATCTCGCGACCTTGCCTCCGCTGGGAAAACGAAGACGCGTGTAGACGAAGGCGACTTCCGCTTATCTCGCATATGTATCGAATACATTATGATGATAAGAATTTTGATATGAATTCTAACAAAATTAAAAATCTAGCAAAGGTATTATACACGCATTAATGCGTGTTTTAATCAATAAAGTTTGCCAGTTTGGTCGATTATAATACCTTTGCTAATTTTTAATTATTCACTGGCGATTCAAATTCTCTGTTTTCGTTTAAAAAATCTAGTTACTCGTGAAAAAAAGCAGAGAATAGAAAATAATTTTCTGATAATATTTAATGAGTGATATATTTATTTATATTATATAAAAAGAAAATACTTTTTATATAAAATAATAATTTGGTTGAACGTGCAAAAGCAATTTTTGTGTATTGTCTCGTAGTTAAATGTAACATATGCAATGAAACACAGAAATTAATGATATTACCGTAACAAAATCAACCACTGAATGTATGTTAATTGCAGTTAAATAAAACTCGTTATAATATATTGTAATTTAGATATATAAGATACAGTCACGCGACAATGTCTTATTTTACGAAGCATCCCGGTGACTTCAACGCAAGCATGAGAAACGACATATGCGCATTTCTCGTGAGTCACTATATTTAACACGATCGATAAAGGCAAATATTATGAAAAATATAAAACAAACGAAAAAATGTATCAACAATGGATTTGAGCAATATGTTCTTGAAAGTACTATAGATCGACTTTCTCCAATCGACCGCAAATGGAAGAAGACCGTGCGAATACACGTTTTACACGTGTGCATATAGATTTAGACGAATCTTAGTTACAGCATGAAATTATATCCGCATGCTATAATATCGTAGACGGGGAGAGAAATGAATAGAATTGGCGGGGTGAGGGAAACAGAGAAGCCCGTATTGCTGAAGATTGCTAAATCAGGGGATCGGTCGTTGCTACGAGGATCGTAGCTATAATTCCGTTTTGCGCTTATGTAGCTACGTAGCTACGGGGATAATTTCATCCTTAGAATGATTCTAGTTGCCATAACTAGTAAATTACCGTGGAGCGGATTATCTCTAAGAGCCACGCGGACAAGCGTGCGCGCATCTTAAAGCGCCCGCGCATTGCGCGCGGCAAAGAGAAAGGCATATTGTTGCTGATCGCCAAGTAACTCCCGGGAGATTCACCCATTATGCAAATCATCCGGACAATTCTACATGAGCTTACACGCTTCAAAGATTACAATCGGTTTTTCCGTCATTAACGATTAGTTCTCGAACGTCGTTGTGCAGCATCGGCCGTCAGGAGAATGTCCGCGCGGGGAATGCGCGTCCTTCTCTCGAGCGTCGCGATAGAAAAATGTGCACAATCGTTACAATGTATAAATACCCGATTGCAGTGAAATTGCATTAGTACTTTGCGGTGTATAATATCGAGAGCCGATGCGCTCGGTGTCTTACTTCGATTTTAACGCCATTCACATTCCACAAATATTGTGATAATCTGCAGCGCCGAAGGGAAAGGTCGGAAAAAATATAGTTTCCAGATTTACCATCGTTTTACTTCGAGTATTATGTATAATGTATATAAATCCTCTTAGACTCTTTGTTACTATGGCGAAGAATATATATTTATTTTTCAGTCATTTATAGAGAAAGATTTTATTATATTCTATTATAATAATTCTTACACATTTTTACATTTAATACAAAACAAGAAGTTAAAAAGAAGAAAGTTTATTCCTTTAGTTTTTCCAAATTTAGATTTAATTTTGCTGTTTATATAAAAGCCAAATGTATGTGTAATACGATTTACTGCAACAATCTTGAGTAAGTCCCAGCTCTAGGGAGCGTAAATTACATCAAATTTACTCGCGAGACCGGGACATGCAGACACTTTGCCGGTCCATCACAGTTTCGTAAGGAATAGGACTCGCGTCTGAATCTAAAGTAGCAGAAAGCATACGGTGTCTCTTACTTAGCAGTGAAAGGGTTAATTATGATCGTCCGGCATCTGGCGCGCGATGGACGGGCCCGCGGGGCCTCTCGCGGGACGCCTCTGTCGTGTGGGCGAACACGATGGGGTCTTAAATCGAGGATATCCCCGCGGCCGCGGTTATGTGCCGCACGATATCGGGTCCCGCTTTCTCTCACGCACGCTCGCGCGCACGCATCGCGGCGGAACGTTAGGTGTGCCCGCATACGAGATGAGTCCATTGATCGCGGCAGCATCACGACCGCGGAGGAAAGTCCGCATGGATAAAATACCTTCTCCACGCCCCTTTAGTCATCTCTCGCTTAAACGCGCGATAATGTAGGTATAGAAGAATTAAGCATCGATGACGTGTCGCGCTGTTATTTACTTTCATCTACAATGCGAATTTCACATACGCGGATGTAATTGTCTTAATATTCTGCGAACTCAAAATTGTAAAAGATTTTGACATAAAAAATAAGTTATAGTTATAAAATTTTTATGTCAGAAATATTATATTTGAATATAATTTGCAACGCAATCGTAATTACTATTTTAGCATGTTGTATTTCCATATTTTACAATAATTTATGATTCATATTGTGCTCCAATTCCGACTGAAAACTTTTAATTAGACGGCAGAGATTAAAACATCAAAATTCTCCAAAAACTGTTTATAATCAACGCGATCAATGATAAATGACAAATGATAAACGGCAGGATTACCGATAAAGTCTCAACTCGATCGCAGATTGATAGAACGATAATTGCCGGCAAATCACCGGGACTTATCTATGTCAGGAGTAATAATCGTCGGATGATGAATCAATCGTAGTAACGATAATAATTCAATTCCACGAGGCGTCATGCCGCGCTCTCGAGAGTCCCCGCGCTGCATTTGCATACATCTTGCATCCGAATAAGATTACGCGTAATTTACGCACGTGCATTATCGTTATACATCGTATATGCGAGTTACAAAGAATCGACTTTAAGTAACGCTAGTCACCCGTCTTCTTTATCTACACCGTATTTTGAAAGTACCCAGATGCTACGCGGTCCGGCGAGACCGTCGACCGTCGTGTGAATCTTCGATGTCAGGCTCTGCTTTCACTTTAATTAAATTTAGCAAGAGATTAATGTTAATGCGCCTTACCGCCGCGAAGTAATGCTTGAAATACAGCGTGCTGCAGAACTAATGAGCCATCTTTTATTCGCAGATTAATTCGGAGTCAATATTTCTTTTAAAGCTATCAAAAGATCAGTAAATCCTTCGGTCGCACGATGAAAAATAAGGAACTTCTCGAAAATTAAACTTCAGAGGTGCAAACGGTGAGATGTCATTCTTCAATTTCAAGTATAGGCTTAACAGAGTCGTAGGTATAATTGAGTTGAGTATTAAGTATTAAAATATTAATCGCATAAAAAATTCAGGATTGATAAATAGTAACCACCCTCGGCATGTGCGTTAAGAAGGAAATGATTCAAGATTGATTGATGAATCCATAAATAAAAGATGAGCTATATAGCTCTGGAACACCGTGTATATTCGAATGAATCCGCGTGCGTGTACGCCGCGCCGACAATCACCATTTCTCCGAAGGAGTTAAGGATGACGGCACACGCTCGCTGCTTTTATCGCCGCGGCTATTATTCAGCGTGTACTCGAGGAATCTGAAGAGTAGCCCACGTGACACCGCAGATCTTATTATACTGCCGTTTAGCATTGCGTGTTTAATTTTAAATATAATGGTATAGGCACTACTCGATCCTCTTTAGTCGTCGCGCGTTTACGGTTAACTTCATCGATTACATGTTTACCAGCTCGTGTGCCTGTTTGAGACTGTAATTAAATTAATAGGTCGGCTGATTACATGGTATTCCCTTGATCAGTCTCTTTGACGAGAAGTACGAGAATCTAATGCTTCGACAGAAGCATTAAATCTCCATGAGTACATCTCCAATATCTACAAGTGGCGCGTCTTCTTTTAGCATCAGTAACGCGAGGCCTTTGTGTAAATTAAATCAAGTATTCAAATGCTCTCTCTTTCCCTATAGACGGCCGAGAATATCATTTCTTCGCCAGGCTGTAAACGAGATAAATAACGATTTCAAATGAAATTGGTTTTTCGCAGTAAGCTTCGAAGCATTTACTTCTCGGTTTATCATTATCTCGATAGTGTATCCTATCCGCACGAGTCGTGTACACGCCTGCTTGCCCCGCGGTTTCCCTCGCGCGGGTTAGAGTGCGGTGGAGTCGGCGGAGGTGAAAGAAGAGGGTCGAGTAGGAGAAGTAGACGGAGGTAACGAGAATGAGAAAGAGAGTGAGAGAGAAAGAGAGAGAGAGAGAGAGAAGGATGGGAGAAGGATACGGAGAGGCGCTTGCGACACGCAGGCTGCAGCGCAACCGGCCCGATAGGTAGGTAGGTAGGTATATCGCCCCCTGACCCCGAAGAACTACCGTGAGACCGGCTTAGCTCCGACCGGCGCGGCGCGCGGAGCACTCTCCTTTGCTCTCCGCTTTGCGCGCGGCGTGCATCGCGTGCATGCACGTGTACTGTGTACGTGCACGTGTATACGTGTGTGTTCTCTCGCGAGGCGCCGCGAAGTGTATATAAGGGAAGAGAGGGCACACGCGTGACACGAGGGCGAAGGAGAAGGGAACGACACGACGATAGATGGGAGCCTCGTGGGTGCAGCCGCATCCACGCTGCTTGCCTGCGCTCTCGGGGTGCATCGTGGACGAGGGAGCAGGGCGGGAGGGAGAGGGAAGGAGAGCTCAATGGACCGTTTGGATTACGCCGCGAGAGCGGTGTCGCAAGCGTTATAAATGTTGCTGTGCGCGGAGAACCCGAGGATTTATGGACACGCCGCCGAGGGGTTACGACCGACGACCGCGTCGTCATTTTTGGTCGTACACCCGAGGAATCTGCTGTTCGCGTCGGGAATCGTTAGCGCAGAGATTCGTTACGCGGAGACAGGTGGAAATGGATCGCGAAGCGTAGGTGGTCGGACAGTTTCTCATTTCTTGAAATTAATTCTCTTTTATCTTGAATCTTTCCTCATTGAATGCCCACTATCTTTTCTCTAATCTATTTCGCGCGATTAATTACTCTCTTAATATTTATGTATATCTATCTTTGTTAAACTATACACATTGGTATGATTCACGTAAGAAGTAAAAAGTTCATTTTATTATATTAAATATTAATTCCTCTTACATAATTTGACTGATGGTATCACAAAAATAGAAGAAAGAACGAATTGGAAATAACTATAATGTGTTAATATTTCGTGATAGCTAATTTTATGTATTAATGCGCCGAATCCGAAAAATTTTGCAAAGCTGTCAGACCGCAATTTTTGAGATATTTTTAAAGCGTTACTCTCCTGAACGGGATAAACTTGCTGGACCAATACGCAGAAGAATTCTTCGACGGCTCGTGAACCTTCACTCGACCGAACATCATCCATGCGCGGATTTACGACCGCTGCTCGTCTACTTCTAATTCCAGTCGCGGCCGTAAAATCCTAAGCGTACGATTACGGCATATCGTTTTTTTCCTTCCCGAGCCGCGCGTGATTTACGCCCCGAACTCGTCGGACCCACTCTTTCGCGTTCACGGTTCATCGGCGATTTATCGCCGACCGAATATCGGCGTCGTATGCGCCAGGAGATTTTCCGCTATGAGAGATTTACCGACGGACTTTCGACCGGACCGCTGTACAGGGTGTCCCGACAGTATGCGTTCGCGAGAGCGCTTTTCCCGGACGTCGCGATCGCTCTCGGGTGTTTCGCGATCCGATTTCAGCTCGCGGGACGAGCAACGTATATCAGAACTCTTCGTTATATCAGCGGCAACTGCAATGTTATAGATTGACTTTCTCTTATCCCGCGATTTGCCAGTACGGTTATCCGAAAGCCATTAAACTCGACGTAAGCGTATACATTTATATAATTTTGTATCGCTCACACTCGCGCCTTGTCGTACGACCATTTTCGCACGGATACTTATTTAATTCAATATAAGTACAAATTTTCTAGTTCTCTTCCAAGTAATCAAGCAGCATAACTGCTGGTGTAAATTTGTTCGCTTTTCACTGTTCATTCCTTTAAAATTACATGCGACGAATTTAATTAAATTTTCACCGTTCCACACCAAAAATAGTTAAATATATTCATGACATTCAACTTAAACACGTTCGTAAAATTTCCGTTTCTCTCCTTCCTGCAGTTAATTATAGCTACTCGCAGGCATGTTTTCCCTACACATCAGGGTTAAAAAATGATATTCACATACAATATGCATTTTTTTGCATGTTGCAAAATAAGTCATCGCGCACATTCCACAGATGAAAGAGTAGGCAAATAGAAATCTACCTAGCAACTATATATTCCCGGTAAACACAATTAAGAGATTACCGTGCGATTCGTGAACGTGACTTTGTGGGCAAGCAGGAGACAAGTAGAAAATATCGTAAGAGACACTACAAATAAAATTTCTATTAAAGCAAAGTTAAAACTAATCAAAAAGTTAAGCTTTCAATGAAATTTAAAAACTCATAAACTTCGTGATTAATTAATTGAACGTGTTTCTTTTCACGTAAAATAAAAATTTAATAAAAATACACAATAAAATTTTGCAACCCTTTACAATGCAAATGTATAAATTTTTTATTTCTTTTAAATAATTATTTATACCTAACGAAGTATTCGCATTAAATAAAAGCCATACATTAAGGAATAGAAAATATCATTTTTTAATATGCGCTATTACATACCTAAAACTTATATGCACAAATACTGAATAAATACACAAAACGTGAGGACTAAGGAGGGATAAATGAGAATGCACACGCCGGAAAGAATGGCGTATAATTCAAGATGGCTGTGAGAGACGGTTCCACCCACGTCCCGATACTCGCATGCGTGCTCGAGAACTTCACATATCGATTCAACGGACCCCTTTCAGCACCGGGAACGATGGTCGCGAGTTCCTCGTGGGCATCGAGCTCTCCATCGTTTGGGGATTACCGCGGTTTCCCGAAAATCACGTAACACACGTGTTGCCTTTCCTGCTCGGATAACCAGATTCTGAGAAAGTGATTCTGAGAAGTCCCCTTTAAAACAATTTCCTGCGGTATTTCATATTGATTTCTGATAGCAAAAAGATATGATCTTTCTTTTCTCGATTTTGAAATAATTTTTATAAAAAAGAAGATAATTACACGACTAATAATAAAAGATTTATTCAGAAACTCTTTGTGATATTTTGTATTTATTTTTAATTAAAAAGTTTTTCATAAATCTTAAACTTTAAGTTCTAAATAAATCGCTTAAATAAAGATTATGAGATGCACTGTGTATGATGAATTGCAACAACTCGACGAACGAAAATTACACCGGTCGTTAATGATCAATGACTGCGTATATTATAAATTAGCGATGATTGCGTGGATCTTAATAGCGACTAATAAACACGATTATTGCTTCCTCCTCTTCGAAAACACAGGGACATTTATGACCGTTTACCGTGTCTCGTTACACATGAATTTTTTCGTCGATGCACAATCTGTCGAGCAAGAAGCAATTATGTACAATGCAGCTGTGCGTTTGGTGCAACGAGAGAGTCAATTAACCAGAAAGGTCGCGGAAAGAGAGCTTAACCCCTGAACCGATAAAATATGCGCAATAAAAATTCGCGTCATATGCAATCAAGTTAATTAGTACTGCGGTAAGATGATAACTATAATAATATTTATTAGTTCTTCATGTAATAAAAAGGTGATTTGAGAGCTTCGTTAACGGCTTCCTGCCGGCGAGCAATTTTCCGCGTTTTACTGGCGCAATTTACATTACGAGGAAATTGATCGAACCGACGAATGCCAGACGAATTATTTAGTTAAATCATATTATTCAGATACATTACTAAAGAATATATATATACACAGAAAAAAAATGCAGGTGCTTTAATTAAACGTCTATAACATCACGGGCTGCCACAAGCATAAATAGTTAATTCAATTGGATATTATTTGATCCAAATATTTGGATTATTAAAACAACTATCTGATGTTTTCGTTCAAATAATATCTAATTGAATTAACTGTTTATTTTTGCGGCAGCCCGTGATGTGACGTCGTGTTTAATTGAAGTAACTTTATTTTTTTTCCGTATACCAGTAGTATAGTCGAAATGGATAAGTTTGTAGAAGAAAATAATATTTATGATTTAGAACGAGAGACTTTCGAATTACTCTATAAATCTCACAGCACACTTTGACATATAGAATAAATCAAAATTGCAACTGTGTAAAACAGTTGTATACCTACAAATTTACAAATAATTTTAATAATTTAACATATCAGGATTTTCGTTTTTATATTTTTTAATTCAAAATTTCTTCTTTAGCAGGTATGTGTCTCAATCGACCAGATCTTTCTTTCGACTCCAATATTCACTACTATATCAACATACGCCAGAATTTTTCGTTCGCGAATACCGGTAGCTGAGGTAGCTCGCGTGAGCATGTACCGGAGTTAGATAATTAATTGAAATTCGCCTCCCCCTCCGCCTTGAACGCCTCTCGTTCGTGACTCTTTTGCCTTCAGAACCGCAGAACCGGGCGGCGAAACCGACTAGTTTTCGAAGTCGCCAGGCGGCTCGATCGCAATTAAGACCGGTCGAACCTGCCTCGCCGAACGTCTTGCATAACCATTCGTGTGCGTTTCGCAGGATGCGCGCTCCTTTCCGCGATCGGATCGTCTCTCGCAGCGAGCGAATGATCCTCTCGTTGCGCCAGACGGAAAGTGATCCGGCCAGTTCGCAGCGATTACACCTTTGCGCCACTCTCGATTAATCCTCTCGTTTCTCGCGCAGCCATATGGCCAGCGAATTAATTCTAAACTTGACAGGATTGAAGAAAAGAGCTCCATAATCGCGTATTGTTGCGGAGAACACAAAGCAAATGTGATAAATACGATAGACGATAGGCATGTAAATAGGTACTTTGGCGGAATTTTTGAAACTCTCCGTGGTTTTTTGTCAGATGATTCGGTGATTTTTCCGAGATCTTACGAATGTCTCAAAGTTAATGCAGAATTTCACAAGTTAAATCGTTGACAGCAAGGTGATCTGGACGATATAAATAATGATTTATAATCGAAAATTACGCAACGTCGCCTAGTCGATCAATTTCTGCGAGCATGCCGCGATAACAGTTTATTTCTAAAAAGAAACTCAATTACGATATTCAAGGACAGCCTGTCTCCGCTATAAAAGACGACAGGTTGTAACTATTAAAAACTGTCGACTCGAAATCGAAAAGCCCGTGACGTTACGTCAGAAAAGGCTGTACTACCAACGCACGTGTGTACGTATGTATGTTTTCGTCGGTACCGGTCCTCCTTTCCCCGTCGTGCAACACGTGATACCGGTTGCTCATCCTCTCACTCTCAGCAGGAAGATGAGGAGCATCGTGAGACACCAGGACAGACAACATATACTTTCATCGAAACCGAGACGAGAGAACGAATTTTACTCCGACGTCATCTGATGTCCCGCGGCCAGATTTGTAAATAATTTTTCACGGGATTGCTATATGTCCTTAGACACGTGTTATGAAAGCACGGCTCGTTGTGTCAAACTTGAGAAAGTTTCCGTGGATTCCAAACTTCGAAGTAACGAGCAAAACAGACGGTAGATATTACGTAACTTTTATAGAATTAATATTGCGACACACACACACAATTTTCTCGTCAAATTCTAATTCTGGCTGAGGTGCACGAGTGTTTATTCTTGACCGCGTTGAATGCGCTATAGTAAGATCATTAACGTCTTTTTCTTCACAGTGCATGGTAATATTTATGCTTATCAATCACTCGGCTAACAGCTCGGAATCTCGAAGACGCGCGTTTTCCGGTAACACGCGTGCGAACGTTCATCACGACGCGCGACGGAGCGACGGAGTTTCGGATCGCGCCATCAATTACGGAGCGATCTGTTACACGACCGTATCGCCGGCGTGCATCACACCCGCGCATCGTGATGTACGTCGTCGGCGATTGATGGATTCGAGCGAGTATCTAATGTACGTAGTCGTGAAAAAGGGCCGCCGCGCGGAAGGAAGATGCCTATCGCTCGCGCCTATCAACGCGATAGCGCAGCATGCGAGCGTAATCGCGATGCATCGGGATGTCGCGGTGTGACCAATGGCGGTAGTCAAGACGCGAATCGGACGTAATTATTCACAGTATATTATCCCCCGTAAAAACGACGGTATTCCCGATATTTCGCGCGTATACTTCGTAGCCGTAGGGAAAGGTCGAGTATTCGCGGAATTTCGAGCGAGCGAGCGAGCGCGGAGCGCATTCGCGCTCAAGTTCCGACTATTCCCGGCACGCTGTTATTATTTACGATTACTCAAGTACGCTATATATCCGCGAGAGGAATCCGTGAATGGGGCGCTCATTAAAAAGCGATCCTGCCCCTCGTTAAGCATCGCTGGGTAAAATATCCGCGACATGACCGGCGACTCCCAAGTCACAGCTGCCGCTAGTAAAACAACTTAAACAACTTGTTAACTGCGCCATTTAATATTTCGTTACATACATTATCGTGTGTGTGTTTCATTGAAATTTAATAAATTCCGAATATATCAATCTTAATAATAGCATGTTCGCTCGATCGAATCAGACAGAAAAGGCAGAGACACACGCGCATCAGTTTCGTAATCTGAATCTTATGATTATTTCAAAATAATGAAACATCGAGATAGCTCTGTTGAGTCAGAAGAGCAACGCGCCTTCGACCGTCCACTACAATCGCCGCATGATCCAGCAATAATAGGGTATACGAGAACGCTATACGTCCTAAATGGGAAATTTGCAGACTATCCGAGAGTAGCGGTAAATACCGCTATACGAAAGAGTGAAAGAGAGAGAGAGGCACGTCGTGTGCATTTGGAATCTAACAAAGTGCGTGCAGAGTCGACGCGCTTTCCGTGTTGCATAGTTAACGAGCGGCGAGGAACTACCAACAAAGGAACTACCTCCGCTACCGCGTCAAGACGGATTCGCGCGCGTAAGAAGCCGGTACGGGTACCTACACACGTACTTGGAACACACGTGCGAATGTACGTGCCTCGGCGCCTCTTGTTGCGGCGCGGCGCGGCGGAGCCCGCGGAGAACGGAGCGCAGCGGTGCTGCGTCTTGGGTCTTGAGTCTTGATGCTGCGCGAATCGCTCGAGGAGAAAGGACTTCAGCCGGGGTCACCGTCGTCGTCGTCGTCGCCGTCCGCGCGGGACATCATGGGAAAAGATAACCACCAGCTAATAGGGTCACCGTGGGCCAAAGTTTACGCGCCGGGCCAGCGAAAAATCGCATCGGGATTTCCCACATCGCAACGTCGGTATATCGACGTGCAAGCGATGCCGGATCGGCCGGTTTAATGTCTGATGGCACAGCCGATTAGCTCTCTCGGATGAAAGTCGAGATCGGTTTTATGCACTCCGGTGACCGTCGCGGTTCCGCTACACGGGAAACACTAGGTACTCTTGAATATTCAAACGTCAAACTCGCTGACTAAATGTGATATTTACAATGGTATTCATATTATCATTAGCACATATTGATGCTTTTATGAAAGTTTATGAAAGTTTCTCATAAAGCCGATTAACACTTTGCCTTACAGCGTGGGTTTACATTTACAGGTGGCCGTGCATTAAGCATCACATCGATTAAAGAATAGCGGAAATTTGTACAAAGCTGGTCAGTAATTATATTCACATCTCTCTGAGCGTATATATTACAACTTCCAGAAAAAGTATATAAAAAATAATTACAAAAAGTTGAATAAAATATATAATTATGCCGCAAGATATCAAATAAATAAATCGTGAACTAGAAGTGAAATACTATTATTACGTTACTAAAGGCGTTAATTATTATCTAACAATACAGATACTCAGATATTATCTCGATATTTATAAGGAATTTAAAGATATAGGGGACAAAGAAATAAATTGCAGTAAAACGATTTTACAAAAACGCGGCCGCGATTTCAATTTCTCGATAAGGATACGACAAAAACCGGATCGTCTAATCGATCTTTGATCGCTTAATCGAGCGGTGATCGATGCTACCGGCTTACCAATCTCGGACGATCAGATACGAGGGGATCGGTTCAAGAAAGGTGCACGTGTAACGACGTTGTCGTTCTTTCCTGCGGTCATGTCTCGTCTCGTCCATCCGTAGATCTCGTATCATGCCGACTAGAGCCCTATTAGGCCATCGACTTGTCGAATCAAATACGGAACAGCAATGAGCTTCCACTCTTTAAAGCGGTTCGGTAAACGCGAGCATGGTCAAGCAAGACAAGATTATTGTATAATACAAATATACTGTTTGCACTAATAATTGTATCAGTAAGTTTAAATCGATTTTTAAACTTGATAATTGATTTTTTAATTTTCAAGAAAAAATACATATATTTAAGCTCGAATAAAATAAATGAAAGCAAATATCTATATGTATATTTTTGTATCTGTTTAATAACTTTACTTGCGCAGCATATAGCATTGCTACAATATTTTCCGTTTCCAGTTTCTATTTTTTAATTGAAATCCAATCTTAGACAAAATAAAATACTAACGCAATGGAATAAAACTTTTTACCGTATGTTGTGTGCAGCACGTATGCACTTATTATCCTTCGCCTCATTATTCGGAAGAGTTTACATTGGCCAATCTGCTAGCTTATTCCGCGATCGAATCGGCTCTTCTTTGCACAGCGCGAGATGTAATGTGGGCGAATTCGTGGCGGAAGTCAACGGACGAACAGGTAGATGTATAATCGCGGATATCGTAACAGGTACCCTAATCCCATCCAGCTTTCTATACCGCCCGTGGCGAGGAATCACTCGTATACGTGGTACGTCCGCGTGTATACAGCACAACTTCGAGTATAACTCGCAATACACTTTAACCACTTAACAAAGCTCGCAAAACATTTTAACTAACTATACGTGCGACAATATCTCGCTCGAACACTTACCTTACTCACTAATCGTGCGTATAAAACATTATCCTTCTTGTTAGGCAAGTAAATAAGCAGATATAGAGAAAAAAAAGAGAGATAAGATAGGAATGACCATCGACACTAATCGATATTCCGTTTAAGACCAATTGTCCTTTCAACACTGCAATTTCAATGATGCTTATTTAATAAAACTGAAGGTAATATCAGTTTATCGATAAACGATACGTTAACACGCTGAAGCGTATATTTCTTTTCTATCTTCCGTGTGAGACAATTACATGATAGATCATTTCTCACGACTTATTTCACCTTCTCGCTTTTTTTTTTCCTCGGACGCTTTTTCCACCGCACGTAAATAGTCACGCATGTGCGTAAAGTGCAAAGAACAACCACACATGAATTATCGATCTTGTTGAACTTCTAGGCGAGTTTAAAAGCAACTCTATTGCGCATTATCTTGATCTTGAGAAAAGAAAATTTACTGCTTGCGATAAAATTGATCGTGCTAAAATAGCTACACTTTACATTAATAGATATAGCTTTAAGAAAATGGAAACGAGTGAGGAAATTTATTTTTTATTACGTGACAGAAAAATGACAAAGAAAAAAATAATTCTAGCACATTGTCGATTTACGAAAAATACTGAAAGAGAGAAATTAGCCATTCTCTAATTTCGACTTTCTCTGATTATTGAGACAATAATTATGACAAGACAATATATATCTTTATAGGCTTTCATATACTCAAATTTTCACTTTTTACGATTTCTGTTGCTCAATGCTGCTCCACGTGCGCCAAACTTTCATCTTTCGGCAACAGTTCCCCAATCTAGTTTCAAACTTTAAACCCAGCCGTAAAATTGCTTTTTCTCTCGACAATTAGCGCGCTCTTAACAAATCGTGGCGATCGATCCTCTCTTAACTCGCTCCCCAGTCATTTTCTCCTTAATGTACCCCTCCGCTTAATAATCCGGCAAAGCACGTAACTTTCCTCGATCGTTTTTTGCGCATTCCTCGTTTCTCCCGTATGGGTTCGATAATCGCTGCTTGTTTCTCGCTCGCTCGTGCTTTCGTTGAATTCATAAGGGGCCGGCGGCAATCCGCGACCACCGCCGCTCGAAAGTTTCTGACGTTTCTGTGTGCATGCTTTGCTTCCTTGTTAATCTTACCGGATGATTCGACAATGAGTAATAATCGTAAGTCCCGCTGCCAGGCGACTTCGCGGCTTTCGAAATCGGAATATCGCCTCCGAGGAAGCGCCCGCGTGAGTTTCCAATTTATGAGAGTGATTAATTTTCAAGCCGAAACCTCTTGTTCCTTCGCACGCAAAGGTGTTATGTCATTCATTGTCCGTTCTCTTCCCCGGTATTCTCCTCTCTTGTAAACGCGTAGGCGAATACGTATACGCAATATAATGATTAACATACGTGAAATCCCGAACGACAAAAAGAGCCAAGAACCAATAAATAAAAATTAAACTTTCGCTTTTATGTCTGATCAGGATTATTATTGAAAGAAATCAATAAGCTTTGCAACGCGTAAAAACTTTTCGTTTCGTTACTTTTTCAGTGTTTCACATTCAGCATTATTTGAGCTATAAGTAATATAATAATGCACTAATATTTATTTTTAATTAAAACTATAATAAATAATCAGTCAATGTATGCTAACTGTCGCTAATCTAATCCATCATCGCGTACAATTCAGTGGAGCGATTGTCGCTCGATCCTATGAGATCGAAAAATTCCCGTGCTCGCCGCAAGTAGAAAAATCCGCGATCGATTCGGCTTAATCAACGAGTATTAAACGTTTGCGGCCTCTCGAGCATGTTTGCTCACATAACTTACGTGTACTAATGATACGTTTAAATCGCTACGAGAGAGTAATTACAGGGGGCGCCGATCACAGGATGCAAGATGCCATTCACGTGTATATAAGGTATGTAGGTACATATCGCGATGTATACGGCCAATGGAAAACACACCGGTAGATATACGGTCGTATAGCGTGTCGACGCACGCGTGGCACGATCCCGGCGCGCCTCCGAAGACAATCGTCCGTCAGAGATTGCAGTTAATCCTTCTGAACAGAGATCCTCCTTCTCCTATCAAGAGCGCGACAGGATAACGCCGCGATAAGGGCTGCGTCGCGGACAGATTGCAGAGCGTGGGTAATTATTGCGAAACGCAGGCAATGCAAGCGCTAGCCGCTCCGTTCGCGCGCGAGAGTTTGATCAATGCATTGAAATATCTGCGCACCAGAGAATTAGACGCATTACCTAGTAGTTTTAGGCATGCACACGGAAAAAAAGGATTAACTACTATAGCAAAAATAGGGATACCTAAACATTTTTTTGCTATAATTTAGCAATAGTAGCAAAACTTTTAACTCTCACTGCAAAAGATACAGCTCTCCCTGCAAAAAAAAATGTTAGATGTCCCTATTTTTGCTATAGTAGCTAATTTTTTGCTGTAGTAGCTAATCCTTTTTTCCGTGCAAGATCTACTTAGAACTCTGAAAAAAATTAGATTCCGTCGAAGAATGTTCGTGCTTAAATTGTGTTGAGACATTTTGACATTCAAAATGTATGATATTTAACTGCCAGGAATCTCAAGTATTTAATATACAGATGTCCAGAGTACAACGAAATAACACGGTAGCCTGGGGCATAGCACGCTGGGATGTATCCCGGCGTGATGCTCGAGCGAGAGACAATCGCCTGTTAGCACGCGCAGGAGGCGAGACGTCTGATCGCGACGTGCATTCTCTACTGACACGGTCGCAATGCGAACGCAGCTGCGACGTTATAGATGTCAGACGAAATCCAATATACATTTTGCAAGAATACTAGAATAATAACAGGTTCTTATTATCCCTCACGTGTGAATTCTCGCATAAAATATTCTCAAAAAGTAAATACCTATAAAATATAAAAATATTCTCAAAAATTATCTATTGCGTTTCGCAATAATTATCCATGCTCTACAATCTGACCGTAACGTGTAGAATTCTCAACTTTGCATTCTTCCAATAATCAGATAAATTATAAATTTATTTATATCAATCATATTTATTATTTATCATATTTGGATGCGTTGAATATTCGAAAGTTAAATTTAGAGTCACCTTTTGTTATCCTCGTAATCAAAAAAAGGACAGTTACGTTTCGTCGAGTAACGGAGCACTCGCGTTCGTGAGAGAGGCACAAATCGCTTGTCGCGGGCGTGAACATTGCGTAATCGGCGCACGTGCGTGCAGCGCGCGCCAGACCGATACACGAACGCTGGACCGTCCCGTGTGTTGCGCACCACGCGCAATTAGACGCACAAGAGAGAATGAACACGCGTGGCGATGCTAATTTATATTGGTAACGGTACAGCGCTACCGTACTACTCGGGCTGTGGTCACCGACTTACTCTCGTCGCGTTTCATTATATCGTTTATTTACCGCTCGATATTAACGCTCGAGACCTTATCGTGCTCTCCCACGTGTAGGAAATACACTTTGATCATGTGTAGAGATATCCGTAAGCAACGATCCGTGAGAAATCACTGAATTTATACGCGAGTACTTAGTACGGATAATTATTCTAATTAACTATAGTCATCTCAATCTAAAACTTTGATAAATAAAAAAAATATATATATATATAAAGAGTAAGATTCGATGTAGATAAATAAATTACATCAAATTATTATGTGCCAGGCAAATTCCATCCTGACGATATTCCAATTAAATATTACATCTTGAGGTACAAAGATCTTGAGATTCCAGATAAATATTATGAGATACCAGGAGACGCGCGGGGTTTAAATATAGATTCAATAAAGATTTAGATTAAATGTCGTATAGCGTTGTGCAGCCGGTTATTTTCTATGACCTATGCGTCGCGCCGATACAGGGGCCGAATCGATTTCTCCGAACTTGCAGCTATATCGGCGGACGAATCCTCCTGATCGACGATTGAACTTTCTAAAGCATAGCAACGGTCGCACTCGCGCATACATACGTACGTACACATGCACGCGCGCACACGTGAAGAACTAGACAAAAGCGTCGCTCCTGCAATATCTGCCTGTCGTAATGCATGCGCGGCGCGAAGACAATCACCCGTCAGAATGCAGGTAGGGCGTCCGATCACGAGGGCCCCTCCGACACGAGCGCAATGCGAGCGCAACAGGCACCACGCGATAGGTGCAACGCGATAAAAGGCCCGGCTGTGCATCGCCACGCAGATTGTATTCGCGCGGCTGCACGGCACGGCCTATAGCTGCAATTATTGCGAAATCCGCGGGGCATGCACGCGTACACGCTCGCGGGCGTGAGAGATCGCGACTTTTCATCCGCAGCGCTTTTCCTCCGCCGGCGCTTCCATTATCGGATTTTTGGAATCAGGAATAGCACGACGCAGACGCCCTTCGCGCACAATGCACATTAAATCCACGCGCTCGAGCCGATTAAGGATTAACACGTCCTCGCCGCGTTAGTCAGCTATAAGTCGCTTTGTGACGCGAATCGCGCGTTTATGTATGCGGTCTCTCGATATGAATCTGATAATGCTAAGGCGATTAGCATATCTCGCGCGATAATATTTTTTTGGCGCCAGAATCTTTATGTTATAAGTGGGTATTTTAATTGCTCTTTCGTAAGTGAGGCACAAAGTGCTATATAGATCTGAGCTATTCTTGTCACACACGAGATAATATATCTGTGCAAAATGACGCGTAACGATTGCTTAATATGCAGTACTGCAGTAAATAAATTAAATTCCATTCCATTTCCACCGATATAAAACTCATAAAAGATTTCCATATCAATAATGCTTTATCGGAGAAAATTCCGTGTCACGTTAAGAATATATAAGAATACATTTGCAAAAGAAAAATATGTAGCTATAAAATACAGGGTGCTTCAAAAAGATGTTAACACTTGTATATGGAAATAACATTTCTTCCATAGAAGAAGGAAGAGAAACTGATAACACAAGATATCATAGTAACAAATGTATTTTCTCTTCAAAGGCAAAATACATTTCTCCACTTGTTCACCATTATTGTCAATTTCTTGAAATCTTCTCCAAGTGATCTCCAGAGTTTTGAGGCACATTTCTTTGGGTATTGTTGCAATTATATTTGTAATTTTTTATCGGAGATCTTGCACATTGCAATAATGATTATCAATTTTGTTTCTTTAAAAAAGTTGCTTCCGTATAAATAATTACATTTTTTAAGCATCCTGTATGTATTGTATATATGTATATGTAATTATTATAAACAATGTAAAATACTAATGACTCGATTACAAGAAGTATACCTACAATGTGGAATTTACATAATAATATGTAGGTATAAAAACTTTTTTTTTTAATACAGGAAAGAATATAGCAACAACGTAAACATAAATTAAATTAAATGAACGGTAAACGAGATACATACGCGAGATAAAACGATCGTAAATAATCGCTAATTATCAAGCAACACACGTTCGCGCGCGATCGATCAATCGCGTGGCAATTATCGCGGTTCCCGCGCTTCTTCAACGTCGGTGATGTGCAAACAATACCGGGCAATTAATACTCCGGAATCGCTTCCGCGGAAAGGACGTCGGTCCGAACACGCGGCAGCGGTCGATGGCACGCGCGTAATGGAAAGCCGAAACGGAAATTCAGCTCGGAGTCAATGGAGCGCAGTAGGCAAAGTCAGAAACCGGTTACGGCGTTAGCTGTAATTGCTAACGTTCGCATTTAGACGTCGAGACGAGGAGCGACCACGGGCGGCCGCGTCTGGCTGCTTTTCAGAGCGCTGCCACTGCAGGCGAGCAGCACGAGCTCTAGCGAGCAGTCGAGCACCCGCTGCGCGCCAAGTTAATCGGTTAAGAGCTATCAAATTTATTGATATCGCCCAAATATATAGTCGTTATGCATTTTTAAGAACAGGATTAGATATATAAGACGAGATATATGCGCGACGCAATTTTATTTCCCACTATTTCTCATGCATTATGCATTTTCTGCGGGACGCGTCTTCCCTCCCAAAAAAAAGGCAGCTTTCTTTCGGAGATTGCGTAAACATCTGAGCGCGCACCGATCCTGGACGGATGCGCGGACTTTTTGTGTCCCATAAATTAATTGGCCGCAACAGACGACTCGATTCGAGGAAGAATTTTGAAAATGCTAATTGTCGTCGCGTTTCGAAACGCGCGCGCGCGCGTGAACGCACTGCATTAATATTTATAAATGTGCAAGATCTATAAATATATATGTGCAGCGCGAAACCCGCGTGTGAATTCGTCACACTCGGATCTTTCGAAAATATATAAAGTTATCAAATGCGCAAATGTGCAAGCGTTTCCGTGTTCCTGGTTGTTCTTGCGCGACGTCCCGTCGTCGTCGCCGTCGTTGCGTTACGCGAAAGTTACCGGAAATTCTCAGTGGAAAGAGGCCGATACGCGCGATTTGTTTATGATATCGATAGATAAGACACACGCGGAAGCGCGTGTTTATTACACGGACGCGGACAGGAGTTGTCCGCGAGAAATATTAATCAGCATGTTAAATCTATAATTCGCGACAGTTTTTGTCCCGGTCGTGTCTCGGCGGCATGAAAACGCGATATCAATTAGCGTATAAATCGGTGGCCGGCGCACATGACGGAAAAATTTATGCTGGACACACTGCGACGTTTTTCTGAATCCGTAATCGCAGTTCGGAAGTAAATTTATTGCAGAAAAAAAATTTGTCAACAGTTTACGACATATACGTCGGATATTAATTACATTTATCGCGCGTATTCATTAATACTAGTTTCACATAAATCACATATATGCTCGCATCATTTTTTACCATGCTTGTACAGTTTTCGGTATTATGAATGATTTATAAATGCAAATGTAAATGTGTCATATATATATATATATATATATATATATATATATATATATATATATTATATATATATATATAAGTATATATTTATATAAGTATACTTTTCTATCGCCAAATAATTTATAAGAAATTTATACTTTCAATATTTCTGCAGTCTTTATAACGTTTTATCACTTTATCTTCATTCATCTTCCTTTAAAACTGTTCAAATTAAACACATATTTTTTAATACCTTTTTTCCGTCCTTATTTGTGTATCTTACGTGCTCTCAGCCGTCTATTCAACAAAATTATTTGCATCGTAGAAAAAAATTTATTCTGATTGGCATCATAGGCGAATAAGCGCTCCTCTTTAAGCCGCCGCTTACCGAAACGGTGAAGTCATAGAATCGCTAACGCCCGGCGTCCTTGCGCCGGGTTACGTGGTAACGACGACGAAAATCGATGGTGTAGTTGGCAGTGGGTCGTCGCAGGATAGGTTGAAGCGTAGCGCGAAATGGGTGAAGGTGAAGGACACGGTGTGGCAGAGCGGAGTGATACAGATATTCGGTAATCGTCCGTGGCGATCGTCCTTGCACCGGTCGCCGATAAAAATCAATTCGACGAAGTGACCGAAGTGGCGAGGTTCAACAAGATGCGGCTAATGATGCGAACGCTCGGTGATAAAAATCTCAATGCGATTCTCGGAATCGCGGGGACAATCGAAGCGCCAGTGAGTGAGTGAGTGAGTAAATTTACAGGGAAAGCGTTTAGTCTGACGAGCTCGGCAATTTGCTCAGATTTCAGATAATATATATATTATCGATATTGTTGACTATAGAGAAACAATAATTTATTTTAAACATAATTATAAATTAATTTAAATGTAATTGTCCGGTGCTACAGTGCCTTTTTCCTAACAGTTTTTAGCTGAATACTTAGAACTTTAAACCATCTGATATTCATACTTTCAGGTTTCTCCTCTTTCCGCTTTCTTATCGATTTTTCTGACTAGCCACATAATCTTCTGCCCACCTACTCCTTCTTCACTGTAACTCGACTTTGATCGGAAGATATATTTAATTTGCAATTTATAATTAATTTAACTTTATACATTACTCTAACTTTAAATTCAACAAAGTGACACGTTTAATACGATATTTTCAATAGTGATGTTTCGCGTGAAACTCTCTAATATTTATAACTCCATATGCGTATATTTCTCAACTGACGATTTCGCTAACAACTAATCATTAAAATCAATTATGACTAAATTGCCTTGGACTGTCCAAACAGTACAAAGTAGAGAAAATGATGTGGACAAACACAAAAATTTCTCAATAAACAGTTATTAATTAAAAAGTAAAACTGCGTGGGAGAGAGAAATTCTTGTTCTCGAAGATCAAAACATAAAAGATTATTTTATAGCTATACATAACAGAAGGAATAATATTCAGTAATCAAGCAACAGTTCTTCTAACGACGAATCATTAAGGAAAAGTTATTGACAAGTAAAGCTCTTCGAGAGAAATTTCCGTTCGTCAACGGCGTGTCTCTTTCTCTCTTTCTTTCGTTCTTCCGGGAGGTACTTCAGCTAATTAAACGACACAAAGCAGAGAAAGCGATATCGAGTTACAGTCCCGCGCTGCAGGTCTCCGTTAGAATACTCACGCGTGAGACCGCGTATATGAGTTATTGGTCATATTAATCAAGCACGGAGGAGAGGAATCAGTCGCGCGAGCGCGCGGATGCAAGTCAACTAGTCAAGTAACAGCTGGCAGGTTCTCGGCTCGCTCAACGAGCTCATTTGCCGCGCGGGACGCGCGATGATACGCGCAGATGAGGAAGACGTCGGGACTGATTTAGATTTCTCCAAATACACATTGCACGAGACAGAGTCGATTATGAGAGCGGAGCGGCGGTAATACGCGCGATTTATGGGCCGTCATTTATCGGCCGCGCTTCTCGGACGCGAATCAGCGCGAATTTACGGAGCGCAGCTGTCAAAGTCGCGGGCTCTCCTGAGGTGCGCGCATCTGTCGAAGAAGAGGCGCGCACTTGCGCAAGCCCCCGCCGCGCTCGATGAGCGCCATTAATTAGCGGACGCGATCCGCTGTAAATTGAGACATGCAACGGGGGCGCCTGTCGATGCCTGTCAAGGGAATCGACTCGCAACGTCTTCAGATGAGCGAGAGCGACGGGGCAACGAAAGCGCCGCGAGAACGTTCGCCATGTGCGAGATTACGCGAACGTTAACAGCGAGCCGGACCACCGCGATTGTTAAAGAAGTGCTCTTCATATCGCGCCGCATTGACGGGGCGCCGGTCTTTACTCCGTGCTCTTTCCTACGCGCTTGTCCAGCGACGCGCTTGTCGAGTGGTGAAAGTGTAAAAATCAAACTAGACATGGAATCGGCGCGCGCTGTACCCGCACCAGAATATTACACACCACATTACATTATACGCAATATTGTATCTATTAATATAGATGCGGATAATCAATTATCTCGATAAGTGTGTCGCTATTTCGCTGCGGCGCTGTTCTCGCGCGCGTTTCAGACACCCCGCGCAAAATCCGAGTATATATGTTTTTAATGCGGAATGCGATAAGATATGTACACTGTCTATTTCCACGGACAGCGAGATAAAACCGATTATGATTAATAACCGTTGCTATACGAGGCAGAGCGAGAGAGATCTGAGCAATGAGCCGCGGTCTCCGCTCTCCGGATGTTGAGGAACTCCGCGATGAAGGCTGTCGAGAGGAGCCGTGGGTCACGGCAGTTCATAGATCACATCTGAGCGACGACCGACGAGGAAGGAAGAGAAGCCGCGGGCTGGAAACTCCGACTGGCAGACGGACGACCGCTTTCGGGGTCGATCTGCTATCGATTTCGATTTCTCCTTGAAATTTCTCTATACATCGCGCTGTCTCTTAGTTAAGACGCTCGGCGCCAAAAACGGGAGAAAGAGAAAGAGAAAAAGGCGGAAAGGTAGATTAAAAAAGAAGAACAGAAAAAGAAGATATTGAAAGCAAAGTTTGAAGCTGAAGAAATCAAGATCGAAAGACTTTTCGTATATATTTCTGTTCATTTCTGATATTTCTTCTCTCTATTCTGTTTACCACTCTGCCTTTTCCTTTTTCTTCTTTTCTCGTCTGTACGTGGAAGTATCAGTAGCGGAAACTCATGAGAAAAGGATCCAAAAGAGAAGAAAGAGTGCGGTAAACAGCGTATAAGAAGAAGAAAAAGACGCGACGGAGAAAGTAAGCAAACAGGTCGAGGATAAAAAAAAAAAAAGAAGCTAAACCAATGTGTGGTCGGCCCGGGAGCAAGTAAAAGATAAGGAGAGGTAGACGGAAAAAGAAGCGAACGGTAAAAAGGAAGAGTCGGATCGAGTTGGTGCATCGCGCAAATGTATGCATGCATGCTTGCGTGCGTGCATGCGTGTCGATGCGATACGCGGCGGATAGAATCTTCTTTGATTTGGTATGCGCCGTGGGGCAACCAATACGCGACATCCATATCCGTGATTGGAAACGGAGCTGCAAGTTACGTGACCCCGAAACCGGGTAATCGCCAGACAGAAAAAGACACCAGGGCACCTATTATGGGACTTTTCGGAATGAATTCCGATTGGAATTGTTCCGTTTCCTCTAAAAAACATAATAGAAAGCTAGGAAATAACTAAACAATTCCGATCGAAATCCATTCCGAAAAGTTCCATAACATGTGTCCAGGTCGCGAAAAAGCGGAACGTTTTCAAAATGATTTATCGAAATCTGTCATGGCCGATTTTCTCGAAAAAACGTTTCTTCACACGCTAAACCAGGTTTGTTTTTTATCTGATTCGTTTTCGGCAATAAATACTTCGTAAAATTTCTCCGATTTCATGGATGTCATCAAAGCTCGCGCGATATTGATAATTATTAATTTTATAAAATAGATATATGCTATATATAAACCTAATTTACGATAACAAATGCGACGGGTTACATGAAATTATAACAAAAGTATCAGATTTAAAATTAGAATTATCAAGCTGACTTACAATAGATATCCACTAATTTTTCATATGTATAAAATATGTAAATATTAGACATTAAGGCTCCTGTTCACTCACTGCAGCCATCTTAGATTGACGTCAGAAGCGAGAAAAATATAAAAATTCTTGTGACGTACATTAAAATAAAAATGTTTTTCAATAAGATAGCGTTTGTAATCGATAGAATAGAGTTGCAAAATATACCGAAAACACTCCTTTAATTCACATATGTCGAATTAAATTGTGCTAATCAAGGACGAAAACTAGCCGTTTGAAAGCTGCCAAATTGAAATAAATATTTGCTTTCACATATTAAATTATAACCAAATAGGAGTCTTCGGTATATTTTAACACTACAACAATTATTTAAAATATAAAAACTGCACTAAAACGAAAAATAACGTTGGAAATCGCAAGAATAATTTAGCTTTTTAATGTCATTTTTCACGCCTTTTAGTTTACAATTTTGCCAGGTGTGACGGTGTGTGTACTGTCAACGCGGACTTGGCAATCGAGCCTTCGGACTTGGCAGCAGGAGCCTTAAGATGACAATATTAATGGTAATTCTATATATGTGATATCAAATCATTAATTTCACCCACCTATCAATTAATATCTATCTATCTACCTAGGTAGCAGAGTGACGTCAAATGAGGTATCAATTCCGTCTTAATGATGTCTCTAACGTCAATAATACGTCAGTAGTAAGACGTCTTTAGACGTCATCCTACTACCTGGATAGATGATCACTTGCAACCAAACACTCTCCTAAAAGATGAATACTGAAAACTGAAAGACTATCATATAGAATGATGAAGATCCGAATGAACTTCGCGAATAAATTTTGCGGTAAACGACCTACTCAAGAACGTTTATTGTACACAATCCCAGCAACTATATCTACAAAAGATACGACCGCGCGTATATATCATCCAGCGATGCAAGTATAGCATCGCTGCACTTTATCCAGTTCATAGCCGGCGGAAGTTGCAGCGGAAGCCGACTGGAGCGGATTTTCGGTGAAACATGGATTCGCTCGTAAGCCACGATCTTCACGATCGGGGGCACCAGATCGTTCGTTCGTACACGAGCGGCGTAGCGTGCGACGGCGAGTGATTTAAAGTCTCCTTAGATCGAGGTCCGCATACCGAACGACTATGTGTGACCGAGTCTCGCGCGCGCGGGGCGACGTATCGGTATCCCGTTGTTGGGGCCACGAGGCCTTCAAGGCCGCCGGGCTCGTAAAGCCAATTCGTGCCTCTCCCTCGCGTCGCCGCGCCGCGCCGCGCGCCGCGGCCGCCGCGAGACGGATTTCCAGCGCGAGGCACGAGAACGAATGACGGACGTCTCCGCGATCTGCCGCGCGTGCCCTTATCGCCACACCACTTTGCGGATTTGCGCGGCCCCGAAATTTATTGGCTCCTTTCCGAAATACGGCGAAGATTTGTATAGACATCCGCGACACTCGCGGCGTGTGACAAAACTCTCTTTCAAATTAATTCAACTCGCGTTAACTAAATCCGCGATTTTTTTTTATAGATGTCAGAAGAAGAGGGGGGGGGGGGCGGGAAAAATCAGAACTGAAGAAACTCCAAAGTCGTTTTATTTCTAATTAAAGAAGTTTTGTAAGTAATGCGTTCTATGGGGAGCATTTCTCATTTTTATGTCAGCATAAATGGAAAAATTATTCAAATTAGAATTTTATCAAAATCGGGCGCGTTCTCCAAGTTTTGGGAGAACATTGTGCCGCCTGATGATTCGATGAATGCCTGCGACATTACGCGTCTTTATATCGAGATATCCGGGAAACATTCTTCGAACGATCATTCAGAAATCACTGTGACATATGAGATGCGTATAGATGATTTTCGGCAGATGACAAAAATATCAGGAAAGGATAACATAATTTTATAGCGCACATGGATCGGAAGATATTTCTGAATCAAATAGAAATTATTCAATAGCTGTAATACTATACTATCTATTGGAAACTTGTTTTATAATAATATTACTTAAAATATAATTGCTACAGTGAAATTGAATCCGTTGTATCGTGGAAGTAGCCGTCTCAATTCACCGTGAATATTTTCAGCCAGGTCGAAAAGGACGTCAGTACTCATCGTCTCGCGGAATACCCAAATAGTAGCGATTGCCCTGGCAATCGGCCAACGGCCAACTTTGCCGTCACTTGTACCAAATTCGCCGGCACATTCCCCATCGATTCTTCATCCTTTCTCCCAATCATGCGATCACGTCCTTGTTGCTTCGTAGGCGTTACAGCACGCGGTCACATAAATATTTTCATAATTGACACGTGGAGGACGTGTGTAAACAAATGTGAACCGGCATGAGATTCATATGGAAATCCGTCCGACGGATTCAGAATTTCTTGGAGATGTAATATATGAACTGTGCGATGATTTATTTTACAGCGCGAGACCGCTTTTAGAAACGCAATTTAGTGGAATACGTGGGAAAAATATAAACTGCGAGACTGAGACCTGTAACTTTTTTTAAACATGGCATAATATACCCGATGTTGCAGGCAATAAAATAATATGCGAGAAGTAAAGCCAGCGAAATTAATTAATATAAATAAATCTCCAATGCAATCTTCACACCAGTCGCTTCGGCTTTCAGGTCATACACGGATAGGTACCGGTCCGAGACACGAACAGGTTACTAATAAAATAACTAGTCGAGAATAATCCGCGCGCCGACATGGCATCACGTTATTTCGGTCTGACGGGCTTGTGTGTGGATCAGGGGATGGAAGGTTAAATCTATCTTCGCTTCGGTAAATGGAGGTCCATTAATGAATCGGAATGGCGGAAAATGTCGCGCCTTAAAGTGGAGCGCGAGCCAGGTATTCCGCGAAATCGATTCGATCGCGGGTGTCGCTGGCGCAGATCAAGTAGCTGGACACACGTTCGATCAGAGGCGGATTTACATACACCTGAAGCTAAACAGGCACAAAACACTGTAGTCACGAGGGGGACACGGCAAGGTTTAAGTCCGCCGCCACTGCACTCGCGCGGCTCGCCGAGGAGGGAAAACGGAACGACAAATCTGATCTGATAAGTTCCAGCTCTCGTGAAAGAACCCGATCATTTTCACCGACCGGTCTGGTAACACGGCGTGCTAGGTCGGCGTTAAAGCCCAGAGACTTTAATGATGTTAATTAAGACGTCTTAAAAGAGCGGAGGTAAGAAAATCGCAGGAAAGATTTCACCCTGGTGGCTGGTTTTCATCCACCGGCCGCCAAGTTAATGCCAGGCATTTAATAACGTTAAGACTCAATGTCGCCCGTAAATTTGCCCGGTCTCCAACGGATTCAGAATAATCACGGTGAATATTAATTAGAGTAATTAGAGAAGTGTAATAAAGTAGAGGAGCTTTTAGAAAGCGTTTTTCTTATCCGTCCAGAGGATCGCGTATCACGCGACAAATACCGCAGGCAGGCGAGAACACAAGCGTTTGCAACGAACAAATGAGCGATTCGTGCGCCAGTTATTAGCTATATACTTAGAGTGTAATTACTCCGGAAGTTGTAAACGTTTAAACGCCATATGCCGGGGCTTAAAGCGGCGATAATACATTCTCGCGCTTTTACTTGCGCACAGAGCTTTCGATCGTAAGTACGTCGTTTTTTTTTTTTTCAGAAAATCTCGCGCGGTTCAAAGGTTGGGATTAGAAAATATCCACTGACCAAAAGTTTTTCAGCTCTCTGGAAATCCATCGTAGACTTCCAGCATCGAGAGCATCTAGAACAAATACATATTCAATAGGCATCTCTCAACATATCTTCCTTAAAATATTCTAAAAGTAACGCTGCATTTATTATTATCTTAATATCACTCCACTGTAAGCTCTATCTTTAAGCGAAGCTTAATGCACGGATCATGGAATTGACAATTTAAGAGAAGAGAGATTTGAGAGAGAAAATTAAAGAGATTTACAAGATATCTGTGTAAAATATGTCACCGCGTGGAATTCTGTTATCGGTGCATTGCCTTTTCAAACGAGTAAATAAGCAACGATACGAATGGCAAAAGTCCAATTCCGATTTTAACGTCTGCAAGGAACATTCACGGGGAGCCTCGCGAGAGCGATCAGCTGCGCCGTCCACCTGTTAAAAAGTCGCTCGATATCGCGGCGCTCTATCCGCTTTAAACGATGGCCTTACTCGCCCCCGTTATAAATGCGCGCGCACTGACACACTCGCAGACCCCCAGTGTGGGTCGTCAACACACAGAGAAAACGACGACCGCCCGATATTCAACCCCCCCCCCCCTTCCCACCCCGCCGAGTGATCCGACGCTCCACAGCTACACAGCTGCTTCGCCTCCCCCTCGCCCGTGCTCTTCCACTTATCCTACTCCACCCGCCGCCCCCTATCGCGGCCACCTTCCGCCGCGACCAACCTGCAACCTCGCGGCCAACAATGACGTCATACTGCGACGTCGTCTATGACGTCACTGTTGTGCCGCAGTTCCGTTCATCGATCGGCGGTCCGCGGGGTCGCCGCAGGGACGGGCGGCGGAAGAGACACGTCGGGGCGCGCTCTTCGCTCGACTCTCTTTGTGGTGACGACTTCGTACATATGCTTGGGTTTTCCAACAACAGTGGGATCATCGCGGCCCACGCCTCTCTATTATTTTTATTGAGCGCACAAGTGACGTAACGTGTTGGCGTGAAGCCCACCGACGAGCCGAAGGGCTGGTCAGTATAGTCCCAAAGTGGACGATCGGATGATGGGGAACTATTATAGAAACCACGAACAAAGGACATGAATAACAATGCACGTGGCAAGATAATCAGAGGACAAATAAAACGATTAAAAGCATAACAGATGAAACGGAAGAAATAAGCTCGCTTTTGGCTTTGGGCTACCGACTTTGGATTAAATTGATAAAGGAATACGCTATAATGCTCGTAATTTATAGCTAGCATGTGGTTTGTGCTATACGCTACGTTTATACGGAGCGTGAAATCCCCGGCCCTTATATCTCATCTCATCTTCTTATATTTCATCGTGTCCCGGCCCCTCACGCGATGGCGATGGGTTCACGGTCAACCTGGTCGCGCCCTACCGATTTCGCTTAGCTAAGGTCATCGAATTAACATTGTCGTCGTTCGTTTCGCAAGCATATAACGAAACACTTCCGCTTGCTTTGCCGTACGCATGCATCACTTGCGCGATAATTGAAAATTTATCTGAAGATATCGCGCGATAAAAATTTTTCTTTTATTATGCTAAGCACGTTCGATACTTATCAAATAAAAATGTATATTACTCTTAACTTCGTAATTTTCTTCTGTGTAAGCGTCACCCAATGGAATCATACATTCCGCGTAGACGAGATATTCCGAAATTCTTACACGCGATAACGCGAGCCGGAACCGAGTGATGAATTTAATTAACAAATTTCTTCCGCGTTACATTTTCTACAGGCGACGTGAATGAAATTGTTTAAACGTGGGCGGTGGTGGAGGAAGCCATCTCTTGCACGGCTTCCTGATTCCGGCTAGCCTCTCCCGCTTTCGTGCTTGTTGACGTAATGTTAGCAGAATTATTATAAGCGCGCTCATATTATGAAGAGGCTCGGAGGAGGGCTGGATTGGCCGAGCTGTTTCTGCCGCTTATATTACGGCATGAGGCGCACACGGTTTTCATCCCCCGTCCTACGCTTATATCGACGCTTTTTCTTTTTGCCTTATTTAGATTTATATGCAACGTGAATCAGGCCACTAAAAAGGGAGCGTGAGGCGCATCCGTTGCGGGGGCGAATTTACGCAATTTTTCGATTAGTCGTCCGTTATTTCTATTTTACAAGAACACGCACCTCATCGACATGTCTTTTTTACCATCGAGACGCAATCATGGTCACTTATCTTCGGTATGGATGTTGAAAATCTTTTTACTTTGTGTACGTTTATACGCATACGTTTCCAAATGTGATATAGTTCCCTTTTTCTTTTTCATTATTTCATTAAGCGTGCAACATTCGAACATACGAGTTGACATATTGTGATAAACTTTATTAGACACGAGGAAAGATATTTCGCAAATAAGACTATCTCACCCTCCGCTTCCCGGGGTCTTATTTCTCTCGAAAAGAAATATCGTCACGTTGTGTATCACTGCCAAGGATACAAGAGTCGTGACTAAAGTTACTTTACGCGAAACAGAGTTATTTCAACTTTGCCACCGTTTACAGGATTTGTTGTCCCAGTGTCCTTGGAGTGCGCGAAAAATCTGACGTTATCAATTATATAACATGGTGATTTTTAGAATTGCACGTAATTTTTTAAATCTCCAGATATTATATCCTCCATTAATAAAATTAATTAGTTATAAGGACGTATAAAATTATATCTTGTAAAATATTATTACACATTTATAAAATATTATATATAAAAAATTTCTTATAAAATTAAAAAAATAGCTATAAATGTGAAATAAAATAAAGGATAAGAACTTTTTACTGACAATCTTGTGTCACTTTTACTTTACGCAGTAATTAAAAATTTTGATGCAAGAATAACGCAAGGCCATAATTTATAAGACTGCCCTAATAAAGTACGATCTTAGAAATCACAGACTGATCTTGTTCTTGCATTTATACAAATGTCAATTTTGCAAAAGCCTATTCTGTCCAATGCGTTCAGAAATCACCGAATCGAATTAGTATGGCCGGCAATTAGCAGTTCGACGCAGGATGCGGCACGCGTGTCACAATGTTTGCGTCACGCATCGCTCCGCGTTTATCCGCGTCAGCTTTTAATGTTTTAATTGAAATCCTCTCTCGCTGCGCTCGCAGAACGCATTAAGCTGATCTACGAGCCCGCGGAGCATAGGTGACACGCCGTTTAATATCAATGCAAAAAAGCCGTCGGCCTCCCTCGCCGTCGCGACCTCGTCGAGGAATGCCGGGACACAGTTATCTCTCAAGCACTGTCGATCAGAGTGAAAGAGAGAGCGAGAGAGAAAGAAAGAAAGAGAGAGAGAGAGAGAAAGAGAGAGAGAGAGAGAGAAAATCCAGCCGGTACCAACTAATAAATTCCGATATGCCGTCACGACGCACGTTGACGCCATTGATTTATCGTTCGTCTTAATCATTGAAGAAGACGATGTTGAAAAACGAGAAAAGAGGGCCCTGAAGACTATGGATAAATTAGAAAAAAGTCAGTTTTTTACTCACGGCTTTATTGCCGTTACAACTGAATTTGCGCACGTAAATGTTGTCCCTTAATCTTCGCGGTGAGATTTTCAAGACGTTCGCCACTTCGCTGAAGTAGATTCCGCGCGGGAAGCAACGATCGACACATGACGACCAACGGCGGCGAAAGATCGATACCTATTCCTCAGTTGCAGTCGAGCGATACCGAATGCATTTCACGTTTCTCTCGACTTTCAGCCGGAACTAGTCCGGCTGCATTCTTACGCGGCATATCGCGTAATCGCGGGATCATTATAGTATCATTAACGTACGATCATTATTAATATCGTCATAATTCATCGGCGTTTTTTTATCGACGCGACGAGTTTGTCGATCTGAAGGACGATCGCGAATACATCGTCGCTACAAGTGTATATACGTACATTTCCCGAACTATCTCTAGTGCAATTTTAACATGGATAATCGCGGTTCCAATATATTTATATATAATAAAATAAAGTTATTTATTTGATAGAAATATTCATTCGATTAGCATACTTTTCCTTTCAGATTTTTGCCTAAACCGCATTTAAAAAAATAAGATGTATAATAAAATCATTAATATTGAAGCATTGACAATACATTACAAATTTAAATTAAATTTGTGTTAAAAAATAAAACACAATAAAGTACCTTTTTATAAAACAGCGAAAATTACTTTCTTGCGTTTAAAGAAAAGGAGATGATCCGGATATGGATTAGGAGGCTGGGAGAATCGCGGCGGGTGGAGCAGGACATAAATATTTGAAGACAAAAGTGAAAGCCCGCGAAGTAGGTCGTCGGATGAAGGTGGTACGTCATCATCGTGGGATTATCGGCGACATTGCACGATCGATAGCCACGAGAGGCGTCACGGCGCATCACGACCCGATCGTCGTATCATCATCGAAATCGCAGCCTCCTACAGACCGTATGGGAAATATTTGATTTGCGCGCGTTCGTTAAAGCCAACCAGATTACCGCGTTGAATCAATACACGGCGCGCTTCGTCAGTGCCACCGTCGCGTCGACCATTCTCATGTATAATCCCGATATTCTCTCTCGTTTCCACGCAAGCTTAGAAATAGCCTGCTAGACTCTAACGTACCGAGCTTAAAGCGGGCTCTTCATTTCCTCGGCGATGGCACGCAAACTCTGCAGGAGGTGCACACTTCGGAACTTTAACGGCTCGGAGGTCACCCTCGATAATAAACGTCCATCGAGTTCAGTGAAGTTCAGCGAAAACTACTACGAACTGCTCTCGATGTGACTTAAAAAAGAAAATCGATATGGCGACATGAAAAAGATTTTTAAAAAGTATTTTCCGCAAAATAGAAATTTGCTCGTTTCCAAGCGCTTTGATATCTCGCGTTATATTTCGACGCTCTATGTCGCGCATCGTCAAGCGTGGGAATCGACGTGCCGATATGCGCACGAGAAATTAATCGCGGGCTAAAAACGCGGATCCTTCTCTGCACTCGCGATGTTATCTCTTGGATCTCGTTCGACCGGCCAATTCGATTTGTGCCGGTGCGGTTTTTCCTTCATGCTGGTTATTCACCGATGCACTATTTCTGTGTCATCACCGCACCGGCGCGGCCGGCGCGGCGGGCGCGCGCGCAAAAAAAGCTCGCGAGAAAGCACGTGCGCGATGCGCCGGCCGCCAACAGATGCAGCACGCAGCGCATAGACGTCCCTCACGGCGCTCCATCGCGCATTACTGCACAGTGACATCATGCAAAAATTACGCTCCGTATTGCGAAAGGTATTACGTTTATAGCGCGACGATTGCGCAGCTGTTTTATTCGTAGAGAAATTGCATGCATTGCGTTTGTTCGACGCTCAAATGCACGCAAATTCAGACGTTAAATGCTCTTCGAGAGTCAACGTGAGAAAATTCTCGTGTCACTCTCCCTTCGAAACTCTTCATTGTTAGCGGATTATTATCGTTACAGTTCGCATGTTACGAAGCAATATGTTTCATGTAAATTTAATACGCATCATATATAAATTTAAAATAATAAAAATAAAAGACACGTATAAAATGAATGCAACATGTTCGATATGAATGACACGCAATAAATATCGATTTATATTTATGTATCTCCTTCTATATATATATATATATATAATATATATCGAGATTACTTATATCGACACACGAAAGACACATTTGAGCACGTGGGCGAATTTGTTGACATCTGTGTATCGAGACATTTAACTGACGTTGGCGAAACAATTACTTGCCGTATCTCTCGCTTTCTCTCTCTCTGTAGTTAGTATTAGCGGCGGATTGCAAACGTTGGAAGATCAATATTTTGGTAGCGGTTCTCATGCCGCACGCCTGTCGCGTGTGCACAAATTCGGCACGATTAATTCGGTCGATTGTTTACTTGGCGGACTTGTTTTACTTGACAATTGTTCGTAAGCGACACATTCGGAATTACAATTTTCGAATAGTTCCACATACCGATGCTAAATCGAGGTCCAATAATTGATACATAATCGACACCTAAATGATTGGTATCGACAAAAACACCCTTTAGATATTTAAGAAAAATATAGTTATTGCATGCCGATATTAATATAACGACTCTGTAGAAATATATGAAGAGGTTAAAGCCATAGTGGTGTAAGTCACTTTTTTTAACCTATATGGTGTGTCACTTTTTTAAACCTATTTTTTTAACCACGTTTTTAAACTGAACTCAACTCGATAGGTTAAAAAAAGTGACTTACACCACTATGGCTTTAACCCCTTCATATATTAGAATGTATTCATGCAATTACACTCTAATTCTCGGCTAATTAAGTATGTGTTATCCAATATAAAATAAAATCAATATAAAGGAAATAGCCATATACGGTCCAAGTTTGGATCTAAGGCAACTCAATATTATTTTCTATATGTATATTATACGCGTATTTTCCAACATATTTTTCGGACTTAAAACACAGCTATTATTGGAATATTAGAAATTCCCTCTCCCTTCCCCCCAGCCAGGGGTAATATTTTTCGCAATAAGTTCTTTACAGTGATTTTAATATTAAACCGATATCGATTTAATTAGGGAAGGGAGAGGGAATTTCTAATATTCCAATAATAGCTGTGTTTTAAGTCCGAAAGTAATCGACGCGCAGTTTAATATGTTGGAAAATACGCGTATTTAATATACATATAGAAAATAATATTGAGCTGCCTTAGATCCAAGCTTGGACCGTATATGGCCATTTCCTTTATATTGATTTATATCTTATCGGTCTTAACATATAAGTATTAATAAAATAAAATCTTTGTAATGCAAATTTGTGCAACGGCGTGCAAAGATTTCTGCTATATCAAATGCGTGAGAGCTGTTTTCCCGTTTTACTCAACAAGCGATGGATTTTCTTCGCATTTTATTTTTCTCGACTTGGCACTGGTTGGTCCAGTTTTTCTTGCCACTCCATTCTGCAAATTTCTCGCCAGCACTTCTATCTCTCTGCAACTGCATTGTATAATTTCATTGCGTATCCTATAAACCCGTTCGCTGCTACGAGAAGTCCTGACGCAGTGCACCGCCCACTATGTACGACATGTTATGACAATAATGCACATTCTCGAGTATGAGGCTAAACTTCGCCAGAAATATCCAACGCGCGTATACTAGTCAGCACATCGAGAAATTTTGCAATTTCACTTTTTATGAAATAAAGTATTCTTTTCCCTCCAAAATGCACGAGCTAGATTTATCTCCACAGGCTCTGGATTAAATTATTCTTTCAGGAGTAGAAAATTCGAATGTGGAATTGCTATCTCTAGTATTATTAGATATATTATCATTCTTAACATATTACATCCATAAACAATAGACTAATAAAATCAGAATATTATAAACATCTAAAATAATATATCCTTATTTCGCGTAAATATTGCAGAAAATTTCATGCTCAGAGCTTTTATAGCATAAGAACGTACGAAAAAAAGTAGAGAAAAAAAGAGTAAAAAAGATAGGATTACTGATGAGTGATGCAGCATTAAAACGCTGCGAAGAACCAGTAAAATCTAGCTTTAAAGCAAAGTATCTCCCCAGCTCTTATAAAGAAAAATCACTTTTCTTCCCTCCCAACTTCGTTCCCACAATTTTCGCGTAACCAGAATGGGATCGAGAATTTTTGCCGTTGCGGTCATTCACCAAGCATTATCGCCGTCCCGGTATTCATGATTGCGACGCTCGCGATCGACGGCGTCGAGAGTACGGTATCGTCATCGGCGCCTTGGCATGCGCTGCTACCCCGATGTCGTCGCTGCGTCGTCGCGGCGCGAACGTCACGTGCGCTCGCGATCCCGCGGCACGGCCGCGGCGGTTCGCTTCACCGTCGCGTCGCTTTAAATTTAGACTCCTGTTATTACGCGAGCAGGCTCGTGCCTCGACGGCCGACGCAATCTCGACGACGTCGCTTCCCCGGGACGCCCTCCGTCGTGACGACGCGGCGTAACGCCGTTTCCCGGAAGTGATTGCGAAACGCGGAGGCGAAACACGGAAATCACGAACATCAGAATGCAGGAACGTTCATGTCAGGGTGAGCAATGCGACACGTGGATCCGTGTCCCGCACAGCGTTCCATTTTATTAAATTTTCAATATAAATTAGCTATTATTATATTATTAAATTAATTATTGTATTACTTAATTAACTGTTAAAATGTTATGTCCATACAATTAATTATAAAGTAAGTCCGATATTTGAAGAAACCACTTTAAATATCAATTTATGTGATATTTAAAGTAGACAATTACAAATTGTAAATTATAATACCGCATTAATAAATAATGCTGTGATAATTAAAATGTATGAAAATATTGAAAGTGAAGGGAGCGTTTAAAAGATAAAAAATATAACGAAAGTAAATCTACAATTTGTAAAAAAGAAAAGTGAGAAAGAGAGAAAGCCTAATTTAAGAACCACTCATTTGTTTAAAAAAGCGGATCTTGTAAATTGAGGACTTACTGTATTATTGCAAATCCTTCAATTTCTCCGCTTTTTAATTAATTTTTCAATATAATTTTATCATCATGCAGCTGTTAGTGCATTTCATGCAGTTTCTAATGAATGCTGTAATTATTTAGTTGTCAAAATGCATTATACTTTGTAAAGTCACGTTTCGTAAAAAGCAATATATTTGAATATATACATATTTGCAATATACATTTGCAATACATGCGTGCATCTCATTAATTGCGTAACGTTTGACTCGATTTAATGTCTGTCAATGGAACGCGACAAATCTCGTCAAAATCTCCGGTCACGGTTTAACGCAGAAAACGCGCGTCAAGTAGTGCAAGAAATTTCTAAACCACCCAACCACCCCTCCGACTTCGCGTTCTGTCGAATCGACTTCTGCGCGATCGATACGACACGCTTGCATATATCGTATCGCCGAGTCTCACAAAAACGGCAAGGTGTGTCGGATCGCGACGATTACCTGCCAACGAAATCTGCTCGAGGAAATACCCGGCCATCAATCAACTATTTTCTGATCACTGTCAATATCATTGAAACAAGGTATTATATATTACACACCTCGATAAACGTTCGCGAGAGAAACCTGTCTATTTCGTTATGTTTGGTTTACTTTTTCTTTCCACTTATATCAATTATTTTAAAGTTATATAAAATAGGGCAATCAAAAGAAGTTTGAAGGATCAATCTCAAACTCATTAAAAAATTCATGAACAAAAAGTAACGATAGTAGTTCTGGATCGCGGTGAAATTAATTTTGCATTTATCTAAATTAATAGCGAGGCAGATTTCAAGTGAAAACAACATGTTTGTCGATGCAAAATCAATATTTTAAAAATACATGAATTCTCCTTATGAGATAATGAATTTCAATTTACCTAACATTTAGTGTATTTCAATTTCAATTAATTAATTAATATTGAAGATCATTAATATTAATGGCATCAACTTGATAATCACTTTTCCATCAGTGTTGCAAATATAATACAACTGCTATGTAAAACGCCCACGATTCCTCGAGCAAAAACCTTTCGCTGCTCTCTAAGGGTGAAAAAAGAAAAACCGATGGAGAACAGCAAATTCGTTTCAAGCTGAAAGGATTAAACCGCAGATAAAAACAGCGAGGCTTACCGGAAGAAGTCGCCTCGGGGCTCGGGCGAGCCGTCGTCGTCGAAACTCTGCGACGTCGCGTTCACCTTGGCACGGTCGATCGTAGCATCTCTCGCGTCGCGATCGAACGAGAACGGGTACCGGGTACCGGTACTGTGGACGGCAGGCAGGATACCGGAAGCCGCGGAAGCCGCGTGCGAAGGCAGATGACGGCGAGAGCAAACTGACGGAGGCCACGTGGAGGAGGAAGGTTCGACCGTCACTGAAGCCGCGTCGTCCACCGCCGCCGCCGTCGCCACCACCACCACCACCACCACCACCTCCAACGCGGCAGTAACGACGTCGACGTCGACGGCGTCGACGACGGCGATGCATGACGCCCGAAATAGCGTCGTCCTTGGCGGCGAGCATGACGTCGTCATCCCGCCACACGGTCGATGACGGACGGGGGCGGCGTTGTGACGTCAGTGTTAATGCTACCACCGCCGCGGCCGCCGCTACCGAACGCCACCGACTCCCGTCCCGACTCGACGCCAAGCTTGCGCGGCGAGAGTATTCACGGAGCAGACACGAGGCGCGAATTTTCCTACAGAGACGATCGATGGACATCCGCGTTAGGAATCGAATTTGCTCACCATATCTTGATACTATCTTTGTTTCACGACAGATTAACGGGCAAAAATCGATGACGCTATACGCGACACACATGTATTTTACAGAAAAGTTATAATAACAAATTTCTTTTATTATTTTCACTGTGTGAATTCTCTCTCTGGCTTTAAGAAAAATAATGCCATCCTTCTAACTTTCTTTTTTTGATTATTTTTATCCTAGTTGCTCGATCAATATATGAAATGGATTTTTACTGGGCACAAATGTCAAAATATCTGTAATTTCTTATACATATACATGCATATTATATATATTGAAGATAAATTTACCGGTGATTAATCGAAGAATATAATTTAGCTGTAATTAATTTTTTAATGTATTTCCGAATCTTATTGTTAGTTTATTTAAAATTTGTTTTATCTTTGTTTCTAATTTCTTTTATATAAATATATTATATATTTATATAAAAGAAATCAGAAACAAAGATAAAACAAATTTCAAATAAACTAAGATTTGGAAATACATTAAAAAATTAATTACAGCTAACAATAAGTTATATTCTTCGATTAATTATCAGTAAATTTTTTTCCAATATAACGTCAATCCTGAGTTCAAGATATCTAGTATTCAAAAATAAAAAGCCATGAATAAGTTGATGGATTTCAATCAAATTCTCATTAAAGAAGTATTCCATTTCAATATAAAAGTTCATAAATGAAAGCAGTAAGTAAGCAGTAACATTGGATAGCCTGTGTATTCAGAAATAAAATATCTACGATATTTTAGTGTGCTTGATTAATCGCTGTCATTGTATATTTTGGGAAGATGCACGATCGCAAGCAGAAAATGACCCCTTCTAACGATTTATTTTTGATGTAAAAAATCATATTTTGAATGTGCCGTCAATTTTTAAGAAAACAGTATCATATCAATTTCAAGTTTAACATACACTATTACGTTATGTCATGAGCAATCTATTAATGGATCGAAATGCCACTGACATACAACAGATGATAACGAAAATATCAATGACCGTTGACAGCGATACCGATATACGATCCCGATATACGATCGTTGCAGAATTCATTTATAAAGGGATTTTACCTACGTTAGTCATGTTAATAAACGTAACGTCACTTTCAATAGCCGCCTGCCGAAAAAGATTGTGGTAATTTTCGGACATAAGTACCGCAGCGGCAAAAATGTGTAAAGCTGCACACACTGTATGACGCACGTGCCTACTTCACCTGAAATAGACTTCGCCATCGCGTTGTGCCTGAGCTTCAAGTAAAACGACACGATTTTCCGCGCAAACGGATCAGTTTCACGCTGTAAAATCACTCTTACAACTTGCCTTTTGTGTTTGCATAAAAATCAGAGCGATTAAAATTAACACATAGAAAATCGGAAAATCTAAAGAAGACCTAATAAAATTTTAACTATTGCATGGAGAGATCAGTATAAATGTTATAAACTAATTTGCGCACAAAAGTGTGTTTATTAGATATTTGAAAATCATTAAAAGATGCGACAAATGTTAATTACGTATCGTTGCAAAAGTTATTATACGATTCTAAACGAATGATGAATTAAAGCACGTGAGAGACAAAGAGGGAAAAGGACCCCACAAGCTTATACATGAAATATATTATATTATTACGTTAAAGAGAGAATTTTTGTATATACGTGTAGGTTACGGACGTCGATTATATCGCGCGACGTTAACATGACGACGACAGGCCCCGGTAATTGACTGCTTTGTGTGCTTCCTGGCGATTTCTTCGTGAGAGTCACGATACCAAGATCTCACCCCTTCACGCAATACGTACATCATCCCTGACAAAAGCCTCATCACAACGTCGCGGTAACAATGTGCGTTGAATATTTGACGAAGTCTCGTGGTGTAACATTTATGCAATATTGATCACCCCGGCTCGCCCGCGTCCGATTTTTGCACGCTTTTTTTCTTGTCCACCCCAAACAAGGCTCGCTTCTTGGTCGCGTGTCCCCTTCGAAGAAAGGGTTCGGATAGATATCGAGTGAATTTAACGTGAACGTCGTGATTGGATATCTCCTGCCGTTACGTTTCGAACAGTATCTTCCATATACACGTATATTATTTATTATTTACAGCAATTTCTGCACTTGCGAAATGTGTTTTCGCGCAGTTCGTGTTTAATCAAGCAGTATCATAAATATTTTGCCCTCGACAAAATCAAAGCGTTGGACGATTGATATTTGATTATGAAACTTAATATTTGTTTATCGTTATAGAAAGAATTCATAATTGTATTGATTTACACTTTATGAACTAACGAAATAGAATATTTACCGGCGGGCGCAATATGTGATTTGATTACATATTAATGAACTGAATTAAATCACAATTTGGTTGTAGATATTAGACATTAAAGTCAATTAGCCATTAAAACTATATCATTATGTACAGGTATTGCAGATTTGCATGTATTTGAAATTAAAATCATTTATCTTATATTCAATCGAATTAAATCAGAATTAAATTGTTAAACGTTACAATATTTCATATATAAAATATGATACAATTATATTAATTAAAACGTTATAAACTATTGAACCTCCTAACAATCACGACCAATCGTGTAATATAATCGTGTAATATCAAAATTCCTTTCGATGTTAAAAAGAAGCGCAGAACGCGTAATTAATCGCTGTAACGCAAATTAATCATTTTATACAATATTCACCTTAAAATCCTGTAAAATAGAATTTCCACACGCCGACTTCTATTGCCGATTTTTTTTCCCGAAAAAAGAAAAAAAGGTTAGCAGTCTGCCGTGAGTGGCCCGTTATTATCTCATCTCTCAGTTACACAAAGATATACGTTTTATCTCGGGAAAGCGCGGCATGAATTCCGGGACGAGCGTGATTTATACAATCTGCCGGCTATCATCGGCTAACGGCGATAAACAAATCGATCGGCGAACAAATAGAACGAATCGCGGAGCGCCTTATCAGTGCCGATGTCGCGTCGCTGCCCGTGACAGACGTATGATTCACGGCGAGCGAGCAGCATCAGAGCGGACTAACGGCGTTCTTACGCGAAGCGATAATACGAGGCATCGCATCGGTTCATACCTCGCGCGTGCAGGCTTGGCGCTATAGCACACGTCGAAAACGTGAAAAGTGTAAGCGGCACGTGATGCGTCAGCCGTCTTCGTTGCCGTTTTGGTCTCTTTTGTAGCCCGGCCAAGCAGCCGCGGATCGCCCGACTCGCATGTATATTTAGTTTGCCCAACAAAACAATGCAATTGGCCTCTAGGAAGCGCGCTTGCTCGGTTCCACCGAGATATTTTTTTAACCCTTCATACTTTGACTGCCAGCAAGGAGGAGAGAAAAACAGGAAGAGAAGAGAGAGAGAGAGAGAGAGAGAGAGAGAGAGAGAGAGAGAGAAAGTTACTTATTAAGCGTTACTTATTAAGCATTTTAGGGTACGTCTCTTTAAACGTGAGAAAGAGAGAGAACAAGAGAAGGAGAGAGAGAGATTATGCGTACCTATAACATGAACAATATTTTAATTATTTTAGGGGTATCGTTTTTTTTAAATACTAAACTTTAACTTTCTTTAAATACTAAAGAATAACTTTTAATCGTCCTGATAGGCCAATATATATGTTTTTGTCGACAAAGCTGCCGATTAATTGCGTTATGTATGATTGAACTCTTCTAAACGCTAAAAATAACTAGCAATCCCTTGGTGTATAAAATTCTTCTATACTAATTTTGCACAAATTGTAAATAATTTTTTACTCTAAAAGACATGTAAATTGCACGAATTAATAAATTATTTTTATAATATTAATAGTCTTGTGCCGTCTAAAAACATTATAAACTACCCTTGTGTCATTTTGTTTGGTTATTTCGTTGCTTCGGAAATATCGAAAAATGATAAAAATGGAAAGATCGATTGATAGCGGAAAATATAGAGTGAAAAAAAAAACGACGGTAATAAGTCTATTGCCGAATAAATATATACAGTTATGGAGGACTTTCGAGACATTGATGCGTACACGCATAGTGAGCATTACATGAACTCGCTTGGAAAATTGTTCGTCGTGCGATTCACGCGTAACGGAATGTTATTCGCTCGGCGCGAAAATAGAGATTGCGAGCGTGGAAAAGAAATAGGACGACGTGCGCGCGCGCGCGCGCGCGCGAGCGCGTAAACCGATTGTTGGCGACATGGTAGATAATGTATAAGAATTTTTACACAGAGAATATTTTCCGATATCACTTTAAGCTACCCCCTTGTGCTGCTCAGTGACTGCGTGAACGAGCTCTACGTTATAACGGGTGCGCGGCGTGTTATACGGCCCGCAAGAAAGCACGCGCGCGCGCGCGACGTCGTTATATCTTGGTCGTTACGGCACACGCGTACATAATAAACACGTGTAATATACGTATATACGACGCTCTACGGCGCGGCTGTTTATGGAGCTCCGGCCTTGACGAGTCAAGGGACGCGGGATTTGTCGCTTACAAACCCTCCCTCCCTCCCTCCCTCTCACCCCCCTTTTCCCTGCACCCACCTGCCGCCCAACACACATCGGCGTCTCCAGCAACCCGAGGACAAGTCCAGTCCTGGACACACGCGCGCAACGCTCTCTTTGTGTTCACAGATCTCCGCCGGATATAAATCTCACAACCGAGAAGTCGATTAAATCTGAGCGGATATGCGGGAAAGTTTCGACTTTGCACGCGTGGGGAGCACGAACGACGGGGGATGTCGTGCAATGTACGCTATTCGCGAAAATAATAGGGGAAATAAAGTGACGCACTTTTCATAATCACCGCGTGGGCGAAAGAGGGGAATCGTATAGATTAATGTAATATTCCTGCGGAAATGGCCCGCTTTAAGTGATGAACAAAATGAAGATCTTTTTTATCGCTGCTCATATATACTCTTTTAAAGAGTATTATCCGCCGTAAAACATACATCGCGGTCGTTTTTATGAAACCAATGGGATAAAATTGTAATTCTTTTCAGGAGATATGAAGAAACGAACATTATAATGATGTTAGAGTATTATTGAATATCTTGTCATAGTATCATTGAATATTGCAAAGTATTCAATATGTAATTTTATCTTGAAAATATAATCTCAATATCAACACATGAGAGATTTTATAAAAATAGTTTTATAAAAAAAAAACGATATGTGTACAGTATCTATCTCATTCTAACTGACTTGTAAATGCATTTCAGTGAACCGATTATTTTCAGTGATTTTGTAACATATCTTATATTTGCATATGAGATTTCCATATAGCAAATTTATACCTTTTTCAAGAAATCACGGATATTGGATATTTGCAAAACTATAACTAAACCGCGCTACATAATTCACTTTGCCTTAAAAAATCATTTATTTCCATAAAAATCGGGATATAGTTCGTTAAAAGTGAATTGTGTTTATTGTGTAAATTTATCTACCAAAAAAGTACCGTAATCACACTTTCGGTACTTTTTTCTGAAGAGGCCATTTCCTGTACTACAGGAAGAAGATATAATAGATAGCGTATCACACCGCGATATATTAGAGAATAAAGCACGAAAGACTAAAATAACTAGAACACTAGATAAACCATATAATATCTTAAACATGGCAAATACTATCTATACAACCAATTAAACGAAACAATGAATGTAAACAGAATCATAAAAGAAATCTATTTACCGTATAATACATAAATTTTGCAAAGTTAAAATTAGCATGATATACATATATCACCGCGGTAAGTAGTTACAACTGATCATTGTCAGACATCGCGATAAAAACCTTCGCTGACGTCTGAGTCTGAAGGCATTTAACTACTTGCTAGACGCGATGATCTGATTACTTGTTAGCTTTAGCTTGTACAGTAACAATGCCAAAGAATAAATGTGTTACGATGCAAAAATATGGAATCGTTAAAATATTAATTTCACGATTTATTTTATATTGCGCTCCAAATATCGAATATCTCATACAAGAGAGTCCGCATGTAAAAAAAGAAGAGATTAATTAATTTTGCAACTATATATCCTTCTGTCATATAAGTCACAAATAATTCGTGTTTCGATTAGATTTTCTGCATTTTGCATCTAATATCCACGATCGAACGAGCAAAGCTAATTTCTCGCGAGAATATTTTATGAATAATCGCAAATTCGCAATTCGATATCAGTCTGAAACCCAGATTAACGAAATTCTACGAGATTCGAAGCGATCGGCTTCGGTACGCTTTCGTCCCTATTATCTTTTCTCTTTCACGCCTTCTCACGCTACCGGTCCATCGATCGGCGACAGCACCGGTTTATTTAGCTTTACTCCGCGCGGCGCGGAGCCGAGGAAGTCATAAGTCGATTTACCATTGCCACGGCCGTTACTCTCCCCGCGAGAACGTTACGATCGGCGGCTGTCGCAATTCGAGCGCGGCACCGGCAATGCAAACCGATGACCGACCGACCGGCTGGCTGACCGCCTCGCCGCGCCGCGCCGTATCGCCTCGCCTCGCCTCGTCTCGCCTTGCCACGCCGCACCTGCACCCGCTCTCGGCGCAAGTGGTTATATTTGTAATCCTCGTGTACTCTCTTCTTTCCCTGCGGTCTCTTCGTGCAGGCCAAGTATGTACGCGGAAAAGAAACGGCTTGCACTCTCGGCCGACTGCCAGACTATATTTACTGCAACGTGCCGATTACACCTGTAAAAAATCCTGTGGGAAGCGGAGAGCGCAGACCCCGCGATATCGATTCATCACCGAGGGGATGGTAACCACTCGTATAAAAGCCCACCCGAACATCGAAGTGTGTCTTTCGAACAAAGTAAATTTTCTAAATGCTGAATGAAGAAAACGCAGCCCGGTTTTTTGCTTGTAAGAATGATAGTTTTATCGATTTATTTATATACTTATCGACTGAAAGATAATAATAATAATAAATGTAGCTGTGATGGAAGCGAGAAAATAGCGGAGGATTTTCTGGATAACTTTTGAATAGAAATGTTTGGTTTAGAAATGTGAGGCATATAGAGATGATAGTGATGATGGCGATGAGATCTACGACAATACGAATATAAACAATAATAATATAAAATTTAAATTTTTCTTAAAAACCTGCATCTCGATAATTCTTCCTCGACGATGTATTTTTATAGCATTTTTAGTTTAAGAGATTTCAAATGCTAAGATAATTATCACTAAACTAACACAATATAAAAAATTAAAAGCTTAAAACTAATCATTCATCTAGAAAGTTGAAAAAAGTGGCATTCTTTAATGCAAACAATAAATAATGTTACTATACGTTATTCATAACAATATTGAGTGACATCAAATACAGATGTTGAAAAATGGACCGCGACAGCTTTCTTGACGTCATAATTTAACGCCGGCGATCGATGTGCCGCCGTGTCCAAGTAAATTGTGATTTAATTGGCAGACAGGGAATAATCACGGCGAAGTGGACCACCGCGATTGTCTAGGCGAAATAATAACAATGATATTCTCGTCCGCCGTCTACGTCATGGCCGTGACGTAAGCAGATATCGGGCACAAACGGTGACGAGCGTTTGGAAATATATCAGACGAGCGCGAGGCGGCGATAACCCAAATCGCTCCGTAATAGCGTTCAATTATTTAGCTGCTGCAGCCACCGCAAATGGCACGAAGAAGAACGAGTTACAATTATCGATGATGAAATATTACACAAGCAAAGACATTCGCCGCCTTTTTCAAAATAGATTAATATCCCTGACGAAGACTGACGCTTGAATATCTCGCTTCAATATCGAAAGCCAAAATAGGTGAACGAGCTTATGATATGTCATCGCCCCGAAACACATTTATTAAAATAAAACCGAAATCGACGATTGGTGTCTATAAAAATGAATGATGAACTATAATCTTCTCTTCACGTTATAAGGCCAAAACCGCGCGCAACAAATTACATTACGTATTATATCAATTTCGAGAAATTTTCGCTTTTACAACTGAAACTAGAGTATGATATCGTATGACCTAGATATCGAGCAGTAAGTACACGTTAAACCATATATCAATAAATATTTTAACAATTTAGTATTATGTTCGATAAAAAGTTTTAATCTCGTATGCATTCACTTAATTGCATGCGAACTAAAGTTGGAAAAATTAATTGGACGATTTTTAAATTGCAATTTAATTTCTTTTATAATAATAAATTTTATATATTGAACATTAATATAATATTGTTATGTTCCAAATTTGACTATTTAATAATAAAAGTTCAATATTGGCAATTGGTTCTCTTAATAATTTCATCACTCCCAAGTAGTGTTTATAATTTTACGAGAAAATCGATTTTTATAAAAAAAAAAAATAAAATGACATTTATTTTAACGCTGTCATTTAATATCGACATTAAGATATCAAATTTTGTTCAATACCTAATGCCTCTTTTATGACGTTTGCAATTTGATAGCATCTTATAATTTCATAATGCATTAAATCATATGCATTTTACTAATCGATATATTTCGAAAAATTCCATCCATAATTCAATTATCAATTATTATCAATCGATTATCAATCAAATTAGGTTGTAGAATGTGAAATTTCAATATCCAGACAGGATCTATAGTATAGATAGTGCATAAAAACGTCGATAAAAGGAAGTGAAACCATCTACACAGTTACATTATATAAATAAAAATCCGCAATCTTATCGATGGTCGAAAATTTCGATCGAACGAACAAAACGCTCGAGTACTACTCTTTAGCATCCTCAGCGCGGAACCATCACCGCCATCACCACCACCATCATCATCATCATGATCATCATCATCATCATCATCGTACATCACCATCACCATAACCATCACCAGCAGCGCGAGCAGCTTGCGGGAGTAATGCCGCGGTCTTGCGCCCCGTGTTTCTGACTTACACTTGTTCCAATGATCGTGACGTTGCGCCGCGTGGTGCTCGAGGTTCCGATGATGGTCGTGGTTGTTGTTGGTGTCCGCGGCGATGGTGAGCTGGTGGTACGGCGTGGCGGTGGCCAGATGGATCGGCGCCGCCGCCGATCGTTCCTGCTGCTCGACGCCCAGATGCCGGACGGCAGCTACGGCGGCGACGTCGGTGGTACCGCGATGCTGCTGATGCTGATGATGGTGATGCGCCGCGACGCCGACGGCCGCGGCGGTCGCTTCCGTGCTGCCGGTACTGTCCTCGACGGTGGTGCGCATCGCGCGCGATCGTACGATCAGCGGCGCTTCGGCCCACGAGCTTTTGCGACCACGCGCTTCGTTCAATCGCGACCGCGGTTGCTCATCGGGCGACCGCCGATCGCGCGTCGCATCCCGCGCGATTCACAATTCCGCGATGTGTAGACCGAAAGACACACGTAACACGTACGTACGCGCGTCGAAAAATACAAAACAGTCCAAAAGAGCCGTGCGCGTTTTGCGATCTATATAGATCCGCGGGACTTCCACGTGGCGTCGCGGATTATAGATCCGCGCGAGGATCGTCAGATCGTCACGTGAGCTCCAGTGTACTGGAACGCGAGTCGTACGGCTTCGATCGGCGCGGCGTGGGCATCGGAGATCTATAGATCCTGACGGATGATCACCGGAATATCCAGCATTCAATTCCTATACGCGCGAATATGAGATCGTAGGAAATGAGATCATGCAGTGTGTGTGTGTGCGTTGCACAGTCCACGCCGATCAGTTGTTAAAAAAAACAACGCGTTTCGCGCTCAAGGGGATGCGAAAAACTGATGCATTTCAGCATCGATACATCCCTTTAACAGTGAGGCATGCGCGCCGCGCCGCGCCGCGCCGCGGCCGGTCGTCGGATTGATGGCAGGGAGGAAGGGAGAGAAAATTAAGTAGAAACGACGATGAGCGGTCAGACTTGCGGGACGCACGGTCGAAAAAATCCGCACCGCGCGAACTATCGCCAGTGTCGAGTGCTCTCTCTCGATTGTTTGATTATCGATCGGTAGAAGAACAATGTAGTACGAAGAGAGCCCAGTTAGGAGAAAAAAAAGATCGAAAGGAAAGAGGAAAGAGGAGGAAAAGCGAAAGAGAAAATTTGGAACGGTGAAAAGATGAGGATGGATGAGAGGATCTCCTGCCGCCAGCCAGGTGGAATCGGTGGAGAATGCGCCCGCTCCGTGATCTCCGTGATTCCCACACGCAAAACACATACACACACACAGAGAAAACAGGAGCGGAGCGGCAGCAACTCCTCCCGCGCGCAACAACGAATGAACGAACGTGAGACAGCACACGTGGATGTGATGATGTGCGATGTATCACCGACCTGCGTGCGTCGTCGTAAAGCAAGGCGAGTCCTTTCTGATGATGTTGTCGGAGGTCAGCGCCCTACCGAGGAGCCCGAATACTTCCGCTCTGGGCACTCGCATGCAGAATCCTGTCAGCGTTATCTATCGTTGCTTTATCGTTGCTGCCGTGTCGTCGTGCTGGACGACATCGTTCTTCCTTATACAATTAGACTTAGATGCACCTGCTTCTGTTCGGTCCTGTTTGATCGCGACGTGGGCCGGCGATCGGTTACCATTCAGCACCGGAACGATTTTGGGGAGATCCGTCACTCCGGAGCACCGAACGCGCGCGATCAACACGCGGAGTTACAAGCCACCCTCTCCGTAAGAAAAAAAAAAACGCTCAATCCCGCACGATTACTGAATGCGCGATACGTAACGACGGTGGTCGATCCTGCGAAACGGAACCGAGCGGAAACGTCGAGACGCGAGATAGAACGAAAGAGAGAGATAGAGCGAACGCGAGAGACGACAGGTGAAAGATCCTGAGAGAGAGAGTTGAACCTTCGGCTACTCTGAGAGCTCGCGGTACACTCGCACGGGTGGCCGGCCGCCGCGTAACTGAGTCTGGATAGCGCGCGTTCCTCCGCTATATTAAAACCGTACCGTGTGTAGCGGCGGCGACGGCGGTGGTGGCGTAGGAAGGCGCGGAGAGAAGCGGAGCGGTGAAACGGGAAGGCGCGACGGCGGCGGGAGGCGAACGGCGCTAACGATGACGTCACCGCGGACGTCATAACCCGGGACGCACACACGGCAGCAACCGGCGCGGATCGATGGACCCGGCCTGAGTATGAGCGCACCTATTGGCCCACGCGGCTGATGATGCTGTTACGGTGACGTCAAGACGCCACCCACCGCTCGCCCCGCGGCGCGTACCCCTTCGCCCCACCTGCCTCTTCCGCTTCCATACCCTCCGGCCACCCGTTTCAACCCCCACGCAAACCTCGAGGCAGTGGGGCGGTGGCGGCACGCGGACCCGATTCGACGTCGCGGTCGCCGCGTCGCTCAAGATAAAGAGGGAAGGAAGACGGGCGCGAAAGAAAAACGGAGAAAGAGGGGAAAAACGGACTGAAATATTCCCTCTTCGTTCAAGATTCTCGTTTCTGTTGTACTTTCTCGTTACCTCTCGTTTCCTTTTAATATTACACGCGTTGCCGCGGTTTTTATGAATGTAACATATTTAATTATTACGTCACGATTGTGACGTCATTCTTTTTATGTGCTATACGGAATTTTATACGTGTACAGTTAAAAATGGATTTTTATGAATGCTGATATTTAGGATGATATTTCATCATATTATAGTGTTATGTACTGTATATTATAGGCTTTTTTAGATAATTGCGTGAATTTTTACTTCGTTATTCACTTCACATAGTATATTTTGCAAGGAGATTGTAGTAAAATAAGATATTCTAAATATATAAAGAGTCTTCTAAAATATCTTTTAAAATTAAAACCTTGTATCAGAATTTAACAATTCATTAAAAGTATATTTAACTGCCATTCGCCATAAGAAATTCCACAGATATTTGCTAATAAAATTTATAACTGAATATTAAATTCACAATTAAGCATCAAATGAATGCCTTTGAAAGCCGTAAAATATACAATCGTAAATAATCATTCAATTCGTCAATGATGGTGATTTTACTGATTTTGTAATACATTAACGAATGCGCTATCATACTTTTTGCACATTGTCATAAATATACCCGGGCCGATCTGACGGCGAGTTTATGTCGGTTATAGCCGGTTTTGTAATATCGATGAGAAGAGACTCAAGAGACTGCGAGAGTCGATACTCGTTGCTCGCAGTTGCTCGTGCGTGCAATGATGCACCGGAATGCATATCGGGGGCGCAATCCAGACGTGATGTCGTTATTAACCTGTGACCTAGGAATAACGCGCAATCCAGCCAACCCCGTTAATGTAATCAGCCGATAATTACCGCATAAGGTTGTGACGGTACTTCGCCGTTTTGTCCGCGATGATCTAAGAATCAGTTTGTAATTATCATAAGCCTAAGAAAAACTCTAAGAATAACTAATTTTCCTCACACGTGCTGCGCGATGTTTATTCTCATGACGTAACACGTAAACGGATCACCGACCATCAGAATCAGATCTACTTTAACGATAAGAATCGTAGACTTTAATTTCATCTTTTTTATAATACTTTTAATTCTTAAAGACTTGAAAACTCGCATGAGAGAAAAATTAAATTAAAGAACGAGCAAATTTGCTTAAAAATTGTTCTTGATTTTTTAAATAATTTCTCCCTATCCCCGTGAGAAATTGTAGAAACAATCTATACTTTGCTTAATATACGTCTAATTGAAATACCAATAAAATATCAAACAATATTCCTACGAATCACCGTAGCAGAAATTGTGTTGTAAGTTAAAGTTGAATCATTAATAGCGCTGTCCCGTTTTCATAAATTCGCCGTCAATACCGATACCAGCGAACTCAATTAAAAGTTTCTAAAGCATCGCGGGGAATGAGGCTATCGCAATGGGAACGCTTCTCTCGTATTGCGGTGTCTGGTCTCATCCCACTCGTTCCAGACAAGCTTTCTCGAATCCTCTCGCGCAGACTCGGCCATTCGGAACAAGCGGTTTTAATACGTCATCAATTTATCCGTGACGTCATACGAGGGTGAAACAATGACGTAATCGTTTGCCGTCTCCGGACCCACGCGCCCCTCTATGACGGTACCTATACGCCACTCTTATCGGACGCTTCTGCGCGTATAGGTCAGTTACGGCGAGGGGACGCCGGTGAGGTATGTTATCAAGTGGGGAGGAAGAAGACAGGGTGAGTCGGGGAACGAGGGAGAGCGACAGAGATAGGCCGCTCTTCCGTCGTCGACTTCAACCACCGTCGCGTGGCCTCCATTCATGCGTCACCCGATGCACCCCGCGCGCGCGCCCACCTTAGCCCCCTTCATTCTCTCTTTTGTGTTTCCACGTATCTCTCTCTCTCTCTCTCTCTCGCTCGATCCTCCGGCTCCGGCACGCGGTGCACGCGTGGCAGAGAGCGGAGGCGTCAGCACGAGTAGACGTCGCCCCGGTTTAATCAACCGTAAAGACGGGCACTTCAACACGTGACGAAACGCTGATAGCTCGTGGCTGACTCCGCAATATCACCGGCGGTGCCGTCACCTGTGTGAAGCGTCCGCTGATCCGGAAGAGCGCCTATTGAGGGGTAAGGGTAAGGTCGACTTCGATCCGGTCGCAGCGGGGTGAAATCGGCGACACGCTGCTCTCGTGCGGAGAACGCTAGGCTCGCCTAGGCGCAAGCCCGTTGAATCGAGATAACCGAATAGTGAAGACTGTGAAGCCGTTCATCTTCGAGCACGTCTCATCCGAGTATCAACGTTTTCTTGTCTCCGATGTACAGTGTATAAATTGACATATAAGCAATTTTTTAGTTATATATATATGTATATTAAATATTAGGAGTGTGCATAATTTTTAGTCTTTTTTGCAATATTTGGGCTTTATTTTTAAAAAAATATGAATTACAATTTAATCGTTGAAATAATTGCCGTTATTTGCAATGACTTTCTTCCATCTTTCGGGAAGCTGGCGGATTCCGTCGCGATAGAAGTGTCTGCGGTTTGGAGGCGATATGTCCGACATCCGAAAATTCATCGATGACACTTCTATCGCGACGGAATCCGCCAGCTTCCCGAAAGATGGAAGAAAGTTATTGCAAATAACGACAATTATTTCAATGATTAAATTGTAATTCATATTTTTTTAAAATAAAGCCCAAATATTGCAAAAAAGACTAAAAGTCATGCACACTCCTAATATAAAGGTTTAATTATACTCCTCGATTTAATTATATTCTAAGGATTGGAACTCCCAATATGTGTGTTGTAAAAATCTTTTATGTAGAAATTCGTAGGCGCACCACACATAGAGGCGTAGATAAATTTATTACCTTCAAAGAGATAGAACCCGTATGCGATTGTGAAAACTTAATCGACAATGCGAGGCAAGAACAACGCGCAATAATAAGAATTGACTGACATTCACGATAATACAACGGGCGCGATTATCGCGACGATCGTGTCGTGAGATGCACATAAATGTCAGTAATAAGATAAAGGCGGATAAAGTCATTTGCCTCTCGGAGGAATCGCGTTGATTTCGACAAGACAGCGATCGACTATGAACGGCGCGTACCCCCGGGCTATAGGCGGTGCGTAAATAATATATACGTATATTTCCAATCGACTTGTTATCGGCGAACGTACAGGCGAACATACGCGGACAAAGCTGAGAGGCAGCTTGAAACAATCGGCTGTCATCGATAAAATTCTGACAATTAATATATCTATCCGGTCTTTAATTCTTAACGATATTCGCTTTGTGGTTCGCGCGTCGCTCGTTATAATCGTGATGTTCATTACGCCAGTAGGCCTAATCTGATATTAATTGTACGGTATGCAGAGCGTGCAACGTTCTGGCGCCACCTTGAATAATTAGCGTGCTTGATTAATTAACAACTATGGCTAATGGCTATGGCTTCGAGAAAATTATCGATCTCTCGTACATGTGTTTCCCGAGGTAATTTGGAAATTTTTTTAAGACGTGCGAGCGTTAATAGTAATGTATGTCTTTACGCAAGTAAGCCACTTATTGTTGTTTCATCACTACTCTGATATCATTTGAGAGACGAGAAAATGGAGCACACACGTGCTAAGATATTTCGAGCCTCGTGAGGTTAAAGGCATTTGTCCGTAGCTAAGAGACAAAAATGGATACAGACGAATGATAATTTAAAATGCATCTCACCTTATACAAATACCATTGAATATTTATAAGCGTCAAAATATAGAACATGCAGAAAATATCACGACGATCGAAACAATCAAAAATTTTAATTTTTTATTCGTGACTTGATGTCTGCGTATTTTTATTTATAAATTATTTTACAACGATACTTTAATAAAACTACGAATTTGCAAAATATATTTTGCAGCAATACTTTTATCAAAAAATCCAGGTTAGCTATATATATGCCATTCAAAAATATATAACTTTATATTCCTTATAAATTAAATTTTGAATTGGTCAAAATTATGTAAATAATTCATAATTCACCAAAAATATATAGTTTTGCAACTTTATCGCGTATCCATTTCTGTCCCTTTAAATAACTATGTATGTATTATAATAACTATGTGATTATTCGATCAACCATCGCATAAAATGGTTATCACGAACCCAATAGATCGAGAAAAGCACGAAATGCAGCAGGAAAAGGGAAAATAAGGTCGTTCGTAATCGATACACGGAACAGAATCTTCCGGCAACACTCGTCGCAATGATAATCACAGAAGACATGTGTCTGATTTAATCAGATGAGTCTTAATTTGCTTAAAAAGCAGTTTGCCTTGACATGGTAATATTATGATGGCTATGATGCAGATACGAAAATGAGTCGCATATATATGTTTTCGCCTTGTGTGCTTAATGTAAATTAATCCTATAATTTTTTCCATTAATTGCAAACTTTTACATTTAAATTTAATATTTGCTAAATTAAAAACTTTTGCTTAAATAAAGAAAATATTACGATTAATGATATATAAAATTGTTTTATAAGATATAATTATATTGAAAAATACAGTTTTGTTGGCTATTCACACACTCTCCGGAATTGATTCACAAGACCCTATCTTCGCTGTTAAACAACCCCGCATCTATAGATACCTCGACATTAAAACAAGCGCCGTTTCTTTTACATTGACCTCTAAGGTACCTGTGGTTGAAAGGATATGTGGGACACTCTATGTTTATATTTGTTCTACTAATGTCATTCAAAATTGTGTCTGTGCTCTATATAAGGTTAAAGATGTGTGAAAAGATGTTAGAATGTTACTTCAAAATAAAGAAAATAGTCAAAAATCGAAAAAATTCACATTTCTCTCATAATATCGGCGTCACTCTGATTTCTGCGTAAATGTCAGTTATTTGTGATACAAAATACTTCGGATTGCGACGATTTCACGAGAAATTGAAGTAGGAATGCTATCACTTGGTAACATTCGGGACAATATATTTTTTATAGAATTATATAGTAGGTATATGCAATGTTATGAATTTGTTGAAAAACATTCTACGAGATGCGTCATTTTCGTTGAGAAAATATTGACTGAAAATTCAGATTTCAGTGGGCTTCCAGATTCACTACCGAAACCGTAATTTTCCTAACCAGGCAAGACGTATTTATTAATTCCTATTTACATAAAATCAATGAAGATTGAAACAACGGACAAATGTCGCCGGCAGAAAACGCCGACACGATCTTCCAGATCGGCCGAAGATAACCCTTTTTATAAAAGCCGCTCTGGAATCTGTCGTTTATCTCGAGCGCGGCGGCCTGCCACGGATGTCCCGGCAGATAATTTGTTCTTATTAATCGACTCGGGGCCGGTGTGAACTGCTTAATGATTTTTTAATAAACTTCCGGGCACTTTGTGCACCACGTCCTGAAGATCGTTGTACCGTGTATGCACGGGAGCCAACGCGGCGCATAATCTTTTATTACACTGTGTGATGACCTTTCCTCCGTGAGCTAGTAATGCGCTCTATCAGTGTATATAAAAGGACGAGCACGACGATGCCAGTGAACCTCCTCTGCCCGCGTACTACCCTCATACTCGCTCTCTCTTTCCCTCATTCGCCGGGCAATGGAGAATTATTTTTTACGGCATTTATAGAACGTGACTCGCGCGTCGGCTCGTACAGACCACAGAGCGAGGCGTGCAATTAATAAATATAAATCAGTCGGCGTATTTGTAAAAGGCGCTCATTCGAATGCGACGGACAGCGAGGGAAAAAGCTTTTCGCGGGAAACAACGCGTTGAAACTTTTCCCGATAGCTATCCGGTCGGACCGGCCGGCCTCCGATTTCCCATCGGCGCGGCGCGAGTGCATTCTTCGGCAGTAATGTCGAAATGCGCGGCGTAAATTTTATTCGAGATTTTATTAAGGCGAAGCCATTTTCGCGATAGTAAACGCAGAATAACATTCTGAACTGCCTGAGTCATCGAAACTCCCGTTAATTATAACGATGCTTACAATTAGTTCTCTCATGAGATTACCTCCTAAATATCTTGTATCTTGTTCAAATCAACAGATTTCTATGATTGAATTTTATTTGTCAATAGATAAGCTCCACATGTAATAAAAAAAATATTTAAATACATTGACAAACTGCATTGTAACATTTTTATATAAATAAACTTATCAATTTGATATAAAAAAGTCTTCAGGTCTTTGCATTATTTAACACAATTAAATCCAAAATTGAAGGAAACGGGCTAATTATAAGAGCCACTCGCTTACAATGAAATATAAATTATAATTATAACACTGTAGGGCATTTTCTCTAAAGTAAGAACAAATTGGATAAAATAATGTCCCAACTGCAAACCTTCCATACATTTCTAGTCGTGAATTTAACACAGATTTGGTGAAGGGTTAAAGCACTCCCGTCACATTACTATAACTGATATTTCACTTCCAGTTTTATTTCATTTAATAAATTCATTAAAAGCGATAGAAAAATGGAGTCTACGTCATGCCAGGTTTTGCCCCTCGTTTTCGATACCACTGAATGAAAATTTGAACCTGAAAGTCGTTACCAGTTTTCGGCACGTGACGCTCGCGTGGTTGCTCATCACGGCCGATTATCTGACAGGCGCCACCGTCAAAAAATTCCGTCAGCTATGCGACTCGCCCAAGGCGATTTCGAAGGTCTGAAGGAGGACTTTTAGAAAGCGGTGCGCGATAAACGACACGGAACAAGGCGATGAGCAAGCCAATCCAAGACAGGAATTAGAAGAGCACGTTCGTTTATCTTGAAAAATTGATTTATCGAACAAGTGTTTACACAAAGCGTCTGTAATCTGAATTTTGAGTCAATCTTTTCTTAACGAAAATGACACATCTCGTAGAATGTTTTTCAACAAGTTCACAACATTGCATATGTATATATAATCCTATAAAAAAAATATATTGTCCCGAATGTTACCAACTGATAGCATTCTTACTTCGATTTCTCGAAATCGTCGCAATCCGAAGTATTCTGAATCACAAATAACTGACATTTATGCATAAATCAGAATGACGCCGATATTATGAGGAAAATGTGAATTAAGTAAAGCCTATCGCGACAGATGACATTTAATAACGATATATTTAATGGGCGGTTAAATGAGTAATCCCGAACCTCGTATTATTTAAACGCGACATATTGGTTGTTGCTGACCGATTAAAATGCTATTCATTATTTTAAAAAACGGACGTATTTAGATCACATTGTCCAACTTATTGTCGCTATATATAACGCTCCTTATATCTTACCCCCCGATACACACATCTCATATTTATAATTCTACTTATCGCGCCCGCATTTGATCTGACGACATTCAGTATGCGTAATATTCAGAGCTATTCCCCTAAAATATTGTAAAATCTATTCAGTAATATTTTGATCCTTTTTGTGTTATGATCCAATTCCAAGATCCGACAAAAAATGCATTGCTTAACATTTATTCTCAATTTGTATAATTACACATTCGAGAACATAACGGTGTTTCGCTTACACCTAAATAAGGATCCACATAACTCTTTTTCAAATATTCTCAGGTCATTTAAAGTATTTAAAAGAGGACACAATTTAATTACAGCGCAAATAAAATTAGATACGCGTTAATTAAATATCAATAACTCTATAAAATATTAATTTGTAAAATCTTTGAATTGTAATAGGTATTCGGAAATTGCAGCTTAAAATCGGCAACCTGTCGTTCATGCACTTGGAAAGAAGGAAACGACGATCGTGCGTGGCAGGAGTCAGGACTCGGCGAGACGGAAGGACGAAGAGGAGGAGAAGGAACCGGTTGCCGGTTCTCGTGCAGTCAGGAAGAATCAGGCGAGGGTGAGAGGCCGATATTACGCAATCATGCGGACATTGCGGACCACGAGCCGCGGGTTGCACGACGGAAGGCAGTTGTCGCTTGGACAGGAACACGCACGTTTACGCAGGCAATATTAATGGAGATACGTACACAATGACTTTAATATTTATAATATCTGTAGTACGATTGAAAAAGATTGTCATTGTGTGTTTCCGTGTAAAATTATGCAACACAAATTTTTGGGACTAAAAGACTGAAAATTCAACATATGCTAAAACCAGTTTTAATTGAGAGAAATTCACTTAGGATAAGTCCGATTGCATTCTGAAATTTTGCGAATTTATTCGGATACATGTTCCGATAATTACAGAGTAAAACATTGCTGCAACAGACAATTTCGAAAATTGTAACAATACTCTAATTGAATATGTTAATATTATCTGTATTTTAGTTATTAAAATTAATTTCAATAAGCTTTTAATTGTGCACGTACAAGAAAGACGTAACGCGCAGGAAAACTGAAATTTCTATTTGATGTTTAATTATTTGGACTGCGAGCATAATAGTAATTCGTAGCAGTTAATTTAAGAAAAACCTAAGGACGCAAAGGATTATTACGAATCCCGCCTCACACCGATTATCCTAATAACACGTATCCGAATATAATTACACCGCTATTGCATAACATAATAACTTTAATTGCAATCTGAAATCTTTTTATTGCCGCACTAATTACGGTAATATAGCCGTTATGCGTTCTTGTAATCTTAAGTGTGGTAGACTTTTAATTACGCCAGAGACGGCACATATTTGTCAGAGTGTTCAACCGCGAATAGTTACATTGTGTAACGTTAGCGACTGTCACGTAATACCCGCGATCTATCGATATTCACGCACGAAACTTAAATAATAAGCGAAGAAAATCACTTATATGGAAGACAGAATGAAATACACGAGTCCGGAAACGCTTTCTTTCTTACTTTTTGTTTGCTATAGAGTATGAGAATGCTTGTCAAAGTTATGAATACTTACTTATTTTCTTTCTGTAAAAAATGAACAATAACAATAATACTTGCGATCACAGAAGATCTTATAACATTGCAGAAATCAGCGTGCGCCGTTATCAATTTATTTAGTTTAATTTAAAAGTCAAGATAATGTTTGTCAAGATGGAAATTTATTGTAATGTCGAATGGGCAAATATTCCACGATATTTTGCACAACAATAATTCTAAGATAATTGAGATATTGCAATTAATAATAAATTGCAAGTTATATTCTATATTCAATATAAAAAAAGAATAAAAATGTCTGATCTAGGGTAATCTATTTATTAAAGTCGTGGAAGGTCACTCTCTTATTCTATATATTTCGCCAGATTTTTATTAAAAGTCTATATCTGTCCTGAGCGTTATCGTGTCTGACCTGCGCTGAAAGCCCTCAATTACACCCGTTCTGAAATTAGAGCCACGCGTCGCATGCGTACACTTGCGAGAATGAGGCATGAACGTTCCTCTGGCAAAGTAATTCCGCGATGCAGCGTAAGAGCGTAATTTCCCTTTCAGCGTGAATGAGATTAAAGCGTGGCGCGCTGAATGCGTGGGCCGCTTCTCTATAATGGAGCCGCGGCGCGTGTCGGTGAATCGATCTCCAAGAGGGTAACTTCTCTTTTTTTTTTCTACATCGCGTTTTAATAAAAAGCGACTGCATATTATCGTCGATTACCGTAATATCTATATTTTATTACGGATACTCTCGAGAACGTACCTGATCGGACTAAAGGACGATGTGTTTGCGTGAGCAGTAAAGAGTATCGGACTTGCAAGATCTATATTAATCGGCTGTGGCAGCATCTATTCTGAATATCGAGCGCGAGTCTTTAATAAGAAAAGTCGTTGTAAAGCAGTTTGAGAGATTTAACAGTAAATTATATATAAATATTTTACTCATTTAAACACCATAATTATGGTTATAATTATAGAAACATAGATTTAAAAAGTGATCCAGAATTGACGACAATTTTGCTAAAGAAATATTCACTTCGAACTTCACGAGAGGTACGCTGCGCGCTCATTTCCCACCAATTTTACCTCTATACAAACATATGTTGCGGAGTCTAAATATATGCATATGCGTATACGTTTGATATTTGAAGTACACTTTATACCGAGGCCGAAATATCTATTGTTCTGAATAAACTATGTAGTTCAGTCGACATCCACCCACCATTAAAATCGTTGTGAAAATTACAGCCACACGTTAAATTAATTATAGCTCACTTGATTCAAATTTAAACTTTGCGCTTCCATTGCGTTTCAAAAATAACACAAGAAGAAAGCTGAATGTAATATTAATAATTTATATTAACCCTCAGTACACCTACTCGGTTAGCGTAACACAGGCCGATTTTAAAAGTTGCAAAATATCTTTCGTGCTACAACTTTTTCGACTTTCTTATCCGAATATTCTTTTTTCTCAGTCTTCAAACTATTGATTTAAAAAAAAATTAATTAAAATCGATGCATTACAACCCAAGATACAAGCAAAAAAGGATAGGGGCTATTTTGAAGTAGGTGTACTGAGGGTTAAGATTAATCCTTTACACACACACAAATGCCGTGTGTATCCATTAATAACCAGCAAAATTTTAATAGTCGATTAAAAGTTTTCGCTCGTCGTTCAACTAATAACACATTATTTTCCACTAATTGGTCGCAAAACTGATGAAGCCGGTTAATAGCAAGGCATTTCTATTTTTATCAACAATCTTAAAGGAGCATCACGTGTCGCAGCTAAAGACAGCTAAAGACTTAACAGCTGACTGAAAAAATCACATGGAGAGTATCGAGTGTGAAGAGCTCAATCGATCGAGCAAGATCACGAAAACGGCGGAGAGACGAGTCCTCGCATCAGCAAGGATTTTGCTGTGTCGACGCGTCGCTTATACACATCGATTAATAAAACGCGTGGGCGTCGGCGTTGCGCGCGTAGGCGCCGCGGCCGGGCCGTTCGAACGTGCGTGCATGTGTGTGCGGACGCGGTATCGTCGAGAGGCGGTAGCGCGGAATCGTTTCGCGGAATGGAAATCGGGATAACTGCCGCTTTCAATGCGGCTTCGATTCGAGCACCGGCGATTACCCGTGCCGGGAAACTATATCCGCCGTAAAACGATCGGCGCATAAAATCACAGACGTCGTTAACCCCCGGTTAACCGTTGCCGCGACCCGTCGACTTTTCATTCATGCCCGGCGGCGACGGCACCACGGTGCGAATTAATTCGGCAAAACGCGTCGAATCGATCGTGGCGAATTGGATTACCTAGCGAGTGCGGCGAAATGGCAACACGTGTGTGAGTGACGGAATACTCATGAATCCCCATTGCATCATCGATCAGCGTAATATACGCGCCAAAATTGATCTAATTGATTAAACAGGATATTCAGCGTATCAATAATTATTCGCAATGTAACCATTTTTGGTAAGGTCTAATCCAGAATTCGATTTATGATTCTTCTCGAAAGAAAATAAGTCTTCTCAATTAAATGATGATCAGTACGTCGTGTACAGTCGGTCACATAAAGGTTGCAACACTTAATTTTTGGATGGGTGATTTGTTTCGGCAGTGGTTCGTAGTATCGAAATATTTGTGTCTTTCAAAACCCATCCAAAAATTAAGTGTTGCAACCTTTATGTGACCTACCATACATACACATTCCCTCTAAAATCCACTGAAACAAGTGATTTTCACAATACAGAATTTTATTCAGAAATATGCGCATTTTTATTTCCTAAGTTAATTTGAATTTCTCTATTATACGGTCGTCTTTAAAGGATTAACCTTTAGCAGGATTAAACTCAGGATCTATAATATAGTTTATGTTGCTCTATTTTTCCTTTCGAATGTCACGTATTAAATGTCGTTTAAAAGTATCTAATTTCGATATCGATCTGCGATATTGTTTCCTGACTTTATTTATAAATATCTTCACAGTTTTCTTTCATAAAAAAATATAAAACAATAATATATCAATTAGGACTGATTAACAATGTAGATTTTGATACCCTGGTCAATTCAGTTAGAAAGTGTTGAAATTTAAACGAGAAACGCAGTGTACTATTTAAACAGTTTGCATTTAACAGTTTGATCATGCAATCGATATAAAATCAGTCTTACAAAGAACATTACAACGTAACACATGTGACTACGTGTAAACGTTATTATCTCATAACTCATACAGTATTGTTATTAAATCGGTATTGAGCAACACAATAAATATTAGTAAATATAAACGCAAAGTACTTACATATCTATATAATAATGGACTTATCTGAATTTTCGGATTAACTCTATCGACCGCGTGGTGAGCTCACCGGAATCCGCCGTAGAAAAGAAGATCATTCCGTTGCTATATGTACGATGTTCAGACGATCGGTTTTTCACGCACGCGTCTTTATAATATAAAAATCCAAATGCAACTTCAACAAAATGCAACTTCAAGAACTAAACGAGATTTACCGACCAACAGAAAGAATATTATTTCATAAGCCCTGTTTTTCAGGAGACACGAAAAACATTCGGTAACATTAAAATACATAAAAACGTTCTAGTTTTTTATTTTATTTTTGTACCAACTGGAACAGACTCTTACGAACAAATTCAATTTCGACATTCTTAAAATAATATCTTTTAAGATGAAAATCAATCTTTCATACGCTGTTTTATTATTATCGCGCTATCTAGCAAGAACCGTTTGCGACCACGTCGAATAAAAAATTTTTTTAAAGATTTTGTTCCACCTTCCCGCGAGTAAAGTGCAACGTCAAGTGCCATGAGGTTCTCCGGTTCTCCCGCATTCGAAACGAAAGGAAACGCACGGCCCAAGGTGCGACATATGATTTAGCGGCTATCGTTACGTTATTATATTATCTTTCTCTCTCGCATACATGTGTGTGTGTGTATGTGTGTGCAGTCTTCTCGCCTGCATAATTTAATCTCAAAGAAAGCCGATGCATCGCGTTGATTCGCACTTTTTGGCGGCGAACTGTCGCGGTCATGCCCCACACTTTCCCACGTCTATATCATCAGGCATTATAGATCGCTTAGCATCCACTACTTGGATGCATTTTCTAAAGACATCGTGTATTTTTCATGAATCGTGATTAGGATCGTGACAAAAAAAATTGGCAATAATTGTCAGCTGGCGTTCGTCAGGTGTCCTCAGACACGATATTAAAGGATGATTATTCTTCCATTACTATTAAAATGCCGCTACACGCTTGCATTCGCGGCGCTTACGTCTGATTTTTATAGAAAACGGAAAAACAGAGTTTATAAACAACACCGCGTGCCTGAAGGATTATTATCCTGAGATAAAATAAATCTTACTATGTATATATATCCTTACTATATTCCCCTCTCTTTTCTATCTTCTCCCTCTTCTTTCTTTCTCTGTCTGCCTTATCGCTCTAGCTCGTTCTCTCTCCGGCTCGATAGATCGGAGAACGATGGGCGATTAGCGCCGCGTGTGAAAGGGAAAGCGAGTGGTCGACTTCACGGAGGAGGACGATCGACCCGACAGCATGGCGCGGTACACGGCTCGAAACGACTCTCTCCTCCGTACGTAACGCGCGCTCGCCGTCTCTCCCGCGCTCTCTTCCATCCGCGTCTCTCCTTTTTTCTTTCTCTGTCTCCCTTTTTCTCACTGCCAGCCGTCCGCCCTCTCCTGCGCGCATTTGTTGGGGCTTTTTGCGGCACACAATTCGAAAATCGATGAATAGATAATTTGTCGGGCAGAGCCAATCAGTTTAGTTTTTCAGATCTTCCAAGATCGTTGACATGTGCAATGAGACGACTGACAGGAATAATTTGAAATTATATAGTGTTAAAATAAATGAATAAATAATCGCAAAAATAAGAATGCAGAATAAATTTTGATATTCTGATAATCCGTGAATTTTAGTATTCAACTCAAGAGCTGAATACTGTACGTTATACAATTTTAATAAATGCTAAAATTTTAATAAACTTTTTCAGCTATAAAAACATGTACTTTATCTCAGTTGTAATATTTTCATTATCACGAAATTAGTTTCATATATTTTGCGTCCAAATTTAGATTTATTAAAATTATGCAAGTTGCAGTTTTCTTGATTTAAATATATTATAAGATGCTTATTGAATATTGAAATATTAAAATTTATCCTGTCTTTTAGTTTTTATTATATTCAAGTCTGATAAAGTAAATATTATATTCGTTTTTTTATACTACGTTTACATCCAGTTTTATACATAGCTTTCCCCAAATATTAGATTTTAATTGTAAATTTTTTGTCATTCGTTATAGTTACGCAATCACTGATACTCAACATTTAAATTCATTTAAAAAAACGTCAATGGCAAAAAACACTGAACAGGAAATAATATAATATAAAACGTAGCAGAAAAAAATCGAGCTTGTTTAAACAGTTTTTGAGAATAAAAACCTGCTCGTAAATTTCTTAATCGCATACGCATATACTTCGTAGGTGTAAATTATTTTAACGCAATTTGGCACTCTCGTCGTAGCCGTGTGATTCGCCGTGAGATCGCTGGAACGAGCCGCGAGAAAAATTGTGAATGAATCCGCCGTAATTGCAAGGTTGAGATTTTATGGACCGGATTACCATACTTGCGTTATGTAGAACCATGCAAATACTGCGAGAAACCATTCATTATAATTGGCTTCACTATGATTAATGGACGGTATTACGGGGTGAAGAATTGTCGGATTCATTACAGCTCATAATCAGTCAGTTTACATTTTCATAATATATGCAGTTGCAACATTAAACTCTTCTCTTCAGTCAAGTATATCGGTACACAGTATATCGACTTCTCGTGTACATGGGTAATAACAAGCAGCAATTTCCTCGCCAACACTTCTCTCAAATTCATTAGTTCAACGTGTACGCTAGACGAGAAATTACATAAAAATCATAATTCGTGGTCAAATTGAGTTATTCTTCCTTGTGCGACACACTACATATTATACAATATTTCCATTTCTTAATTGCGTCTTATCTACGCTGAAAAAATTTATTATTCGCAAGAAAATTGATTTCTATATGAATTTATTTTTCTTAATTCAAAAAAGTATTAGGATAGGTATAGATTTGAGAAAATATTTTAAACTCAGATAAATGTTTTCTCAAATCTATACCTAATACTTGCTTGAATTAAGGAAACTAAATTTATAGAAATCAAAATTTTCTTGCAAATAATAAATTCTTTTTAATGTACCTGGCGATCTCTCGTGCGAGGACGTATATCATTCCGCACTTACGCGGAAAAAGCGTACGGAAACTCGGTGTGGAGGCGTTATTATTTACATTGTACGACACGCACGTCCCGGTGTTTTCTATAATTTGCCTTACGACGCTATCTCCATCGGCGATCGATCGATCTCGCGGCGCGTACACGCACCGCGGATCGCGATTGCTCATACACGGATGTGCGGGATGCGGGCATGTCGACATATACGGCGCGCACGCACACGCGCGCGCGTACGCGAGAGAGGAGCCGCAAGGATGAGAGCACGAGTTTCGCGCGCGTACCTACATGCATCTCGGTGTTTCCGCGTTGCTATGCTAATGAGAGAGCGTCCCGATCGTCGAAGACGGCTATCCTTGGACGGACTTCTAGCTCTCGCAACGTCAGAGATTCGAGCTTCGATCGCATTGAAATCGAAATTGTTTCCGTCAGACATCGAAGGCAAGCGCGATCCTCCCTCTCTCTCTGGCTTTAGGTAAAGATTCGACAACTGGTTCAATCACGAACAATACGAAATTCTATTTATATTTAAACAACCATTGTATATCGGTATTGTATCACACATTCGGTGGATTTTTTATCAATCTATTTAACGTTCAGTTTCTTAAAAGAATGTTTTATTAATATACCTTGTTCTTTTTATTTTTATTACTACTTAATGAACTTTTATTATTACTACGTTCATTAACGATGCAGATTACATCTTACGGGATGTCTAACGTGTAAGAATAATGCGAATGGACTGAACGCGTGTCGGATAATAAAAATTTCGGGAAATCGTTAGCCCAAGTACACATTAGTTTGATCACTCTTAATTTCATCCGGCAACGTTGTAAAAAACGAGAATAAAGCAGCCATAAGAGGCGTCAAAACAGTTTATGACTGGCACAGGCCTTGTGTCTCATAGAAATTTAAAGTTTTTTTAATAGGGTGACTATGCTAATGTAAGAGCATCCGAAAGATCAAGTTTATCCTTGAACGAGATTCGCACTAGGACACGACAGCTTGAATTTTGTTTCCATGATTAAAGTCAAGATTTTATCGACAAAAAAGAAACACGATTTCTATCATTCGTAAAAAAAAAGATTGATATGACTACGCGCGCAAAAAAAAGTATTAAAATATGGCGTGAGTGAAAATGTATAATAAAATGCAGTCAAATGCTATAAATTTAAAAAAATGCCTTATGCAACAAGCCACGATTCGGCGGGTTACTCAACCAATATTTTACTTAAACAGTAAACAGGAAAATTCAAATATGTATATTGTATATAGAAAAACAAAAAATTACTGCAACGATGTACATTACATAAATGTCATAAATTAAAATTCAATAACAAAAACAACAATAAAAACATACAAAACAATAACAAAAACGAAAATATAAATATACAAAAATAAATCTTTTTTAATTCGCGAAATATGTTGTGGACCATATTAATATTAAATATAAATGTGTTTTGTTAGGAGAGTAGGTACGCAAACTTTAAAATGATAAGCAGGAACTATAGAGAGGAGATACTTCAGCTTATTAGATTCCTCCACTCTGAGTGTCCGGGATTAAGAGGCGTATACTATAAGACGCGTGGGTTTGAAGTGTTCCACTCAACGACACTAAAACGATACTAGAGGTGCAGGATGGATGCCTCGACGCATGATCGAAATCTCTCGTGAACGTAACGAAACATAATCGCGGATCCGTGAAATCTGGTCAAGTAGCACTAGTGAAGTATCTACCTAATTTGTTTCATTGGTATACGAGTTAATTTCGTGGTATCTCAAGAAATATTATTACGAGATCAATTTTTAGAAGAGCGATCTCTTTTAGAGCTCCGAGAGCTAATTCTGCACAAATTGTGCTCGCAACTGAATGATTGTAATTTCGTTTTTACGTGACCAAGAAGATCTCTCAGAAGATCGTTAGTTGAGTTGAAATAGCACACGTGAGAAAAGAAATTTGTATAGAAGTGGAAAGAACGCTGAAAGATTATTTCGTATATAGCGTTGAATTTTATTTGGCTTTCATTCCCTTTCAGAAATAAGACACAAAATAAAAGTCCAGTTATCATAAAATTAAAAATACACATATTTCTTTCCGCAATATAATATAGTTTTGCCTATTAATGAATCTTTCATCGTCTATTAGCATAGAACCTAGAACCAAGATTATCGCATATCCCACTTTCCTTTATTTCTTGACGAAACGTGACTGTCGGATCCTCAATTCGTGATAACGTTACGTGTAATCACACTTAACGCAAACACATATGTATGTCTGCATGTATGAGAAGAGGGATGATGAGCGTAAAAAGTGAATCCAGTCCTGCACGCCGAGGTGCAACTTCCGGATTTCGGCACAATCGGGCTCGTCGAATCTCGATATACCGTCTCCGCGCGCGACCGCGAGCTAGAAGAGGCCATCGCTCGTGCGAGTGCTTTTGCTGGCGTCGGTTTTCTCTCCCTAGAAACGATCTCGCTTCCCGGTAGGCAGCGCAGTCACGATTATAATGCCATACAGAGAATCGACGCCGAGTCGTGGGGTCACACGCGGGGTCGCCGTCGGGTTGCAAACCCCCATCGCGGGTGCGACCCGCGAGAAGAAGGAAGAAGAATACGCTCCCTCCCCCCTCCGTCTCACCTCCACCTCCTTTGACCCGCGCTCTCACCCTCTATCGCCTCGTGGGAGAGTCGATATACGACCTGCGAGCAACGTCGCCGTCTCCGATCTGCACAAAGTCGTTAACGAGTCTCCTCGTTATCTTTAGCGCTTAGTTTTATACACTGCCCACGTGTGTGTGAGTGTGTGTACACGTATATACACGTACACACGTGTCGCATACACGTGCGTTGCTCACCTAGACGGCCGCGGTTATAAGAGAACGGCGGAAAGTGGGAGAGACGGGGAATGCGAGGGGGGGAAGAGAGGAATTCAAGAGATAGAGAAAGAGAGAGATGCGCTTGGACACGAAGCTGGAGAACCGCGGGAAGGTCGTTCCCTCTCCCCCATCCCTTCCCTCTCTATTCTCCCCCCTCCCACTTTCACCCCGCCACGGCCGATCCTCGAAGACATACAGGTACTTTCTCCCATAGTTTTTTGGTGCCGTCTTTAAGTGATTTAATATGCACGGAGACGACGACGATGACGACAACGACGACGGCATCGTCGGCGACGTCGTAATATCTATGCCGCATGTATACAAATCTCTTACGGATTGTTTATTCACTTTGGAATCTTATTCATCGCCTAAAATGTAATTCAAGCCTCCGTAATTTGCGTAGTAATCGTATAATAATTCGAGAGCGATCCAGGAGAATTCTTGACTTTTTGTCGGCAACGAATTTTCCGACTCAAATTTTGGGTTTAAGTACAGAGAAATACTTGGTAAATAATACATAAGAAAAGCAAACATAGAATAGAACATAAAAATAGACATGACTTTTTTTACAGAAAGAGAAAATTATAATATTTGCTTAATAGTTTTGCAAAAAAATCATATATGACAGATTTTTATTTTCTTAATCATACGACAAATATATTAAAAAATTCTATGCATGCACGTTAAAAAAACAAAGCATGAAACGATTCCATACACTATTCTACTTTCGAAATCGGAATTAAATTGTTTGTATAATGAATTATGTGGAAAATTGACCGAAAATATTGCAACGACTGAATATTTTTCGAAGTCTCCGATTTTTTTCTCAGCATATGAATTAATTCGCAGCAACAAGAATAAAGGCGCGAGCTGATGCATAGTCTTGATTTATGTAATTTATGTAAATACGCAATTTAGACTCGATTTGTCGCTCGGATTCAAGGTGAGCGCATTGTAATCTACACGGATATTGCGTGTTTTAGGATAAAAAGTGTAAAAATCAAAATGTAACCGATCACCATTCAGGTTTTCGGGCTGGCGTGAATTATGCACACCGCCGCTCGTTTTTAACCTTAGGCCAGCTTCTCAATGATGGAAGCTGCACGCAAATGTAATTTCGACATGTGCATTTTATTTTTAGACCCGCGGGTTACCCTTATTTTTGGCAGGTATCGACACAAGCAAACTTCGCGACACTCAATAACGGAGTTTATTTATACGGAATAATGCAGTTGCATTTTAATTTGACATGTGACGTGACATGTTATATTTTCATCGCGAAATTACATTATAAGAAAGCAATAAAGAGAAAGCAGTGCCATATTCAAACAGTATCATCGCATATTTTTCAAGATTGGTATTCAGTATAGATTAACATTTACAATAATCTCTAGGAAAAAAAATGACTAAAATGCAATATCAAGTATATTGCAATGTTCGACAGTCTATATATCGATTTCCTCATATATCTCTACGGCTGTGAAGAACAATGATACCGAGAGAACAAATTGCCGAGCAGAAGAGGATCAAAACTTACGCGTTGCGCAAAGCACCTCCGCCGGCGAATTTTTTCAAAAGAGGGGGCGTTTTAAGATTTCGTTACGCCATCGTGTAATTTCACTGATTTACGATCCCTTCTCTCTATCGCTCGTACGACCGATCATCTAACAAAGAACAAAAGGATCTACCACGCGGCCGTTACTATACTAACCGGAGAGACGCAGCGGAGAGCGCAGCCAGTTGTTCGTTACTTTAATACCTGCACAAAATCACACGGATTATACGTACCTATATAGTAGATGTGAAATCATACGCAGGAGAGCTAAAAAATTTTTAGCGTATGTCCTAGTAGAAAAAAAAAGATCTTCAGAAAGACACAATTCATTCATACTATTTACATTTATGCCTTTCGTTCTACTCCAGGAAACTGTCAAATCTCTTGGGAGAATGTTAAATCAAAGAAAAAAAATAAATCTAGAAATATCTCTAATATACTAATTGTAAATATATTATAAATATAAATTTTCAAGTTGATTAGAAAAAATATAAATTTATAAACACTGATAAATTTTTTCGATACGTAATAAATATCTCAAAGTTCATCGACATCCTGACACAAAAAACTTTTAATAAGATTTTTTTTAATATATAAGGAAATTTTATGATTATGTAGAAAAATATTTATTGTTTGGTTCGAAGATTCGAACTCTGACTGAGATGATATTTTTTGCAATAAATCTTTTACAGTAATTTAAAGGATGTTTATTAGCATCAAAAAGTTAAATTTTGATTATCAATTTAAGTATGTTGAATTTATTGTTTCAACCACTAGCTGATAATGTAGGGGGTGGAAATCGGTAAAATTATTTAGTTTGATATTTTTTTAGTATCACGCTTAGAGAGCTTTTATTTCAAAATCAACGATGAGGACGTGGTAAAACTTCTGCTCCCATTATTGTCACTTTACGTGCATTTTTCTCCTAGATTTTTTTAAACGGATCCAGTAAAACTGATTTTTTATTACTTGGAAGGGAGGTTTTAATCCCAAAACCCTTTTTAAGATCCGCCAGTGGTTCCAACGAAAAACTGTGTTTCAAGACCGATAAATAATCGACGCACAGTTTGAGTAGAAAAAGTATAATAATTCACAAAAAAATATAATATTAAGCTACAAAGCTCCATCGAAGATGGCATGTATCTATATACTTGTGAGAAAAATATTTATTTACTTATTACAAAGGAATAAAGATAAAGTCAGTAGTCTGATTTTCGTTAAATCATTTTCTTGCGAAGTTTGCACTCAACAAGGCAGCACTTGCATTGTCAACTCATCCCGGTTGATTCTACTTCGACGGAATGCAGTACATCGACTTTGGTTATTGAAGACGCGTGCTCGGAGAAAAAAAAAAGCGAAGATTGTGAGAGCCTGCACGTAATACCGGGTTTCATCGTGTTTGACAGATGACTAATGCAGAACTACCGCGACGGGGACGCACACGGGCACACCGGTTGGAAGCCGAGCCCACAGAGTCGTTAGCAACGTTGCTTGGCCTTGGTCAGGAGTCGCGTCGGTTAACGGATCGGAGGGATTTTTTTTTCCATATCCGATATCTGCTTCCTGCTATCTACTTTGTGGCTCCTGTACGCGCTTTATCATTGTCCTCGTGGCGTTTTATCTCGCATCGCGGGCGTATATTAATAATCCCCCGCATGTGTCTCTTTCTCTCGCCGTTTAGCGCGTGTGTCGGGACCTCGGCGAATTTTCCCTCGCCGCAAGCGCGATCCTTTATCGATCGCGTGATTTATTTTTGCGCGCGAGTTTCGCACAGGCTCGTCGCTCGTCTTGCGGATGTGCGGTTAAAACGTTTCTTTTTGACACGTTTTATCGCGCTGCTGCTGTAAAGTTCCACCTTTCCAGAAATACAGGTCATTCCAGTAATATGAAGACTTTAATACGTTGTTCCTCGGTCTTGTATAATATCGACAGCATATCTATTTTCCGCTGCACAATGTAAAGAGAACTGGTTTGACACGCGTTAACCCATTTTAAACTCCTCAATAGCTCTCTAATACCCGATATTTTGTATCGCAGAGATATCTAGATCAATCACTACTACATTACCCGCAAGATATGGCAAAGTATAATACGCAATCTTACATGCAGTGGAACGATAATAACAAACAGATTGTAAAAGGAGGTAATTTGCTAATTGTTTAAGTGTCCGCCATTTCAGGATAATTGTGATAATTAGAAAGAAAAGACATGCACGTGACTGTCTTTAAGTGAAGTTTTATCACGCCGTTTAAGGACCGCACTTTCCAGAAGAAACGCCATTTGTGCGGAAATATTGCACGCAACGTTAAACGATAGAAAACACTTATAACTGTTTATATCGCAAAGGACAGGTTTTTAATCGTACTTTCTTGAGTGCAGAATGTCGGCGTGAAGCAGATAAGATGTCAATGCGCGTTTATTAATTCCGCTCGTAAACACCGATGGGAAAACAAACGGATAAAAGGTTGTCCACAGGTAGTGTGTTCCCTCACGCGCGCGATAGTTCGCGTTTGCCGCGTTCAGATATTCCGGGAGCCTGCGGGGTACGCGTTTTCGCAACAAGCGTGTCAATTATCTTATCGATTTATCGTACATGAGTCGCGCCAGCCGATTAGGCCTAACTACACCTCTGCTTCGCGGCGCGGCCCCAGAAAAAGCCGTATAATTAACCCCACGCTCGTATTTTCATTGCAAATTTGGTTTTTCGTACCGGACCATATATTACAAGCGTTTATTTCTTATAATATTTGTTTTCATAATTAAATGGGAAACAAGTAATACATAAACATCGTCGGATTATTTAAAAAATTGATACATTATTAAATTTATTAAATTAGCATAAGATTAAATTTCTTGTGTTAGTCAAGACCTGACCTTACGTTATAATTTAAAATATTGAAAAGATACTTGGATATACTTCATAACGCGTTAATCGAGCTTCCGATTATAATAGTCAAAACATGACCATCACAGACCGCGCGGCAAATAGTATGACCTTCCGTACTTCTCTACGATTGACCATAAAGCAGATATGGATCGTATGAATCCGATTCTCCTCAGCCTCAACCGATGCATACGATTGGAATACGTTCGCATCGTCTCTAAATATGATAGACGGCGCGGCGGCGGTGGCAGGGGCGGTTGCGGCCTGCAGTTACATTAAGTAACATTACTCGTTCCGCACGCCAATTACTTTACGTTAAGTAACCGTAAGAGATTCCTATTTGCCGGCTTCTGATCCCGCGCCGACGCGGAGACAAGCGGTAATTATGCGTTTACGAGGACACGCGCGAGCTCGCTCACCACTTTCATTTCTCTAATTACGACGGAAGGTAGTCTCCCCCCCCCCCCCTTTCCGGTAGTTCCCCGCCGCCGTTGTTCAAATCTGAATTTAATAGAAGGAGCAGGTATCATGCACGCGTGGCCCACCGTTTGTTATTCCGCGAGATGCGCGAACGATGCACATCCTCATGCAGAACGTTGCAAAATCCTTGTTTATACACGCGTAATGACGCGCGAATGACGCGCGTATTAGCGCGTTAAAGTCTATCCGTTAATGTGCGCCTTCATGTCGTTGCCTTTGGCATGCCACTGATATAAAAAAGGAAAGAAAAAAAGAAAGAAGCAACTTTTAATCCGCCGGCAGAAATGTTAACGGAGGTAATGCGCTGTGTTTCCTCAGCCAATCGTGCGAAACATATCATTACTGAATTCCCGGGATTTAAATGCGAAAAATCGAAAGCTCCGGCTCATTCATCAAGTTACTCTTTCTCTTTAGCGAACACTTCGTTTATTATTCGTTGTGTAAACGAACGATTGACATTTCGTGAACTGTATATTTTTACTTTCTACCGCTGAAAACTTAAAACAAAAAGCAATTTGAAAGAATTGATAGACATGTCTATTCTTAATGTCTATTCTTTTCGTATTGAAAAATATTTATTCATTATCAGTTTATTCTTTTTATTCTATACGTTATTACTTGTCACGTGAAATCTGCCAATACTGCTTTATACCGTTTTCATTTCTTTTTTCTTTATAAATAAATTTAGGTATTTTGGAATATTGCTTAAAAAATTTGAGGTTTTATCATATTTTCTATTATATAAAATTTGAGAAATAAAGAAATTAAAAATTCGGAAACTTCCGATTTTTTAATTCAAGAAGTCAGGCTGCAGGGGGAATGCAATCTCGTCCTCCGTATGCATAAATCACACCTCTAATTTTGCACTCAAATCGATCACGAATGCGCCCGATATTTCGATCGCGATCGGTTTCTCCTCGGCCGTCGAGCAAGCATTCCCATCGCTCGGAGAAGAGCCTCTCGATTAAGTATCTCTCCTTTTCTACGGAATTGGGTATCCTCGGCGAATGGTGCGCGCGACCTCGCTGTCCTGCGCGTATAGGTCGTTTCACCTGTCACCTGCGCAGGAACGAAAGAGAGAGGACGCGATCGCTGCGGGCGAAAAAGGAAAGGACGAGCCAATGAGCGAGTAGTCGCAGACATCCCGACTGGCCGGAATCGCTCGGCGAACGCTCGGCTATATATGAGAGACCCCCTCCGTATGCCGACTAAAAAAAACGAGGACACACGCCTGCGTCGAGATTAACAGGTCAATACACATCATGCACGTCAATCCAAAATTCTCTACGAAATACCTCGACGTTGAATGATTAAGTTTCTTCATAGAGAAGTAAACATGATGTGACGCGATTAGCTTTTCTCTCGGGATTTTAGCCTTCATCACATTCGACATAATACACGTGTAAAACGATAGTTGATACTTCAATTCTATTATTATCAAAAATTAACATTACACTTGTATATCAACTTATTACTATAAATTAAATTATCATTATTTTTATATAAAAATAAGAATAGCTTAATTTATTGTAATCTGTTATATAATACATATATTTAATATATTATTATAATAATACAATTCTTTTATAAGTTATTTATGGGTAAAAGTAACTTTAGTATCACGAAATGTATGTAATTTTAAACGGCACGATATTACAGAGTATTCTCGTTCTTAATCCCAGTATACAGAAGACATTCAAAGTTAATCCGATTTGTCTTCACTTCAGTTATCGTTTCGTGCAATGCATTTCATTCGTTATTATTTAGGTATAAAAAAAAACGCAGATATTTTCGTCGCCTAGATTTAAATCAACAACCGAGAGATGGCAAACTCCGGAAATCAAGTTGCATACTTGAGTTTACTCGCGTAGGGATATGAAAAAAAAATATGTGGCTGACGCCAAGGCGGACATATATAGGTACGTGGCGGAATAACATTCTGCACATAATCCGCGACAGTTCGAGGAAGAGCAGTACATTGCATTTCGAAGTTGCATTTACCGCAGTTGCAGTGTGTGCACAAGCACGCCTCGCGTGGGTGTAGAAGAGATCGCGGTCATTAAATCGCCACTGGAAATCTAGCGGGATGCGAGTGCAAGGCAGCGATATTCAAATGAATGCAAAACACCCGGACGCTAAGGGACAAATTTTAACGATTACCGCGGTAAAGATTACGACGAAAAGTTGCAGGTATTAAAAGTCTGCGAATGCGCGAAATACATTGGTAAAAAATTGAATAAATAATCGAAAGATTGGTAGCAAATTTTTACAAAATGGAAACAGGAATAACCCCATAAAAGGTATTTACAATTATATTATACTTAATCAAAACTGTCTTGGTCAAAGTGGTCTTGATGATAATAATATTGAAAAATACGATATACCATATATTTAAATTGCATTCAGGTGAAATATTAACGAGAGATCTTTCGACAATATCAAATTTTACATATCTTGAATATTAAAATAGATATCTCTTCGGTTGCTTCAAATCGTTCATTATCCTGATGTATCTAAAAATTTTTACGCACCGGTAAAAAATTATTTTGTTTACAACATAATGTTTGTAAAACTCTCCCAATGAAATTCCTAGAGTAACCATCTTTTTTTTTTTTTTTCACCGGCAAAAGTCGCGCGGTTTATGGCAGCAGTTAATATGTCCAGGAAGTGAGATCTAGATGCTATATTACGGCTTTCTTCGTATTATATATCTGAATCAGATGACAGGAGCCGGCCACGAGCCGCGTCGTCGTCCCGTCGTCCGTAGGAGAGAATCTCTCGGAGCTCCGGTCCGGAGCAGAGAGATGGATGGTGCCGGGTGGTAGTAAAAGCGCGTTATAACGACAGTGAATAAATATTGGAGTAGGTACACGGGCAGTATTACCATACAATACGCATACCGCGTAGAGTCGTTTTGCGAGGCCACGCAAGGGTGCGACGCTTGCTGTTGTCGCTCCTAGAACCGTTTTCCGTGCTCTCCGTACATGTATGTGTACGTGTGTGTTTCTTTCTCTTTCTCTTTCTCTTACTCCCCAGCCTTCTCCCTCTGATCGCCATTAATCACCACGATCTTCCACCTAGTCCCACGCAGCCACGGCGCGTACACTGTACGCGACATCGAAATACCGGAGGAGAGGCCTTCTCTCGGCTAACTGTAAAATAGGACCTCGCGCGCAACGCGGATATCGCTTATCTCGCGGTGAACGCTGATCTATATCGACCTCTCGACACCACGGACCGTGCACGGCGTGAACTAGTTTCCCTCCAGTATTTTAGCGATCGCTTAATATCGAGTATAATGCTACCGATGTTGAAAAAATGCTACGAAAAAAAGTGAAGGGTCAATCCCGAGTCGCGATTACGTATTATAGTCGATATTCGTATGCAAATGTTAATTAACAAAATGTTCCATATCTTCGTGATAATGCAATAATGTGTTATCGTTTGACACCGACTGTCTCCTGTTCTTATTTTTTCTTTTTATTTTTTTTTCAAAATAGTATTACATTTGCATATTGTTTGACATGTGTAATTTTTAGTGCCATGACAATCGTGATAATTACTGTATACCGCACGTCTGAAATATACGATGGATATGCATGTGCCATCTACATTTTTTATCATTCCCTTTCACACGTAATTATCACCTTCGTAATTAAATATCCAGGTCGTGACCTGACTTTTAAATCTTTCTCAGTGCAGTTATTTCCGTGGAACTGTGTACGTTCACAAAGCGACTTAAACTTTTGCGAATTAAAAGTATTTTCGAGTAATGGGAATTTAGTCGGAATTTCATTCGCATTAATCATTAAGTCATACCGTTTCATCACACGGTGCAAATGCGCTAATAAGCGTCGCATTCCGTATATAATGCATATACTTACGAAGATTACGGGCCTGACTGTTTTTCTACGAAACAGAAAGTATTTCGACCATCCGCGGAAACTGACTAAGATTCCAATCTCGGAAGAAAGCTCGTGCGATTAAGCTCCAACCGGGTGCGAGAGAGTCGAAAAAGAAGCGTCATCCACCGCGGTTGGTCTTTAAGGACGAGCGTAAAGTTTCTAGATGCGAGCGTACCGCGAGCAGAAACGATCGCGCATCATTAGATCCTGTTGGCCTGCTGTCTCGGAGGAACGGCCGACGTAACGTAAGCTTGCATCTTGCATCTTGCATCCCGCCGACGCCGAACGACGGAGACGCGGCGACGTCGGCGCGGCCGGGTCCGACAAGGATGGCCGCAGAGACAACACAACGTGCGCGAGAGGAGAGGAGAGGAGATCGGGAGGCCGGAGAGGAGAGTAAGAGCTAGAAGCGCGGCCGGAGACGGGGCCGGGAGGGGAGTGGGTGAGCCGACCTCTGACCCGAAGCGCGCGAGGGGGACCGCGGCACCGTGGCGCATAGCTCAGGCATAGCACGGGCATAGGCACACAAGCGCGACTCGCCCGCCTTTCACTTCGCGAGGAGACGAAGGCAAGAAACGTACGTAGATAGATAGAGGCGGCCGGGGAGTGCCCCGCCGCGGTGCGCACGCTATTATCATATTACAGCCGATTCGCCGCCGTCGACGCCGATCGCCGACGCCGGCGACGCTGGCGTCGGATGCGGCCACGGCGCGGCGCGCGGCGCGTCCGTCGCGTCGCGGCGATGCTCTATCACCTGTTAATAGACGCAATCGGGATCGCCGGCGTCACACATTACCTACCTAATTAAAATTAGAGACCAATCTCAATCATGAAAAAAAAATAAATAAGGAAGAGAGGAGTAGGAAAAGGAGAGAGATATATATGTTGAAAGAACGGTACTCTTAAAGACTCGTTTGCTTATTAGGTGAGGTAGCGTGATTACGTTAAGGGTTTATAAATCTCTTCTCTCAGATACTTTGAGTCATTTAATTATTTTAAGTTTAACCATTAAACGCGGCATTGTTTAAAGTTGCATTTATATAGATTATTCATTGACAGAGTATTCAATTTTTTAGATTTACTTTTCCACTTTTATCCGTTCCTTTAGTATTCTTTCCATGGTTTAATTAACAACACAAACAAAAAAATTCGAAGAAAATATTGTATTGGGAGAGAAAATTCGTATTATAAGAGAGAACAGTCCGTGTGTTTAAAGATAACTCCAAATAATTCTAATAATATATAAAGTCTATTTATAAATATTTACTACTTTTAAAAATGGTTAAGTACAGAAATAGCTTGTCTTTGAGATTTCTTCACGTCTTTGATTTCTTCCTTCGCGATTTTCTCGCTGTCGACGCGCTTTACGACGGGATTATCATACGACGCGATCGCGGACAAATATTTCACACTCGGATTACGCAAGGAATAGTGTCTAGGTATATACACCTTAGGCGGCGTTTGGCCGTTCAATTTTTACGCTCCGCGGCGAGAAAAAATAAAAGTCGGATCGCCGCTATCGCCGCCCGCTGCGATTGACGCGCGTGATCTCGCGAGGCGAGACGAAAGTGATATCGTTGCGCCGTGAACGGGGACGTTTATTATCCTTTTTATCACGCCTGGATCCGCTATTTTCCGCGCGCGATTCGCTCTCGTAACCACCGCGCGATTATTTCTACAAACTTCCAGAGTGTGACGGCGTAATTGTAATTTATTGAATAATTATAGCGGTAGTAATTGCGGCAACACACCGGTGGTAGAGTGTGGCAAAAACAGGGCTGTTACTTTTCCTGAATACTGCAAACGCCATATTCCTCCAAAAGTAACGAGTGATTATCAGAGGAAAATTGTCATTGCAAAATGAAAATTTAAATGATAATTGAATATAGGAGAGACTGTAAATAGAAATATAATTTTAATACTAATATTATTTCTGCCTCCGATACGCGGAACATCGTTCCGTTAATCGATCTGTTATCAAACAATCTGTACACCTCTCGATCCTTACGCGCGATATCACACGTTGAACGTAACAACAAATAATAAACTACTTATTTCCGTGAACGCGACAGTTTCGAACATATTTCAGAGCAGCATTGACGGAAATATCGGAGTCGATTGCGAGTGTCGACGAGTTGTTCGCTCGAGCGAGCGCGAGATTGACGGGATAATCGCGAGGCGAGACGCGAGTGATTTCGACGCATGGTAGATGTCCCACACACACACACACACACATACACACATTCGTTATCGTCTTTATTACCGTACATGTTTTTGTTCTTCTTTTATGTCGATTTCGCCGTGGCAAATTGCCAATGCACAATTAACGATTTGGTGTTTTCACCGTTGGCAAAAAAAGGAAGTATCTTCAGATTTTTATCTCGATAGCAGATAACTTGGTGTTCACGACTGCAGATAAACGTGATTAATTCGTAAACGGATGCGTGATCCGTTGAAGAAAAGATGTCAGTTATTTTTGCAACGAGTTCATTGGAATTCTCACAACGTAGAAATGTAAAACCAGGTTTCTACAATTACGACACATTCCAATTTTTCAGCTACTTTGTCTCAAAAAGATATAAATACACATGACTCTTTCTATATATATATATATATAGTATTTTCCAGTTTGTTTTTTAATAGACTTTAACTGAATTATTTAACTTTGATTATCGAGTATTTTAAAGTTGCAATGTTAAAATTCGCGAGAGAATTATTTTCTCTTCATTAGTCACACTCAAAATCAGAGGATCCTTCGGTTATCGCGCACGACGGTCCGCATGCAGTTTTATATGTTTCTACATGACTATATTATCTCTATATACGACTAGACATTGTGCATAACAGGTTTGACCCACCAATGCAGCCCGATCTGAGAATAACCGAGAGAACCGGCGCGAAAGCGCGCGTCTCTCTCGCCCCGGCATCGCATCGCAGGAGGACGACGAAATCACTTTCGTCGAGACATCGCGCGTCTTTCGCGCGCGCTAATCGCGGCGATGGCGCGATACCGGAGGTCGCACGGACACGTCCGACCCCGGGAATTACTTACCCCGGTACCTCCTCGTGGCGCGGCGAGGATCCCGTCGCGCTGGTACTCTAACGTAAGCGCGGAAAGACAGAAGAAACGGTTGGTCGCGGATGGGAGAGAAAGAAAGAGAGACAGGCGAGGCCGAAGAGTACCGGTGAGAGTGCACGGCCGTAACGTACGGTACAATACGGTCGTGCCGGCATGCCCGTAGGTCGACCCACAGCTCGCGCTCGCGCGACGTGTAATTATCATCTCCCAAGGGCCTATCCCACGCTATCCAAGTTAAGTGGGACACAGCCGATTACTGCGTGAGCGATTAGAAGAGAGGAGCGCGGGGAAGGCGCTGGAAGATGCCGTCTCCGGGTACCTTCCTCAGATCGTGGACCGAAAAAGAACGCGAGCTGGTCGATAAATTAACACGTTAAAATCCTGTTTCAACTAATGTCGGTTAAGGCTAATTGAAATCTAGACTGTTTATCATTGTCTGTTACATAAGATGTAACGTCGTTTAGTATCGGAGTCAAAACTAATTTCAACATAGTATAGTTAGATTATTCAAATCGCCACCTGGTAATTAAAGATTGATTTGCCATGATATTACATACATAGTATCCATACTGTACTTTGTAAAGGAATAATTAAAGTCTATCAGTCTGTAATGGCAAGATTACAAATACAAGTGCTCGATAGATTACATGAATGGAGACAAATCGTTTTGCGAACATAATGAATGGAAGTTGATTTACTGAATTAAATCCCGATTAATTCCTGTTCTACTTAAAAATTTTTAATGAAATCATCAACTTCAGTCTGACGGAGACTTGAATGTATATAGAACTAATAAGAGAAAGTATCGAACGTCGCGATCGAGGAAGAAATTTCTTACAATCTTGTGATGTATATGCTTGTGTAATGTATATTTATTACAACTTTGAATTTTCTTGAATTATGTGTGGGTGTAGGAAAGATTATATCTAAAAAGTACACAATAAGATATCGCAAAAACTTTGAGAAAAAAAGAGCTCTATGTACTGTTCAACTATTTCGATCGCGTCACATATTATAGTTTCTAAGAAAATGTAAAATTATAAATAAAAAGCAGGGTAGCTTTTTTGTATATATTAATGGCGCGCCAGTGCACAGTGCAGCACTAACGCTCTTACGACTTTACACCGAAATAATTACGAGCCCGATTGCGTTATGGATTACGGCAATTCAGGTGCATAAAAGCTTGCGTCAATTGTTATGTGTAGGCGTAGGTGGCGAGAGATAGAGTACATACAATAAAGCCCTGCCCGCGATATCGAACTTCTCGAGCGTAAAGAGACGTGATTAAATTAGACGCAGCGCGGCTGATCACTGCCGTGAGTGATTAGAACGGAGAGGGATGTCAGTGGTAGAGGAAGGATAAGCTCGGCCGATGATTGATTCGTGTTTCTCTTGTCGGAGAACGAGAAGGAAATGAACCTGTCTGCGTTAACGCGGCCCCCGCTACTTATCATTTCACCACGCATAATTGCGCCATAATAACAGAGTGTGTGTGTGTGTGTATTGTGCGCACGATTGTAGCGATTACATAAAAGAAGATCTAGAAGTATGGAACGAATTATTTCTCACAGAGAGATTTAATGCAAATACATAATTGACCCTTTGTCCTGATAATGTATCGTGATTTAAACAAATTATTAAATTGATTATATAAATAGATAAGAAGATAATAAAATAGAGAGTAAAGTAAACTTGTAAATTGCTATAAGATATGCATTTTTTGAAAAAAAAAGAAAGACAATCCAATTATTTCCAATAATCTATATTGCTTATGAATATGTAAATATCCATAGTAAAATATCTTTTAGATGTTGTAATGATTTTAATTGCAATTTTATTAAAATTATATTTTATCTCTAATCGTTGATATTTTTTGATGCTACAAATTGATGGTAAGAATTTTTTCAGATTTATAAATTTAATTAAAAGAAAAAGAGAGAGAGAGAAGAGAGGGAGAAGGGAGAATCAGTAAGAATAAATTAAATAATTATATTCAGGAACATAAATATCACGTTTTAAATATTTATCGTTTCATAGTCGACATAACTAAGATTGGACTGACATGTTTACTGTTCCTGATGATGATATTCCTGATGATGCTGCATGCGATGAATTATTTACATCGGCAGTGCAGCGAATTTCGTTCATGCTAACAAGCGCAATAAGTTGAGCAGGGACAGATTCCGAAATAACCCGGTAACTAGTTGAGCTAAACAGAGACGTCCTTGTTTTTAATTACGCGACATCTAAATTCGTTAAAGCTTAACCGATTATGGAGATAAGAGGAATGGAAGGCTGTGGACGAAGATAACCCGCGAGATACGTTAAGTATTACGTATTACGTAATTACGGCGTTTATGAATTTGTATGTTCGTTAAGTTCGGTGTATTGCAATTCTCACGCTTGAGCAAGTGATGGTTTACGTAATTCCGATGTTACTCAAAAAAAAAACTGGTAGAATTCATGCGGAGCTTTTGTAATTGCCCAAGACACTTGCAATATTTCGTAATATTTTTCGTCCACAACGTTACATTCGTAAATTATAATTAATTGACATCTCATAGAGTTTTAATCGCTCAATTAATCTACTGGCATCGCGCGTCAACTTTTTACTTTCTTTCGGAATACCGTAATGAAATAAGTGTCAGGCGAGTAAAGTCGGGTGAGCGATTAGGCCGCGATTAGTCGTGACGCTGGTGTCTTGGTGCGAAAGTCGCGAACGAGAGAAAACAATGGGCCGTTCGGGAATCAAGCGCAATGAGAAAGGGCGGAACGCAACGTCGACGGCGAGCATGATCGCTCGCGAGAGGCCTAACGGTTCTTTCTCTCCCGTACTAACGTCATCGAGGGTATACTTTCGATGTAATTCTTTTATATACTCGACTATAACTCTTGAAAATTTACGTAAGTGCGACGATGATAGGTCGTCGACTATCGGCGAGATTGAGTGCAGATAGTTATCGGTGCGCAGGTAGACCGAGAGAAAAGATACTCCCACGCGCGGAAACTGCTATTGACATTGACCAGTTTCCATGTCGTTCGTACAAATAAACGACTACTCCAAATTCCTGCGAAACAGCAAGTCCTTCAGCGCAACGCAACAACATTTGTCATTCGCGGTTTCCAAACTCGAGATGAAAAGGAAAGTAGAGGGTACCTAAATGGGACAATTTTTAAACTTGACCATTTTTTAAGATAACACGTAAATAATTTAGAGCAGTAACAGCTTCGAAGTTAACTTCTGGCCTAATAACATATTATATTAAATTAATAATGGTACAATTTTGATTCTTCGAAGCTTTGAAACTTCGATCTTCAAAGATTTTAATGTCGAAGCTTCGAAGCAAATCACCAGCTCTAGTAAATATCACTAAATGCAACAAGTATTTCATAATAGGTACTCGACGCGATTGTAATCTCAAGGAATTTCGACTCAAGAAATGCGGTATTTTATACCAATTTACGACGCTGCGGGACGAAAAATATTGTCGACAGACACGTGGCCGACATTCGGCTTCGCTAACGTGGCCACTACCTCGGTTTCGCTAACACGATCGTGCCTAATTAGTAATTACAAGCGCAATAGTAAGCGGAACGATTGTTAAAGAACGGCGCGGTACATTTAGACTTAGAGGCTGCGCGACCTCGCTACGACTGCGATAGGTGAGAACCATTGGGAGAGGAGAAGTCGTGCGCGACGTTGGTGGCCGCCACCCGGAACAGACGACAACGACGACGACGACGGTTATGGAGCCATCAGATTTCCTCGGACTCCATTCATCTGAGTATCTGAGATCCATTGTCATCGTCAACGTTAATAACGCGGGATGAATTCCGACATCGCTTAATGCACACCGATAAAATCATCCGCGACGCGTGCGTCAGAATGTTCTTTTTTTTTTTTAACGCAACCTTGAGACAATTTATCATATTAGGGTGGTAGATAAATTTATATAGAAGAAGTTTAAAGCGTAGTATGCCGTAGTATTGTCCGTGAAACGTGTTATATATCTTATACCGGAACGTATGACATTTCTTTGACTCCTACTGCAAAGATACCGGATGGCGTTGGTCGTTTCAATCTAATGTCAGGTTACTGATATGAAATACAATAAAACAAGTTGATCACTGTAAATCAGTGATTTTTACTGTAAGGTCACATAATGTAACATATTAATTTATGCCCTTTTTTCTTATGTGAAATTAATATAACATTTGCAAAATTCAGCTTTAATTAACGCGCGATAGCTATAGGTCAGAAACAATAATTGCGCTTAGCAAACAAGCTGGATTATCTGACAATATTCCTCAATCGATCACTCTTGCGGAGTATTTATTTTAATATACATATTAAAGAGATCGCTAACTATTATTCGGCACCAGCTTCCTCGATATTTTCCATATAGATTATGGTTATAGGTCAGAAACAATAATTGCGCTTAGCAAACAAGCTAGATTATCTGACGATATTCCTCGAACGATCACTCTTGCGGAGTATTTATTTTAATATGCATATTAAAGAGATCGCTAAATATTATTCGGCACCAGCTTCCTCGATATTTTCCATATAGATTATGGCGATAACAAGATCGCAGATTATTGCGATCTTCGAGATTTGATAAGGGGATTGATAAGGCGCGCGCGTTTGCGACATCGGCCATTAGAAAAAACGATCGATGCTCTCGGCTCGTTTCGCGCGCGGCAAAAAAGTCATCGATAGATGATGTCTAATCGTCCATGTGGCGGCCGCAAATTGGAAAGACGCGAGAGGACGGTGCCTGACGTCATTCAACGCCTAACGAGATTAGAACGCGTTTGGTACCGTCGACTCTCTGACGACGTACATCCATTGAAAAAAGGTAAGAAAAACTTACCCACCCCGATGTGCTGCACGCGCGGAAAAACGGCGATCCCTGCGACGTGCTGCCTGGAAATAGTCTGTTCCGGGCTTTACCAGTGGGCGAATATCGAACATTCACTCCAATGAATATCAATATGATGAATGCAAGATCCCTAAAAGCAAGGAAAATGTATCGTAGGGATATATGGTTTCGATAGCTTCTTTAGCGACATACAGCAACATACAGAGAGAGAGAGAGAGAGAGAAAGACAATTCAACTGTTTTATTTATAGACAAAAAGTCGGTTTGAAAAAAACTTCTAATTTCTATTTATTTCACTTGAAATGTAATTCACCATAATCTTGTAAAAAATAAACTTTAATATTATAAATAGTCCATTCCGTCTCGATTAAAATAATTGCTAATAAAAAAGAAGATAATAATTTTAAATTCTGTACAATGTATTATTTACAGCATATAAACGTAGTCGAAAGTTTCTTCGTAACGCGTCAAATGTTTTAAAATTTAAAGCAATGGAGATCGGGGTGCAGCTCGCTCGGTCGAGGGTTAAACGATCTATTCGCAATCCCGGCTCACTTTGTCAACCCGCGGTTAAGGCATCGATAACCCGTATGTACATATATTCTTATTGTCCGTCGCCGCGCTATAGTGCACCTTTCTCTCTCGCTCAAGGAAACGGAGTATCGGTGCATCCCGCGGGCGAGAAAGGGTCGCGCTATAGGCTCCGCGCGAGCGGCGCGGCGCGGCGCACCGTAGGCAACTCGCGTCCTTTTTCCCGCGGCGCACGAAAGCGGAGACAATGGATACGTGGGCGCAGTATCGCGAACCCTAACCCCGGGTGATCCCATATTCTCCGTTCTCCCCGTCTTTCTCTTCTAGGCCGGCGTATACGCCTCTCCTCCGCGTCTCCTGCTCTATCGCCGAGTTATCTCTATCCTCGGGTAGTCGTGGAGCCTCGCCGAGATTCTCCAGGCCAGGGCTCCTTCTCTTTCTCTCTGCCTCACCTGCACCTCTTCAGGTATTTCTCTTTATCTTCTGCATCCGAGAGCGTGCCGCCGCACGCTTACGAAATCGTAAGGAGCCTCGCGTATGCTCGCGCTATAGCGTGTAGTCACCTTCTACCATGCCACCGAACGCATCAGGGGGCAATCTGCGATTTAAAGGCAGCAATCGCGGGACCTTGCGGACGTGTTACGTTTCTTCGAGGTGCGGTCTTTTTTAGGAAGTGGAAAGACGAGGACGCGCCAAGTATTTTAATCTGTTAACGACGACCATTGTAGGCATTGTAGCCATGCACATCATTGGCGTTTGACATCAAAGGCATCGTAAAAATCAATGTTGTCATAAGACAACCGCAACTTCTTACGATGCTATTAATGCGACATGAAGACGATGATTTTGAAGTCCGGACAGAAAATTTATACTTAATCGTTTAAAAATTAGAAAATTTCGTGTTTCCTTTCGCCAAGTAGATAATATAAGTATTTAAAAATGTCATTTCTATCTGCTTTAAACAAAGTTGCATTTCTTATGCATTTACTACATATAAGACTTTTATTGCTAAGAGGCAGTTTGAAATTTTCATACTTGCTCTTAAAGCAAGAATACTCTCACGAAGCAAATTTATTCTTGCACTATCGGCATTACCACGAAATATAATTTTAAAACTATATGTTTCTCCTGGTACGAAACCCATGCACGCAGCGTGCTCGAAATGGCAAAGTTGAAGATTCTGTGTCGGGCTTTCATCGGGACGAAAAGAAAGGCGGATAATGGGATTAGAAGTTCGTGTGCAATCTGACTGCTCCTTTTACCGGGGGATTGCAAAATCGCCACGGGACTCGGATAATCTTGTTTGGCGGCGCGAGGATGCCGCGCGGGACAAGATTTCGCGTCCGAACTTCCGAAAGAAGACGCTTCCCCCCGCCTCGCTTCTCGCGCACGATCACGAACGGACATTGTTGCGAACAACACGAACGGAGGTTTTTTTTTTCGGGTCAGTAATCGTGGCCTGAGAAGAGAGCTTAGCTTGTGTTTGTTTTTCGGACTGCGGCGGGCACTAATTTTGCGCGGTTAGATATCGTGCAGGAAACGGAAGAGTCGCCGATGAAGAAAGAGCGACTTTCCGTCGCACGTTCCGGCGAACTTCCTTACTTTGTGATTGGAAGCAAAGGACGCGACATGGACTCGCTGCTTTCTTAAACACCAGTATTTCGCAAATCTCTCGTAGCAAAGTACAACTCCAAAGTGATATAAATCGTTTGTCTTTAAAGTTAAATTAAGTAGACAATTAATGCGCTCTATGAGCGAATTAACGATTTCCATTTATTTAAAAAATAATAATAAACATTAAATATAATTTTTAAAAATAGATTTGCGTGATAAATTTAATAGAAGATAACATTGTAAGAAAAGAGGATTAGATGATTACATTAATTAACCTTAGGTTAATAATCTATCTTTGATAAGAGTCGTTAAATCAGTTTTTCGAAAAGAAGAATGATTCATTCGCTGAGATTCTAGATATACCTTTTCAATTGAATGGCCGTGCCTCTTGATAATCGATCGTCATTGTTATCTCGCGCCAAGGAGTTACCGAGGCCGAGTCAAGAATCAAGAGCGCGGGAAAAAGCGATATTATTCCGCATTTAGTTTCGGGGCGGGTCGAGAATCTCTCGCCATCGCGTTCTCAGGATCGGAAGTGCGATGTCGATTTTGCAACGACGCGAGATACTTTCTGCCGTCACGTTATGCAACGCGATGCGTATATTATTTACTCGTACTTCTCTCAGCACGAGAAGTTGAACGGCCGCAAAATTTCCACGATACGATCTACTTGCTGTGAGCGCGTCGAATTCGAGCAATTTATCGTGATACTCGAGTAAGCTCAATGCCGCAAAGATTGAATCAGATAAACCGATCGACAAGCAAGATAAACTTCTCAAATCTCATTCTAAATAATTATAAGTTATAAGGTAAATATAACGTAATCTTAAAAATCTATTAAACAATTAATTCTCTATAAAATGTCTTTACATATCAATCCTTATTACAATCATTGATTGCCATAACACTTCATCTGTTACCTCTTACACAATAGAATTTCGCTCAACCATTAAACTCGAGCACTCTCACTATGTTTGCATTTTGGAGATTAATATATTATAAACTTGGATAAATGTAGAAAGTCAACACTGGTATTTCATGCCACTCTAGTTCCTCTCGAGTTCTCCGAATCGAATCAACGACACAACCTTGAGTAGATTCGATCAGAAGATTCGAAGGTGGCTCAAAGAATCTCTTTTTCGAGCGGGCTCTCGTCTCTGCTCTCCGATGACGAGTGTTATGCAGGTGTTACGCCGCGCCACTCGAGGTGCTACGAAACATTTTGTTGTTCGATTAGACGAGGGAAGCAGAGGGGACACCGGGAACGATCGCAGGTCGAAGAAGAGAAGACACAATTGAATGTTGGCGGATCCGTGGGCGGGACGCAGTTCGATTGTTTCTTTATCGCGATCATCCTCGTTCCCTCTCCTCTCATACGACGGCAATGGCGATCTCACCCGGCATAGTGTTCCCGTAGATTTATACAGGGTGTCCTCTCAACCGCATATTTCTCGACAAACCGCGATGTCATATTATCACCATAGTCATTAGTCTTTTATTTCTAAATATTAAAAGCTTTATTGAAATGGTTCCTTTAATATATGTCTGGTTGCGATCAACTAATATGATTTCATTTATAATCCTTCGATTCGGAGCTCTTAAATATTCAATAATTATAGAAGCTCCAATTATCAGTTAATAATGAATCTATTAGAAACGGATCAATTAGAAACATAAGTCTAATGGAAAATTAGACGTTATTAAAGATCGTTGCTGAATACATTCATATATATTGGTATTATAAAAACTACCCTTTTTCTTATTGTTAACTCGCTTGCATTTAACAGAGAATGATGTATCAATATACAGTCGGTCACATAAAGGTTGCAACACTTAATTTTTGGATGGGTTTTGAAACGCACAAATATTTCGAGACTACGAACCACTGCCAAAACAAATCACCCAAAAATTAAGTGTTGCAACCATTATGTGACCGACGACCAACCTTACAATTCCGGCCGGGAAATTTAATTACTCAAAACTTTTCGCCTAATAATGTTATAATTGTTGGAGGCCCAATATTATGAAACATGATATTTATTTTTTCTAATATTATTTATGGCTGGAAACAGACATCCGGTAGACAGTGGTGGGACACCCTGTAGATCACGTCTTTGTCCCCGTTCGAGCTGGCCGACGCGAATCGATGGTACTCCGGTGGGTGCGCTCAGAATGCGCCTTCTCCGCGGCATACCACCGGAGGAAAGAAAACCGATCGTTACCTTTGCACAATTGCATCCCGTACACGCGGAACGTATGCGCGATCGAACAACGAGGGGATCATCGATTCGTTTCAAGCTTCAACTCCCCCTTTCAATCATCGTGGAAACGAAAAATCTTATTATTCTGATAGGTAGACTGGCCGCTCATTGCAACTTGCGTTCGCATTTATTTTTAAGCAACAAGAACTGCGTTCGGAAACATCACCCGAGTGCCCCCGTGTATCATTTTATCCTTGTTTAACATTCGGTGAACAACGAGGATAAAATGATGCACGGGGGTACTTGGGTGATGTTTCCGAACGTAGCCAAGGCAGTCGATGGCTCCTTATAATTCTTGGGGGCAAACTTTAAAGACTACCCTTTCTTTCTTATCATAAAATTTCTTCAGAAAATTTTTTTTCATTTCTGATCGTCTATATAGATATAAATATAAATTATATATAATTAGATGAAATTAAAAATTCTGTCTAATCTTAAGTCCAAAATAGACTTCTATATAGTTTGTATGTAATGTGTTCAATACATATGTATGTGTCTGTTTGTGTATTGATATGTGTAAATATAGTCACATGTAGTGTTGTTTGTTTGTCATTGCTAGATATAAAATGTTACCTAAATAATAAAAAAAACTCCGTAATCGAATCTGTTATCGGCGTTAGTTTAAAGCTTTCATTAGCTTCCATTTCATCAAATTAAGGAAATTGTGTCACATTCTATAACCATGTATCTTCTTATCAATTTAGATACATTAACGTGCAGATATCAACAATGTTCACGAGAAGGATATGATATATTATAAAGTTTACATGTACTAGGAATAGCCATGCATTATTTTTTCGATCTGGTATTTTAGCATTTAAGGTAAATGTATCAATGCCGGGACACTTAAGAGTAGGTAATGTATCAATGTCTGGACACCTTTAAAAAAATATAAATTTATGGAAATAAACGTTTAGATACTATAACTAAAGTTTCAAAATACAAGAAAAATATTTTTATCTTTGATTTTAATTCGCGTTATACTTATAAATGATAAAGGTTTCCAGACATATACATATAGGTACGTGTCCAGGCATTGGTACATTTACCTTAATATATTATTTAAAAAATATAAATGTATATATAAATTTACCAATTACATTCTAAAATTAAGAAGTTATTTCGTGAAAACGATCTTATATAATATATATGATGCGCAAATCTCTGGAAATGCATGATGACTAATAGGCTTGGGTTTCAAAGTTTCAAAGAATGTTGAGTGTTCAACTACCCTTATGACGAAAACAGCATATTCGAGCATTGTCGGTATTTTTCGACGTCGCGCATTATTTAGAATGTACGTCAGCAATAATTATATGGTTAACGACAACTGCGATGACATAAATTCTATCAGGAAAGACGAGGAAGAAAGGAGAGAGAGGACCTCTGTTCGAGACCTAATAAGAGGGATGACGTCGTCGGTCGAAGGAGGATCTTCAGAATTATCGTCAGAATGCAAACTCTTGTAAGATGGATTGCTCGATTACGCAACGAATAATTGAATGCGAGAAAACATTGTTCTGTTTTGAATTGTGATGACAAAGAGAATGGTCGTGATTGCAATGCATTTCATCTTTCTTCTCCCAATACGTAGTTACAGAAATTATTTATATACAATACTTAAATTGTTCAATCTTATTTTCTAATTAATTCTAAATATAATATCCTACAAATTGTTGTAAAAACACAACAAATATTTTAATAGTGAGTAAAAAAATACTTAAAAATTTTAACTTAAAAGTATAAATAGCTAGCGCCAACTTCCTCTTTAGAATGCGATAGGGTAAGTCCGGGATAGATGCCTTACTTTTTGTTAAGCACTGTTTTTATATATTTTGGCTTGATATATGCTTATGACATTTATATCATTCTTTGCTCAAATGATCAAACTATTATAAATATCATATGTTATAAAAAATTACAAGAAACCAACATATTTTTGACAAAAAGCAAAAGGTGCATTTGGCCATCTTACTAAATTATCGGGCAAAGATGTCTCACCTACTAAAAACGATAGATGCTCACTTCTAAGAATATAGAAATAAACGAAAAATACTTGTAATGGCAACAAAAATATTATTCTAATCAATTATAATAATATTTTTAAACAATATTTACAAAATTTTACGTATACACAAATAAATATACCTTTTACAAAGTTTAATGTTACAAATAAATAAATCTTTTACAAAGTTTAACGTTACAGACTTTCTAACATATGTATAAGTAGGCATGTCTAAAATCATAAACATTGATTTAAATAGTCGGGCACCTATACTTTATATACGTAAGGCATCTATCCCATTTTAATGGTAAAGACGCCCCACATATTTTTTTAAATTATGATGTAACGCACTTCAACGTACACTCGCTTATAACTTAACTTCAAAAATGTCTACTTTCTAACATAACATCAGATTTTGATTGAAATAACGCATAATTATACAATACGACAAGATGTTAGAACTCCTCAGCAAAATGTTGATGACTTTTAAACATATGTTTGTTAATAACTTATCTATTTATAGAAATTTCTTAATCGAACTTGGTACACACATCAAATACACGATTGTGCACTGAACAATGCCGACATTAACGACATCCAAAGTTTAGTGTTAAAATGACCGGTGGGGCGTCTATCCCGGACTTACCCTACATTTAAGCAGTTATTGTAATAAAATAGGTATCAAAATTGGGAACGCTTCTTGATAGAATTATCCCGTTACCTCAATATTCTCGTAAGCGCATGGTTTAGATCTATATCAATGCTTCTCAAGAAACTATTTGAATCAAGAAGAGAAGAGAATTATCTTAGTTTTCTATATTTTTGTTTTCTCTGAAACAGGATATAAGATAACATCGAATAAATCTCTTATAGTTAGAACAATATACATTATCTGAATATTTTCGTCAATGTGATACCCTGAGACATTCAACAATGAAGTAAGAATACTAATACTTGCAAAGCTAATACAGATATTACGCTGTTTTTTCATTGATGGTTTGAGAATTAGGCTACGCGGTCGGGATAAAAAGAGAACAAGGGACCCCTAAAATTGCGTAACTTATATAATCTTCTTCGCTCATCGTTTCTTGTAGCTCTATTATCTTCTCCATCGAAGCTGCAAATCTAAAACGCGAGCAATGAGGGGTACACCGACGACTAGATATCGCGCTGCGCCGCGACGCCCCGGGTCGCGCGGCCGCGTTCTCCGATTAGGTGAAAAATCCGCGCCGCGCGCGGATAGTGCGACGCAGATTCTTATCGATCACATCATTTAGAGGCAAGTGCAAGTAGCGTCCCGCGCGATAAAAATACCCATAGTAAATGGTATCAAGAAGAAAAGGTCACTCTGGAACGTGGCCGCCCTTTTCTCCGCGGCGCGCGTGTAAAACGAACCCGTCGTCGTCGCCGCCGCAAACATTATCGCCTTTAACTCTCGAAAACGCACCCCGCGGAAACGCCATTCGCATCCCCCGAGTCGACCTGGAACGACCCGAGAGGTCACGGGAGACCCGAGATAGAAGAGGTCGAGGAGCAGAAATGCTGGCGAAGGGAAATCCTCGTCGGAGGCCTGCTTGCTGCTCGCACCGGCCTTCTTCTTCTTCTTCTTCATCATTATCATCATCATCCACTCCTCGTCCTCGGCGTCTCACCCCGACGACTCTTCCGCCGCCGTGCCGTCGCCGCGTGCGCGATTGGGACTTACGAAATCGACTAGTCGCGCGCGTTCGTTCGATTCGTGCCGCTCGCTCGCGAGGAGAGCATCGACGGTTTTCCGCGACGCGCAAAGGTCACCGCAAGCAAGCGCGAGCCCGCTCGGGAAAGAAGACGCGAGTCACCGGCGCGTACTCTTACGCGCGAGGGGAGGTCAGCTGAGGTAACCGGTAACTCGGCTGGCTCTTCCCTCTCTCGCCTCTCACCTTCACTTCGCTTAATGTTGCAAACCGAGATGCTCGCTTATCTTCGCTAATACTCCGCGTCGCGCGTTGCGCCGAGATAATTATGGGGTACCTCTAATAAAAGTCTGTCTTGATTTTGGGTGACTGACAATGTAGAGAGTTGAACATCGAATAAGGATACCCATTGGAGGGTGTTACTCGAGTCAATTCGAAAAAAAAGATTAATTTAAAAATTATTAAATTATTAGAGGCTCTCTCTTCTTCTCTTTCTTAAATTATTAAGATTAATTTAGCTTGTAATTTTTTAATTGTCGATTTTGATATAATTTTAATATAGTATATATTACATAATCACTTAACGTTTTTTAATTTTACTAATCCTTATTTTTTAATAATTTTTTTATTTGCCACTTTATAATTTTATATTTTTGATATATAATTCGAATAATTCTTCAATCTTGATTAATTTGTGGTATTATTATTTCTTTAAAAAAATAAATTTAATAAATTTCTATTTAAATGTCCGATTGAAACGTGCAATTATTGGAGTAGGGTAGTTTCCATGCTGCAGGATTATCGATGATGGACGATCGGATGGACGTAAGAAGAGCCATTCGCTAATGTCTGTATTTGCAGCAACTATTCGGAAAGACTGGAACAGTGTTCTTTCGCTGTTTGATAGTTGCTTCGATTATATCGCCATAGGGCAAATAAATTACATTCTCGTAAATCACCGTGGTTGTAATTTCATTCTCCACACATCGAAGGAATTCAGTGTAAAAGCTGCATGTTACGTTAATTCCTTATATGTCTTTTACGAAATATCAAAGTAATTACGTTCTTACATACAATATTTTCTACATATATTTCTCTGCATTGTGTGTGGTCTCCTTTAAATCATAAAAAGAATTTAGAACATTTGTCTCTCAAGAGACCAATCTTAATATATGAATTTAATTCATCTCTTTGACTTTTTAGATCTTTGTTCTCCAGATATAACTCTATCTTTGTATAAAAACATCGTAGGTACTTAATTCCATGTTAATTACGTTAATTACATCTTCATTTATATTAATTGTGTCTTTATTCTAATGGGAAATTGCTTTTCTTTTAAAATATATACCCCAATGATTGTAGACAATTAATGAAATCATGATGTACGTCGTTAAGGGGAATCTGTTTCTTCTATTACCGCGCTAAATCGAGGATGCAACTCAATCAGCCGGCGAGACGTGGCCAAGACAAATTCCCCGGGCCCCGTAAGTGAGGTCTCGCCGAAAGGTTAACGAAGACCGATAGAGACGCGAAACGTTCGACAATCCGCGAACGAGGCGCAAACGAGGCATCCATCCGTGGGCAATGTCCCGAGGCGCGAGGTTCTGCCTCGCGTGATCGTTCTCTATCCGCCTCCTCCCCGACTCGGCTCTCCGCGCCTGCTTCGGGAACGGCGAAAAAGAATATCGCGGTGCGATATCGCGATGCAATCATCTCGCGCCGGATGAATCTGCATTATTCAGCGAACGGCGTTGAGAAGGCGCGCACGCGAGCCGGGGCCTACTCGTGGAAACAGGTACAGCGAACGAGAGGGCCCGGGGTCGGGCCCCGTCATCGCGGGCCTTGCGCCTCGCGCGTCCGGGGCCACATCCCGGGCCGCGCGCGCCTTGCAACCCCCCGCTGGTCTCCGGAGAGCGCCTTTTTTCGATACCGATTATTGCGTCGATCGCGCGTATCCGATGCGGAACGGCGCGTCTAGGATAGGCCTCGCGACCGCGCTCGTACGTACAACGTACAACACAGGGTACGAGCGCGCGCGTGGGAACACGCCTTCCTTCTCCGCACGATCGACAGGTTGAACGCTTTTCTGCGAGCATTCCCACACGTCGGAATTAACGCGCGAAAATTAGCTTAGACGCTCGGATCGGGATACGTCGATCGAACGCGTTCTAACAACTTCCTGGATGCGCGGGGAAGAGGCTTGAGGGATTTTGCAATATTAGAGCAAGTTCCGTGTGACTGAAATTTAAATCTTTGCGACTCTACAATAAAATCTCTGCAGAAGTGAGAGACGAAGACTTTATCTCAAGAATATAAATTTTGTTATTTCATCAAAGCATACGAGAAGCTCATCAATTAATAATTAATAAATTTTTATAAGAGTAATATAGTTTAATGTGTGAAGGATAATTTGATATCTTTTCTTGAAAAAGTCTAACGTCAATTAAAAAAGAGTAATCAATCAATTTAATAGATGTAATGAGCATCATCTGCATGTATCTTTCAAAAATGAAGGAAAAATTCTTATATTTAATATAATAATAAATTTTCCTGTTATTCTATCTCGTATATAACAATTATTATTCTTATTATATTAACGCACATAAAGTATTAATCACATCACAAATGAAATAATTGTTTCGTATGCAATTTTAATAATACCTGCATATTTCTCACATTCAATATCTCGTTGCAAAAAGTTTATTCATGTCCAACAAATCGTATATTATATGGCACATATTATTTAATGTAACATATTTTATAAACAAAAATTTCTCTTCTCTCGCCATTTGTGAGGCGTCTGATAAAAAGTGTTCCCGATAAAAGCACATCTTGCGATCTATTCTATGGAAAAAAAAGGCGGCGCTACACAAAAGCTTTCACCTTCGTGACTCCGGAGGGTACAACAGCATGATATGCATTCTATTCCGCATAATAGAAGCGGATCCAACGAGCGCCGACGAGAGCGTTTCAACTTCTCTCGTTAGCATGCATATTCCCTGCGAAATATTCGCGATCCCGGCGCGTTCGAATCGAATGGTGCACCACGGCGCGATCAGCGGAGATCGAAACAATCGTTTCGCGAAGTAGAAACGAACGCGGCAGATCTTCATGGTGATTCTCACGTTCCTCGACGTTTCGCGAAGCCATATATAGGTGTGAGAATCTGGCAAAGGTGCATTTTATAGAAGCTGCTGAAAAGCTGCACGTACATCATTTAGGGCCAGTTTTTCAATAGTCGCTTAACTTTAATCTTAGCTTAACTCACTCTTCGTCTCTTTCTAACTATCCCTTTTAGAAAAAAATGAAGAGTGAGTTTAGCTAAACTTCAGTTTAAACGACTATTGAAAAACTGGTCCTTAGAAATCGTTAACTAATTTCTCTTTACCATAAACTTTGTAACGTCGTCTTTTATACGTATAAATTTGTGATATTAGATATCATAGATATCATTATAATTATACTCACGTTAAAATAACGTTCAATTAAATTTCACTTGAAATTAAACAGTGTATCAATGATTGTTATCTATTCTTATAAAGCAAAGTGATAAACGTTTTCAATCACTTGCAAATAAAAAAAAACATTTCTATAGACCCACGTTTGTAAATATTTTCTTTTAATTCGTGTTTGAATCCTTGACATAGTTTCAGCTTCCACCGTCAATGGATTCAACTACTTAGAATTACACGTGCTGTTAATTTATTCCTTCTTAATGAGGATGTGGAAAAGTTGCCATGTCGGCCATGAATCGAAAATTTTTGTTATAAATTGCCCTGAGGAATATGTATTCAAAAATAACAAGGCATTAAATATACTAATATTAATATATTCGTCGAAAGTGAGGATTGCCAAGTGTCCGGTTTTGACCCGGACTGTCAGGTTTTCAGGAGTTTTGTCCGGTGTCCTGTTACAACGTCAAACCAGACGTCATATGTCCGGTTTTCAAGTATACGCAATTAATAAAATAAAATTTTATTAATTGAGTATATATACTTGAAAATATATAGACTGATATATACTGTCCGGTTTTCAAGTATATATACTCAATTAATAAAATTTTATTTTATTAATTGCGTATACTTGAAAACCGGACATATGACGTCTGGTTTGACGTTTTAACCGGACACCGGACAAAACTCCTGAAAACCTGACAGTCCGGGTCAAAACCGGACATAAAGAATAAATATTTCATATTTCTAATTTTCTTTATAGTAGTAGATAATATAAAATTTTTATTGGTATAATTCATTTGCCTTAAACATAGTAAATAGTACTTGATAAATTAAGTTTTCTTTAGGTGCGACGTATATACCGGAGTTACCCTATAGTTTACTATTTTCTTTAAACCCTCCGTTTTTAAAACTGTCTAGATAACAATATGAATATTGTAAGTAATTTCTTATTAAATTTTGTATTTAATCTAGTATTATGATTATTATTTCTGTCCGGTTTTGTCCGGTTAGATTTTGTAATCCAAGAGGAAATATTCGGTAATTAAGACTTTTATGGAATTGGCAATCCTAGACTCGAGACAGGATTATCCAACGTTAACTGCCATCATTAGCTTTAATTTGTACGGAGATAAATCCGTAAGGGGAAACGGTGTGCGCGCAACGAGAGGTGCTTCGTGCATCTCGACGCCGACGATATACATGTAACTTTTCAGCACTTTGTAGCACGAGACGTACTGCAGGCGAGGCGCGGATTAGCGGACACGCGCATGTGTAGGACTAGCGATACTGGTGCAACAACTTTCTACGAGTGTCGGCGGGACCCGAAAAAAAGAGCAAGAGCCTCGGAGTAGCGGTGCTGGAACGAGAGACCGCGAGCTACCTGCCCGCCGCAGGTCTCCTCGAGAATACCCACGGGATTGCGTAACGACCGTGCGCGCGCGCGATCTCGGCGGCACAACAATGCCTGGCGGGTTGGGTCGGCCAGAAATCGATTTCATATAGGGAATCATTGTGTGCCGCCTCTCGGAACGTATTTACCTCGCCCGCGTACCGGTCCGCGCCGATTTTTCCGCGAGCGGAGATTCGATTTGCGTGACGCAACTCTCGCGAATCCTCCCGTACGCGATTTTTCTGATCGATCGTTCGGCTTTCACGCGCAAGCCGCGGAGATCCCTCGCCTCGATCGAGGGATCGGAACGCAATCTGCGAAAATTGTACTGCGGTAACTCCGAAGTTACGTGCAAGTACGAAGTTATATATATAGGTACGAAATGAAACTTAACGACTGATCGTTCCAATTTACATCACAGCCAATTTCACCAAAATGCTAATTTAATTTAATTGTTAAAACTTGGAATCAATTAGTTTTAACGCTTAATCTTCTTTTAGAGTTCCAAATCTAATGAGAGACGAAGAATTATCGATTAAGTTAACGAAATTAATGATCTACAGATCCATATCGATTAGATTTTTATAATTAATGTATTATTATAATTCGTTAACAATAATAATTATAATAACGTGAATAAGCGAATCATTTTTTAATTTATTTTCTCGGGAATAACAAGAGAAACAGTCGTCGATTGCGAGTCCACGATATTTATGACATCACAGCCGATTTCACTAAAATGCTAATTAATTTAATTGTTAAAACTTGGAATCGATTAGTTTAATGCTTAATCTTCTTTTAGAGTTCCAAATTTAATGAGAGACGAAGAATTATCGATTAAGTTAACCGAAATTAATGACAGTTGTTTCTATAGATCCATATCGATTAGATTTTTATAATCAATGTATTATAATTCGTGAACAATAATAACTATGTGGTGAATAAGCGAATCATTAATTTATTTTCTCGGGAATAACAGGAGAAACAGTCGTCGATTGCGCGCGAGTCCACGATATTTATATCCGATATTTATATTTATATCCATCTCAAAATGCATTTTCGGTATGTGAGCGGCTCTCCGAGAAACGCGCATGTAATGATGCGAGAGGAGGGGATGTTGCGTGAGGATAATGGCATAGTCGGTAAACGGGGAAAAGAAACAAGTACAAACACTCACTTGCTGCTATAACACACTTTATCAAAATCCAGCAGAGCACGCCGCTTGAAACAGTTCCAATTTCCTTTTTTCGTCTTCTCGTTTCTTTTTCTCTAATCGATTCGAAAGATACGCTACGAAGAGTCCACGCGTAATTGTCGTTCGCACACGCCGCGCGCGTGTCCACGCCTAGAGAGAGAGAGGTACGTTGTCGTCGTCCGCGAGAGGAACGTTAAACGGCTACCTGCGCGATTCTTACTGCGGCGATCCGCTTTGATAATTATAGCGATGCGAACGGCTGCGAACGTCGTGTATTTTACATGGGATTCAACATCGGGTAAGAGAGGAGCAGCGCGGAGGGTACGGCGCGGCGGGACGGAGGGGTAAGGAGAAGGAGTGTTCCTGCACCGGAGGATCCCTTTCCGCAAATGCCAGTCCGCCCTCTCGCACGCACAGCTGATTATCGATTAATATAGTTGTTGATTCCACGCTTGCGAGGAGCTTCATTGAATTATCCTTCCGATCGAACGGACAAATCGCGTGGGTAGGCTCCTCTGTCTCTATCTCTGTCACTTTCCCCCTTCTCTCTCTCTCTCTCTCTCTTTCTCTCGCCCTCTCCCTTTCTCTCTCTATCTTTATCTCTCTCTCTCTCTCTCTCTCTCTCTCACCGGGGTATGCTTATTTTACGAACGCGAATACACCGACGATGCTACCTTTGGCGCGCACTTCCTCCTTTATATAATAGGATTACGAGGTGAGATTGCGAGAGGAGTATCGAGTCCGTCATATAGAGACCGCGCGGCAACCCGAGTTCACACATGCCGAGGAACATCGGGGAACGGCGAAGCTCTCTCAATTTTCCAGGAAGGACACGAATTGCGTGAGCTTCTGCAGCTGCTCCTCCGTCAGGCAGATCTTGTCCGATTGATTGTACTGTTCCTCGTCGATCTGTTTGCGCGGTTGCACTATGGTGCCGTCAACGTTCCAGCCTCTGTCGATGGCGGCCTGTCGCGCCTCGTCCAACGACATTCCGCTCATCGTTGCCATGGTCGCCAGGTTCAGGGAGGAGTACGCCTTCGATATCAGCCTCATCACCCGTTCTCGAACATTGTCTGCAAAAATCGGGGTCCAAAATCGGGGAGGGGTTTCCGGGTTAGCGCGGCGGAACTCCTCTCCGCTTAATAGAGAACCGAGAAGTTCGTGTAAAGAGTGACTCCAATGTGCTGTGCAGATTCCGCTTGAATAATCGATTATCGGCTGGCGTTGTAAGCGATAATTATGTAGACGGTGGGTTTAATAACAATTGATTGTCGTTAATTATAATAAGGTACATATTTAGTCCTTGCTTCTAACAGATGTAGGGCGCTAAATAAGGAAAGCAATTTGTGTGCCTGCACAGTTAACGCGAAGTTGATCCCGCGTGTATGATTTTCATTAAAACGCCAAATATTCTCTTATATATGCTCAATAAATAATTATTGTAATAACTAAAAGCCAAAACGGCAATATATCACAATTATTTGAAAGACAATATCAGATCTGCATTCAACGACTTAACAAATATTTTTATCATCATTATTATTATAACCGATAATCCCTGGAGAAAGGTTCGCGACAATTACACATTCCTATATATGCGAATAACTTCTTATAGATATCTTCTTGCTTATAAGAAGAAAATACAAAAATATTTCCTTGTACAAGAAAAGCATAGAAAATATAATTCATTGACCGGCGATGTTAATTATCACTAATTATATCCAAGGGAACGACACGTTTGTTTTATTTTAGCCCTAAGTTTATTGCTTTGCCTTATTGACTTACCTTTGAGGGATATCATAACGTCTTTGATGTCCTCGCTCCATTCCACGTTTAGGGCCGCGTGAACCGCGGGCCAGTTGCGTTGCCACATGCACTGCCCTACCGTCCACACCCGTCCGATCTCTTCGTGGGCGGTCTTCATGTCCGGAGGGATTCGCTTCCAGAGGTACTTCGCGTTGCATCTACGATCACCGATTGTTCGTTCAAGCGGGCCAACCGATAAGGGAAACCGATCGCGTTCATCTCGAGCGCGATGTATCGTGCAAAAATAAGGTCAACTCGATAAACGAGTCGCTGGCGCTGCTTCGGCGAAATACTTTACGCGGCGTTCGTGCTCTTGATGCGAAACGTTCGTTATTAAGCTTAGCGCCGCGAAAGATAGGGTAATAGAGAGACTCTCAGAGTATCTTTAAATCGAGATGATCCTCGAATAATTAAACAAAAACGAGAGCGACGCGAAGGAATAAGATATAGCTCGATCGTGGATAAAACTAGTGGGTCTTAAGACTTTCGGAAATTTAATATAAGTAAAAGGAAAATCCGATTGTGTGGCAACAAATAAGATATAAAGAAAAATTGCATTATTTTCGATAAAATTGAATATTCTCAAAATTTGAAACGGCAAGGAAAGCTAAAGCTCCTAATAAACGTATGTCAGCAAAAAATTAAACAATGTTTTTTAGCGATTACTACGTGATTAAACACTTGTATTATAAAAAAATTATAGTCTACAAATAATCCAAGTTTGTTCCGTTTTGTTTTCGTTTGGTTAATTATAGTCTAGTTATAAATAAGATTCATCAAAGACAAATCTTTCTCTTCGGATTTATAAATTCGCTGCTATTTAAATAGTATCGTCATCGGCACTAAATATTTAAATAGTATTGCATAAATCTGACAAATCGAAAACTTTATTACTCTTTTGAAAAAAAATCACGCATTCTATATTAATTAATAATAATATAAACTCGATACAATCAGTGGTTTTATAGGTCTGTTAATCTAATTCAACATATAAATTTAACAATACGCTTTACTATCTTTTATTATCCTTTATTAAAGCAGGTAGCTTTTAATCGACCCCACGGCCCACTGGTAACATTTATTAAATTAAAATCACGTTTCGACCATGATGGATGTTAGTCTTTTTCAAGTGTGTATAAGAGTCATATAATCAGTAATATAGTATTAGACTCACAAAAATCTTAGCTTGACACTGTGCCCACTTATTGTTAGTCTAAAAGATGTTTCATGCGTCACATAGAAGTAAAATTAATACGTGTAACAATATTGTCACTAAATAAATTAAGGGTGGAATTCATATTAGGAAGCACATCAGAACCACATGACGATAAAAGTTGGACTAATTAAAATGAACAAACCATTGATTGTACTTGATTAAACTATAACCATACAGATATTCAATACTTCAACGTCTTTGAGAATGCCACATTGTTCAAATATAGATTAGATACTATAAAGGCCTTACGTCTTTGCACAATTAAATCGCTAATCCTATCTAGCTTGATTTGTTAATAAAACAGAATTGATAAAACATCTATTCGAGAGATAAAGGTATAATATCCTTAATGAGAGGTAAATCAAACGAATAACAACACAGTGAAAGGTTTTTTTTACTCACAAATCATTCTGATGGAGGTAGACGGCCAGCAGTCGCATATAGGCTTGTGCAGATATAACTCCCGTCGGAGCCTGAAACAGCAGAGTACGATTAAGTAATTAAAAATCCTTCCCGCACCAGTAAAATTCAATCTAAAGCATATTTTATTATTGGCGGACCTCGGACTCATAGAAAGAGCCGAACGAGTCGACGACGTCTTTGACATAACCTACAAAGCGTTCTCGCTCGCGCTAACTCGAGACTCACCTCCAGTTCGCTTATTTCCAATTCGTTCATCAACTTGTTAAGCTCGACCGTGCAATTAGGCACCATGATGATGATTCTACTGACTATTCCAACGATAACGACAACACGAAGGCCCAAAAACACGCCGACATGGGGACAGCGTCGGCAGCGAGCGGTAAACGAAACGCGATGACGCGACGCCCGAGGCGGCCCGAGTCCCGACGGACACAAACAGCTGAGCCCAACGCGGCGCGGAAGTCAGCAAGATAACAGGCGTCATCTGAGAAAGTGGACATCAACTACAACCGTTACGCTCGGCGCTCGGTAACGGTACATGGTTCGTGTCCGTGCTATGGTTCATGTCCAAACTGCTCAGATGGAAGATAGTCGAGATAAGAATCAAATGTGATGTCAGATGAATAGATGAGAAGGACTGACCATCATCTCAATTCATCACTATGTAAATATGTTGTATATACAAAAATTATAAAATAACACGAAAATTATGGGCGTAGCACGGACACGCTATATCCACGATTTTGTGGTTCTCTTCCATGCTATGTTCAAAAGTTTTTGGTCCTTTTCGAAAAAAAAAATCCAAAAACTCGTGAACAACACGGAAGAGAACTAAAAAAATCCTGAACATAACACAGAAGAGAACCACAAAATCGTGGACATTACCTACGCGATTCATAAATATTGGCTACGTAGTTCAATGTCCACATTTTGTGGACATAGAGGCGCTTCAAAATAAAGTAACTTGCGCCCATCCCATGGCCGCTATTTCCCTCCTCCCTCGTCTGCCCCTGCTCCATCTCGTCCCCTGTCCCTGTCCCCTGTCACTCTCTCATCTCATTGTGGCAATATACAGTAGAGAAGTAACATCCTGTTTCGAGGCATTATAGTTAGATGGCAAGGTAGAACGGCAATAATTTTACTCGCACTGGCGAAGTATGAGTCGAGATGTAATTGCAGCTGTAAATATCCTTGAAGGTGCTAAGTGTCCTGAATAAAATGACAATGACATGGAAGCGGATTGAGGAACGTTCCGGAGTAGGTGAGGAGTAGTTGGTATACGAGATTGAATAACCTGCGAAACCCCAACATCCTGGGAGGTGCCCCCGGAGTTGAGATAAATTCCTCATCGCATCGTCTGACCGTCGAGCGAGCTGCGTACGCGTCCTCCACTCCTTGGCAGACTCGCGCCCTGAATACCGAATTTCCAGCTTGCCTTGATTTGCACGCATATCGAATATTTACATGACAGCATATTATTCGAGTGATGTAAATGCCAAGCTGTCTGAAAAATACCGCGATCTTCTATTTTCCGTTGATTTAAGAAAGGATCCTTTGTTGTCGTTGGAAAACAACGTTAATTGTTTCAGACCTTGTTTTTAATTATGTCAATGAATAGTTAGTTGATTGAAATGCATGTTGATTACTTGTCAAGGAAAAACACTGTACATACATGCTACATTATATACATCTGTACTTTGTTCCTATAAACTCTGCATAGAATTTATTATTATGTGGTGTTTGTGAAAGTCCAGAGATACAAATTTTACATTCTAGGATTATTTTTAAATTGTGACATAAGATTGAGTAGATAAAATGTCTGATTTTGTTAGTCTGAATTGTTAGTCGGCGTGCAAACTCCAAAAAATTATAATCTTGAAATTAACATAGAGTATGAATGTTCCACGATAAACTTTGTCAAAGTATTCCATGCATTAATCCTGAAAACCATAATCTTGAAAAGCCAAATTGGAACGCCAAAATTATACATATGTCCTATATTTATTTTCATATTTTATCACTTTATTTAGCCATCCATAATTTTGCACATCCAATCCCGCACGCAATATGTTTAACGGTTGGAGAGGCTGTACAAATAACTGCGGAATGTGCAGATTGGTATTACGGCCGCAGCAAGTTTAAGGGTACATGTGGAATTTTTCCAAAATCCTACATAAATATTCCACAGAGATCAACGAATACGGATAACTTAGTGCAGGAGATTACTAACGTTTTGATAGAATGGGGACATTATTGGAAACATTTATATGTGGTATGTATAAAGTGCTTGTCATAGGTAATTTGCACTTATTTTTTGAAAATAGAGAGTATTGTAGATATAACTTGATAATTCTGTATATATATAGACACACTCCGAGCACTTCCTGATGATGCAGCAACAAATTCTGGATGCCATTGGATACAGAAGCAAGATCTTGAGCGGAACTTTAACAGTAGACGAATTGAAGGACATGAAGAGATTGACAACAGCAAAGATAGACACCGGGAATCAGCTGTTGGGCTTGGATATGGTGGTTCGAGACGAGCATGGAAATATTCTGAATCCCATGGAAACAAGCACTATCCAATTGTATTACCATCACGAGACCGCTGCGGAGAGAATAAGAAAAGCGTGCAATAATACCAAGAAAAAGCCCTATAAGCCACAAGTACCTGTATATTCACATATCTTCTTCGTCAGTGTGAGAAATTTTGTGTGTAAAATGGCAGAGGATGTAGAGCTGCTGTTGACTTTATACGACGGCAGAGAGATGAAAGCTATCACAGAGAACTACGTGGTATGGTGGAGCAAAGAGGGACTCGCAAGGGACATCGATCAGTTGCACAATCTTAGAGTATTGTTCACGGATCTTGGTTCCAGAGATTTAACGAGGGACAAAGTTTATTTAGCCTGTTACGTAATTAGAATAGGCGGTATGGAAGCCAAAGAACCAGACCACCGTCGCTCGAGTGTCACACAAGCCAATCAAACCAAATCAAAGAGCGGGGAAAGTATGAGGAGACCGTTCGGTGTAGCCGCGATGGATATTACTTTATTCATTACCGGAAAGCTTGAAGGTGATGTTGAGCAACATCATTTTATACCTTTTGTACAGTAAGTACACATTTAGAATGGATATTTCGGCTTTATGAGATTCAATAGTATGACATTCATGATTAAAGTATCAAGGAGGCGCATTGTGATGACTCTTACAAAATTAAGGTAGACTCGTTTTTGTTGGTTTCCTGTCTTTGTTTCAGATGTTGTGAGAAAGACAGTCTTGATGGCACATTACGTAGAATTATCGCACAGAAAGAAACAAATATCCAGAAACATGTCAACGGCAATATTGCCAATGTCACAGGTGGACAAGGATTGTGGACTAGCTTAAAATTGCTGAGAGGCGATCCGAAGCAAGTGAGTCCTAAAATAAAATTATTCTATAAAGTATTCTAATTGTACTATAAAAGGTAAATTTATATATTCTGTAATTATTTTGAATATTTACGAAAAGGTACGTGATGAAAATCCACATTTGGTACTCGGTAATGTTGCTATTGCGCGTAAAATGGGATTCCCAGAAGTTATTTTGCCGGGTGACGTACGCAATGATTTGTATCTGACTTTAATTAGTGGTGAATTCAGCAAAGGCTCCAAATCTACGGACAAAAATGTGGAAGTAACGGTTAGTAAGAATATAAAATTTTAAAAATTGTACTTTACATATGCTCTCATAAATATACGTACATGAATATTTATAATTTTTAACAGGTTAAAGTATGTAATGAACATGGTATAGCAATCCCTGGAGTTATGACATTAGGTGGCGGCGCGTCTCCAATTGACGAGTACCGTAGCGTAATTTATTATCACGAAGACAAGCCTAGATGGTGCGAAACATTTAAGATCGCCATACCTATAGAAGAGTTTAAGCAGGCCCACTTAAAGTTTACGTTTAAGCATCGCAGTTCTAATGAAGCGAAAGATAAGTCTGAAAAGCCATTTGCTTTAAGTTACGTTCGATTAATGCAACGTAATGGAACGACTCTACAAGATATACAACACGAATTGTTGGTTTACAAATTAGAACAGAAGAAATACGAGGAGAGCGATATATCCTACTTCAAATTGCCATCAACACGTGGAGAATTGGTATACTTATTTGTTCAATGAAGAGATAAAAGAATTTTAATTTCTTTGAAAGATTATGCATTTTATTTTACTTTTACTTTATTTTTGTCTGTGTTTTAGGCTGAATTAAACATGGAGAAAAAGCCAAGTTTAGGATCGCTAACATTAAGCAGTAAGGATAGTTTTTTGATAGCGACCAATATTTGCTCAACTAAATTAACCCAGAATGTAGACTTATTAGGTTTACTTAATTGGGCATCACACAATACGGACTTAAAAGAATCTTTAGCTGCTCTTATGAAAGTTGACGGGGAGGAAATAGTGAAGTTTCTGCAGGTACAATAAATCTGATTTATCGAAAATTAAGATTACATTACATAATAAAAAATAATTTTTCTGAAAGGAAAAATTATATTGAAATCAGCATTACGTTCCAGGATGTTTTGGATGCTTTATTTAACATCTTAATGAGTAATTCAGACAGTGATGTCTACGATGACATGGTTTTTGAGTGCCTTTTATATATTATCGGACTCGTATCCGATAGAAAGTACCAGCACTTCCAACCAGTATTAGATTTATATATTTCTGAGAGCTTCTCTGCAACTCTTGCATATAAGAAATTAATTGCGGTATTACGCAAGCGTATAGATAACGTCAACAACGGCGATGGTCAGGAACGAGATTTATTGCTTAAAACAATGAAAAGTCTGCAATACTGCATGAGATTTATTGTCGAATCTCGTCTTTTATTTACTGAGTATGTTTTATTTGTCATTACATATATAATTCTTTTCTTATATATTATATGATCGTACATAATTGTTTTATAAAATTGTCAAAATACGACAATGTAATAAATACAGCTGTGAACATATACTCCAAGAAAGACATATGCATGGTTTTTAATGAATGTTCATAATTTATTTTTAAAGGTTAAATCAGGATGAAGAAGAATTCTCACAAACCTTAACTGATCTATTACGGTCTATCGTTAATCTCATGAGTCATGAAACAGATGGTACTCTGTTGGTTCAAGGAGCCTGTCTTAAGTACCTACCAACGACGATACCTCATCTATTAAGAGTTTATAGCGGCAAGCAATTGAGCACAATTTTAACAGATTTACTTGTGACTCTACCAACGGGTAGATTAACTAAACAAAAAATGATGACGGTAAACGACATCGTCCACAGTCCGCTTTTTTTAAATGTGGACTGTAGAGCGATTTTATTACCAAGAATTACTATACTTGTGAGAGACTTATTGGAGGCCAAAGAGGAGGTAAGACGTTAGCACAAAGTATGCCTATTTTCTAATGCTATTTCCTAACTTACAGTTTGAGCGAAATGGAATGTGTTCATTACTTATCTATATCTCACAACAAATAATATCAGTTCATACATTTATTTTCGCAATACTTCATGATGAATCCTAATTACATACATTTGCATATAACTGAATTTGATCAAACTCATAAATTTTTACTTGCATTTAATATCGTTCATCATCAGTGCGTCGTACGATAAATGTCATTGTTCGTGCTTTCCGTGCAGCCTGTGATCTTTCCGCCACGCATCTTTCTATGAATCTTCTCTCTTAAACTTCTCTTTTTACAGAGGATGTCTCTTCATTTTTATTTCTTAAATTGTTTGCGACAGCTAAATTCTTTATTAAATTCTGCTAGCCGTTTTTTTATATTAAAGAAAAAAATAGTTATAAATATATGTTATAAATTGTAATCTCAGAAAATTCAATAATAATCAAGATTAGTAGTAGCTCTGAAAATATAATGTATTGAAAGACATCCTTTACTTACTCTTGATAAAGCATGTGAAAGGAATATGACTTGAAAGAGTTTGAAATTTGGAATGTAGCATGTGTTTGTCCAGTGATGTTATTGTATATTGTATAATGTTTACCCTGCATTGTGCGATAGGTTTTTACATAAAAGTATTTGATATGAAGTTTATATGACACGGAAAACTCCAAATTATTAGATAAAATTATTAAGTACATTATTAGATATTATCTAATCTACATTTTTTTAAGTATTACGAATAATTTTCTGCTAATATTGATATTTTATTCTGCGCTTAGTGATACTGCGTCTTTTCTGCAGTTTCATATATTTACATTGGTGTCGGGAAAATTTTTCAGTAATGTAGTCGTATACGTTCTTAGAAAATGGCATTGTTTTTTTTTCTAACTAACAAGGGTTGTTTCATTTTTTTGTACGGTTTGGTTTTGGTTAATGGCGTTTAAAGGGTCTATCGAGTACGCCTGGAAAGAGCGTGGCGAAGGTAGCCAGGCTGCTCGGCGAAAATCGGCATCGACTCAACCAACACCGCGGCTACTCCGAAGAGGTAATTTTTGTCATAAGTGCAGGAAATTTTAAAATCCCCTATGCAAATGAATAATTTCTTTTTCATGGCATCATGATTTTGAGACAATTTAACATAGAATCTTTATGTACTTTGCACTTATGTCTGTTGTGTTGCATTACAATTTTAGCGTCGGTGATTCGCGTTACGTGAGTTATTTTTTTGTGTGAATGTATAGATTGCAGAGTGTATACCATGTCATACACTAATTTAGATGTGTAGATTATGTATGTACACAATAATCTTCTTTATTTATTTATACTTTATAGACGTAGATACAATTCATAAAGCAAGCTACTTTTTATATCTGTTTTCTATGTTTCTATAGGTGGAATTATGTGTCAAGATATTATCTGACATCCTGGAACTGACTTTTAGAAAAGACGTAGGTAGCACAGTTTCAGATGTCAAGGAGATAATGTTAACAGCCTTACGTACTATTATACAGACAGTTATATCAATGGACAGGGAAAATCCCTTGGTTGGAAATTTAGTGTCAGTAATGTTGGCGATATTCAGGTATTTTTAAGATTCCAAAAATATAAAACAATTGTAAAATATTGTAACAAGAACAGATTGAAACATATCTTTTTGTTCTTTATCTTTTTTCAGACAAATGACACAACTCCATTATGAAGTGTATATCAATCATTTTGGAACAAAAATTGATTTGCTTGACTTTCTTATGGAGATACTGTTAGTCTTTAAAGATCTGGTATCTAGAAGCGTATTTCCAGGGGACTGGTGTGAAATGATTATGCTTCAAAATAACATTATTTTGAATTCTTTACGATATTTCTCGGCTACAATTAGAGATTATTTTTTCACCGAGTTTGAACATCAAGCATGGTCAAATTTCTTTCATTGCGCTATTGCGTTCTTAACTCAACCTGCCCTACAATTGGAGACATTTACGTCAGCGAAACGAAATCGCATTATTAAGCGTTATAAAGATATGCGCAGGTACGTCTCTTATGTAATATATCTAATAATTATACACAATTATTTTTGACATTGAGATAAAAAATTTTTAATCGAAGCATTCTTGGTATAATTATATTTACTAAATATTATATATATAAATAAAGTAAAATTAATTTAAATAAATAGGAAGTGTACCAATATAAGTAAAATTAATATTATTTTCTTTTCTCCTACAATATAGAGCAACCGTGTTTGAAATCAGATCTATGTGGTTCAACTTGGGCCAACATAAAATACTGTTCGTGCCCGGTTTAGTTGGTGCCATTCTTGAAATGGCATTAATACCTGATACCGAATTAAGAAAAGCTACTATACCTATTTTTTTCGACATGATGCAATGCGAGTACTACAGTTCACGTATAGTGGAAGGATATGGAGATACTAAGCGCGATCCTGCACATATCAAAGCTAATTTTACAGAATATGAAAACGAAATGATTGCAAAATTGGATATTCTGGTATAGTATTTTGTATATATAATTTTTAACACTGAAACAAAATGTAGTCTTAATTATAATTTACTTTGCTAATTATATTAATGAAAAGTTGCTTTATCAAAGATTTGTTTCGACAGGTCGAAGGAGGCAGAGGCGATGAACAGTTTCGTACACTTTGGACTGACGTTATGGGTTCTTTATGCGAGAAACATTCAACAATGCGAGAGCAAGGCTTACGTTTCGTAGACACTATAGCTAGACTCATGGAACGCTTATTGCAATATCGCGATATTATTCACGCAGAATCCCAAGAACATCGCATGCTTTGCACTGTAAATTTATTGGAATTCTATTCTGAGATTAATAGAAAGGAAATGTATATCAGGTATATATATATGTATATATATATAAGTGCAAAAAACTAATATATTTTATAATTTAAACGTTTCAATTGTGTATCTTTTAAATCTGATTAAATCAATGCGATTAGCGTAGATTTTTTTTAATATTCTGAATATTCCATATAAATACTTATAGATATAAATAATAAATGTATATATCAAAATATATTAAGTGATTTTCTTTATACAGATATGTGAATAAGCTGTGTGAATTACATCTAGAATGCGATAATTATACGGAAGCAGCTTATTCTTTAAAGCTTCACAGCCAATTATTAGCATGGAGTGATCAGCCTTTGTCACCTTTGTTAATATCACACAGGTAATATTACCAACTGGATTTAAATAGATATAGTTTATGTATAATAAGCTTGTTGAATGATAAAATCAATATTAAATCATTGTGTCGTTTTTCTAGATATCCGTTATGTCAGACACACCGTGAATTGAAAGAAGCCTTGTATAATGATATTATTGATTATTTTGATAAAGGAAGAATGTGGGAATGCGCCCTTGCCGTTTGCAAGGAACTAATCTCACAATATGAAGAAGAAACATTTGATTATTTGCAACTGTCCGTACTATTAAGACGCATGGCAAAGTTTTATGACTGTATAGTAAAACAGTTAAGACCTGAACCAGAATATTTCAGAGTCGCATATTACGGCAAAGGACACCCTGCCTTTCTTCAAAACAAGGTACGCGTTCACGTGTTTAATATATATTTAATCTTATTTTATCAGTTTTTCTATTCTTTATTCAACGAAATAATATATTTGTGATATAGGTATTTGTTTATCGAGGAAAGGAATATGAACGACTTAGCGATTTTTGCACAAGAACACTGAATCAGTTACCGAATGCAGAGCAAATGAATAAATTGTCTCCGCCCACTGCAGAAATGCTAGAATCATATCATCAATATGTACAAATCAACAAGGTAGAGCCACTGATGGATGAAAAGAGGCATCGTCTAAGTGGTAAACCAGTTACTGCAGAAGCAGTTTTAAGGTGCGTATTCAACGTTACATTAAATACAGCTTATGTAAAATTTTATTAATTTTCTATTTTATTTCTGTGATTATTATTCTTTCTGTTCTAGATATCATCGTGTGAACGATGTCCAGCGCTTTAGATTTTCAAGACCTGCTCCGAGAAAGGAAATCATTGCGACAAATAGCGATAAGGAAAAGGAAATAAATAGTAGCATTAACAATAGCAATGAGTTTGCCTCATTATGGTTGGAAAGAACTGTACTTGTTACAAGCTACCCGTTGCCGGGAATTCTTCGATGGTTCCCTGTGACGTCTAGCGAGACATATTTAGTCAGTCCTTTGAGAAATGCGATTGAAACTATGGAAGCTACCAACACAGCACTGAGGGATCTCATTATTGCTAACAGGTGTGCATAATATTTTAATTTTATTGAGTTGGAATAAGTAAAAATTCACATAGAAATATTATTATTGACACAAAAATCCTGTCACGGCTCGAAGCCCTTCCCTAATTTGATTTTCAAACGAGCTTTCTTGTATTAATTTTATTGTTCGAAACAAGTTATAAACTCATATTATAACACAACCTCATACTTTTTAACTTAAAAGCACTTTTAACTCTTTAATCAATCTCTTAAAAACCAAGGTTCAGATAGGTCAAATTGTGAGATCGAATCCGAGACTTCTCAACTATGAGTCAGTCCTACACTGATTCAAACACATGTTACTCCATGTCTTTTTATAATTTTAGGTTTATTATCGTTCACAATATAAACTTTCACGTAACTATTTTGTTATGCAGGAGTGACCCCAATCTTCCATTAAATCCTTTGAGCATGAAATTGAATGGCATATTGGATCCAGCTGTTATGGGTGGTATCGATAACTATGAAAAGGCCTTCCTCAACGCAGAGTACAGAGACAGTCATCCGGAAGAGAGTTCAGATCTTCTTAAGTTAGAAGGGCTTATTGCAGAGCAAATCCCTCTACTCAGCATAGGTCTGCAGTTACATAAAGCACGAGCACCTACCGAGTTGGCACCGTTTCATCAACGTTTAGAGCAATGTTTCATGTCAATGCGTACTCAAGTAGAAGCTAAATATGGAAAAAGGGTAAGCTTCTAACCGTTCAAGTCAATATCTATTGAAATAATATCAAGTCAATACACATTAGATTTCTATTGAAATAATATCAAGTTAATACGCATTAGATTTCTAAATCCATAATTTATTCTATAACACAGACCTGCGACTTGCAAATTGAAAGCCTAACGCATACCGTAACAATGCGGAGACCACCAATTTCGAGAGGAGATAATCACTGCCTGTCCGAGTCAAATATGAATAATTCAGAGTAAGCTTTCTTGTCCATTCTTGTAGAGCATGTTTACAATTTTATTAATAAGTTTATATATTGTAACTAACACAGATATAACTATTGCATAGCATGCTATTGCTATATCACGATCATCATTATTGAAATAAGGCAACATTTTTAAAAAGGTGCTAAATGTTCTTAAAAAGCGACATTAAATTCAATTGTTTTTAACATTATCTTTATTTCTGCTAAATGGTAAAATAACACGGCTATCTTGCGAGACCTATTCCTAAATATTATAAGTAAAAACAATATGAATGGTTGTGTATATTATACAGAATGTCCAAGATCGAACATTGTTGATCTGAAATATTCTGTATAAATAATAAAATAGGTAAACAGCTATTTTGTAATTACCCCGTTCAGCTGTGCAACTCACTACAGGGTATCCTCACTTACAAGATCCCAAGTTGCAACGTTCAAGTCGCTTACATCGTTCAATTTTAACAACAGCACCTTGTCAAGGTAAAGTCATCATATCAGTGTTTAACTTAACTCCAGCACTAACTAAAAGTTAAAACATTTCTTTTCGTAGGTGAGTTAGATATAGTGTAATTAATCCTGATCATTTATTAAAGCAACAAAATATTTATGTATCTATATTTGAATTTTATATGAAATATATAAATATTTAATATTTAATTAATTATTATATGCGCGGATTTATTTAGTATTTATCGTAAAAATAACGTTCTGCATTTATAGAAGATGAATAATGTAAAAATGCCGTTTAAAATACGTGATAGAAAAGAATGCAATATGATTTCAGGAATATTGCTGTTGGACCTGATAAACTCTCGCATAATGCATAATTCCTTATTATCCTTTCTTCGCACTTAGTACTCCTACATATGTTTCTTTTACATTTTTTAATGAAAGCATCACGCAATGCTTAATATTTTGCTTGTTTTAATTTTAATAATTTTTATGCAATGTAGCAAATAAATTAATACATATCCTAGCACACATATTACACTAATTTTCACTAATCTAATTTATGTTACTTTAACACATGTTTCGAGGGTAGGTAACATTCATAAAGTTATAATTTGTAGTAACAAATTACAAAATATAGTTATATAAATAATAGTTATAATTATTATTAAATCAGTAATATTGAAGTACATATCAGCAATTTATTAAAAATAACAAATTTAAAATTCAGATTTTGCACCAAAAGCTCATAATAAGACAATAAAAGCTATTTTGAATGCCACATTCCTTTATATTATATTATATATATAATTTAAAATGCTTAACTCTAAATGTATGCAAAAAGTACATTATTGGTTTCTTTATGATTATAATCATTTTTATCTCTTACACTTGTTTACTTTGCTTTTTATCTGCATGGTCTTTTGCGTTTTTCACAATATCGTCATAAATATCCCTGGAATATATATCTCCTTCAACTGGCAATCTCTACTAAACTTCCTAAGTCTACAATAACTGCGATAGGTAATTAAAAACATACACTTGTATTACGAGACTGTTGCAAAGCTCGAATGACATCGCAATTATTATTAAATGTTTCTCTTGCCACGCTGACCTCTCAACGTAATAAGTAAAATACGAGTGTACACACAATGTGTGGAAAATTTTATTTTAACAATGATTACAAATTTTAATTTATCCTATTGTGAAATTCAATCGCTTATCATGAGTTGCACATCGTTCAATCGCTAGTTGAAGCTAGTTGAAAACGTAGTTGAGCTTTATCTTTTTTATCTGTCCAGCTATTTTTCTTTTTTAATTGATAGAAGCCATTTCTAATCGCGGATATTTTTAATCTGTAGAAACAACTCCATGCGTTCGCACATCTTGTCAACGGCCTCTTTGCAAAAGGCATTGGGAAATTCGAGTCCAGGAACGTACAAAAAGAAGGATTCAAAGCGTAGAAGCTCGCGAAAGAGTGATTCTGCCACAGTGACGAAAACCGATCAACCGACTAGCCAGTGGTATACCACAACCGAAATATCCCACAGTTCAATTCAGGCAACATCGTCTGTTACGTCGTTAATATCTAATTTACATTCAACACACGTATTTGAACTTCGACAAGAGGTAAAGACTTTATGAACGTTGTCTTGTTGCTCGTGACTTTAAAATAAATATAATTAGAACGCACTTCTTCGCACACAGCTCACACCAAAACGTCCCCTGAGATCGGAAGCGGAGAAAGAGAGAAGAATGAGTAATCGTTGGTCCGGCCAATCTCACTATCTAAGGAACATCAACAACGGACTGGAATCAAGCGGTTTAGGGAAGGGAAATAGAGATAGCGTCGGCACAACTGACAGTACAGCATCTGAGGATGATCCACCACCGCCTTTACCGATTAAAATGCGCGAAGCCGATTATTGTAATCTTCCAGAGGAGCTGTCTACTAATCGGTGTGCGGCTACTTTGAATAATCTCAACAAGTCTTCGGGACAGTGTAAAAACAAGTTGCCGACGCCTACCGACGACGATGTAGATAGTCACTCTAAACCGCCCACACCTCCACCGAAACCGAAAAGACAAATTCACAATTTGAACAAGAATACGCTTGCCTCTAACGACGTCGAAAACTCACCTGTCGAGGATTCGTCGACTGCATAATGTAACGTAAAATTCTGCAGACGCCTCACATTGTCCACCTTGCCGAGTGTTGTGAACAAAACAAGCGTCCATCCACGTTTATAAAAGCGTTCTCCATTGATTTTTATATCGTTGATCTTTAGAAGAGTTACCATTCATTAGAGTTAGCGTTCTAATATATTTCTTTGTGCCTTTCTTTCGCGGTTTAGGATAAGCGAATAAGTATACGCTACTATGAGACAAAATTCTTAACAAATGTACTCTGTGCAACATAAGGTATTGCTTTATCTATACTGAACAAGCAATGTTATTGACAAAGGAATCCAAAAATTAATATGGATTTAAAAAACATAATATTTTATAATTTATAGCGCACATATGTGACAAGGACTATAACGACGTCATAATTTGATACTATAGCAATTTATCATATTTCTATTCTTATATATTATAGCGAAGCTTTGTGCTATATTCAGGAAAATTCAAGATTTTTATAATATTATCGATAAAAAAAAAAGTAAAATAGGAGGAAGTTTGTGCTTATATAAGGATGAAAATTGTGAGATTCACTTTTAACAATTGTTCACTCTGAATAAGCACATTTTTATCGAACATTTAAATATTGCTTTATTGCAATTCAGAATGCGTAGCATACTATAGTAACGTCCATTTTTTCGATCAAAGACTTCAATCATTTCAATATGACTTTAGACATATATATTCATGGAAAATATATATTTTTTATAAATTTTGATATGAAAAGTATACACACATATATAGCTTTAATTGTAATAAAAACTTTAGAAACCTTTTACATTTTATACCATTTTTGAACGGATTTGCTATCAATAATATAACACGCTTTAAATATAATAAGAACCGTTTTGCAATCTATTTGTTACAATACTTTAATTTATTTCACAAATTCAATTAACATAATTATGAGAGTAGTTATAATTTAATCGCGAAATATAGTTATTTAAATATTACCAAGAGCCATTGTGATCTAGTGGTAAAACAATTTATATGTGTTAATGTTTATATAAGTCATTCATATTTGTTAACAGCAAGACTGTAGTCTTTAAAAATACAAGAAGATATTGAGAGATTGTTTACAAATATATTCAACAAGAATAAGTATGCAGCAAATGATAATGCATATGCTTTTACATATTTGTTTCATCGAAATGAATAATGTACTTGTAATGATTACATGATCATAATACAGTCAGATGATACCATGACAAGCTGCTTCCTAATTAAGCACAAAATCAGAATAAAAGTTTAAGTGGATTACAAGGAGTTATAATCTGTAATCTTATATATAATCATGAAGACTTTATAATCAATCAGGGTACCATTTTGCATTGTCTTTTAGTTACGGCACGTTCTAAAAACTTACCTATCAGAAATATATAGTCGTTTATACCGTTTATACAAATTATTTATTATGTTTTTCATCATGATTGAGTCTCATGCCAAAGAGATTAGTGCTTTATTTATTAAAAATGTTAGAGCATTATATGTATTGCTGAAGAAAAGTAGTATCATGTAATATATTAATATTTATACCTAATGCACGAAGATAAAGAAAATGAGCTAAAAAATAGAGAGCTTGATAGTTTATTCATTACTTATGATAATTAATGTAACAAAGATCTGTATTCAAAGTTATTGTTCTTACGTTAATTCAATTCGTTTACTTGTTTATGGAGTAAATCTCCGGAAAAAGAAACAAAATATACATATATATATATATATATATATATATATGTGTGTGTGTGTGTGCGTGCTTGTATAGCCATATGTTTGAACAGAGCATTTATGAATACAGTTCTTAGCTTTGACACCAATTTTGTTATGTAATCGAAAAAATGACAATATATTGAGCCTAAAAATTAAGGAATTTAATATAGTGCCATTTGCTTTCCTAATTATATAATTAATTACCTTTTATTTAAGAATTAACGTGCCGTCTTTGTATCTAAACTGAAACAATCTTCTTTTTTATTCTTACGTATGATATATTGCAACACTTTCATACAAATCAATTTTTATTTAGTATATTTCAATTAATTTATTTAACTACATTTACATCGACAGACATTAATTATAAACAAGTGCCATTCAAAATATTAAATCCATTGATCCATACACACTATATAATACATTTCTTCCATATGAGCTAAACGATAACAAATATATATACATGCTATATAACAAATCAATTTTATTTATAAAAGACGAAATAATTTTACATAATCCCAAAAACTCCTTACTTTTTAATATATAAGCAATATAGTACATCTCTTATACATTACTGACTAATTATTTGCTATAAAAATATATTTTATACCGTTTCTTATAAAAGAAATTTTACAGTGACATTACAAATAGCACGTGATGATATTTAGAAATTTAATTTTACGAAACAATGGATTCATGCATGTTTTATAATTAGTACATTATGATATTACGATAAAGATTAATTCGGAAAATAAATCGACTTACAATTTACTTTCCCCGCGTAAATTAACATCGTTTATTGCATTTAATTAACATCGATCATTTTTATTCCTTTCTCAGGAATTCTTGGAAAATAGGGTTCAAAATAAGTTTAATAATTCCTTTATCGCCAAATATCAAATTTTTTTCTCATAAAAAATGTATCAACTATAAATACATTTAATTTTTTATTATGAATTAGGCCAAATTATAAAATATATAACAAATATTATAAATTTATAATAGATGTCATCTTTATTTAAATAAATAATAAATAACATCTATTATTAACTTACTAATAGTTATTATAATAATGCCATCAATAGTAAAATAGCACTTATTTTAAACCTGCTATTTAACTTTGGTTGGAAGTGTGAGAAAATACATCTCTTCATACTCGTATATCTTTCTCTTTCGTTTCTAACATACTCTTTTTTGAATTAGGTTCACAGATACATTAATATGCACGCGCGTGTTATTTATATATTAAATTCATAACCGTATATTATATTGACATGCATTGCAATATAGAGCGCTAAAAAAGTTCACATTCTATGTATGTAAAATATAAAAGTAGAAAATATATATATCGAGATGCTATTCAGTTTTAATAGAAAAATAACATAATGCAATCATGTACACAGTATTCCTAAAAGACAGGTAATGACTATGTTGCCATTCCGCTAAGCCTTCTTCAAAAAATTGAATAAATATTTTTGTTCTTCCTTTAACTACAGTAAAAACTAACTATTTTCTCTTACTATTCTCAGAAATAAGAGAAAATTAATGCATCGTCTAATTTGTTTGACTGTTTAATTATCTAATAATTCCATAGTATGTACGAGTAATCGAAAAGTTTCTCGATGCTACATACACTCACATGCAAAAAAGTATCACACGCTTTAACATAATTACACATTCCACATATAAATAATAAATTCGTAATGCCTTTGCAATCATCGAACTTTCTATTAAAAACTATTACATTGTGCAAATATTACATTTGCACTTTAAATGAGAACTGTCTTAAGGCAAAAGCCATCCGGCATATCAATTTAAAATTTACATTAAAAAGTTACATTTGTATATTGTAAATGTACAATATTATATTACCTCGCGTAACGTCAGAGTGCCAATTACTTATATCTAGAAATTTACCGAAAAAGTGCAAACTATCATATTTGCGAAAATATTTACATCTAAAATTTAATAATGCAGACTAATGGGACACATAGTTTTTCCTTTATGATATATGCGGAAACAATACGTGACAGAAGGACCAATTGAATGAAATGATTTTGTTTAAACAAACAAATATCACGCAAGATGCGTATCATGAAGTTGTGACTAGAAATGATATTACTATTTATTCGACTTTCAGTCGTTTACTGAATTCTTCTTGCTGCTTTTCCCTCCATTCCTTCTTCGGCTTCATCCTCTTCAGTTGACCATCCCTACCATTCACAAAATAAATAATATAAATTTTACTTGGCATATGCAATTCCCATTTCTTACAAAACTTTAAAGTTTAAACTAATGTCGAGCATACCATTGCAGATCAACAAGACCACCTTGCCGCGCTATTACAGATTTCACTCGATTTGCAAAATCGATGGCACTCTCTCCTTCCTTCCTGTACATTGGAGGGAGATACCACACATCGCAGACTATAGCCCAGCTGGACATCATCATATATAAATATTGTAACATCGAGTATCGACTGCTGTTCCAAAATGCGTCTCCGAATCTTGGATCGTACTATATATATTTAAACAAAAATATAAGAGACATTTTTTAAGAAATGTTTATACAAAAATGTACATTAGAGATATTGATAAAAAATTACTTTTATAGCCACAGGATAAATAACGCTGCCCACTTCGAAACTGCCTTTCTTGAATTGCATAACTGACGTATTGTTGATACACGTACCCTCTGGAAATATGAGTATCGGTGGGTTTGTAGGATCTGATACGTGTTTCTTTAACCTGCATGAAACGTATTATGCATTAATATCGACATCCTGTAGATTGTAGAATACGAAATGGGCAAGAATACATAATTGCGTTTAAGTAATCGCACCTTTTCGCAACTGCTTCTCTGTCCTTGACCTCAGAGCGTTCAAACCATATATGTGGAGAGGCACGGGCAAGAGCTCTTTGTAATATTCCTAAGAAACCACCATGCCTCTGACCTATCTGTAATGAAAAATGCAAGGTGATCTGACAGCATTTAAAAATTATGTGTCTTCCAAAAGTCGTACGCTTCCTTCGAATTACAGATGCTGAAGAACAGCAATTATTTCAATGCTATCATTATTTATAATCGTTGAAAAAATATACAAAAATAAAATGTTTCTTATAATCAAGATACTTGTTTTAATATAATTTTTTTTTAAATATAGATTTCTAGCTTAATTTTTATTATCTAATATTGCACATTATAAAATTATAATAGATATATATTTTTCTTATGCAATTTTTGCGAAGAAAAATCAACATTAGATGTCTCACCAAATCTGTAGCCACTAAGAAGAGTACGATTTTTGGAACATCTTACTAGAGCGATCATAAAGGCAAATCATGAAAACAAAATTATTAACAATAATGAGATGCAGGCACGTTTACGCAGGTTACGTTACAGAATAACATTATTTTAAACATGTTCGCAAAAATATTATGGGTAGGCAAAGCAAAAAAATCATGTTTGCGTAAAAAAGCAGCTGTAAAAAAGATATCCATATCCATAAGCGGCATATCGGAAACATACCAATGAATAACAGTTATCACGCATAAGTACGAGTACGTCAATAGGAGATGTGTGATTAGCTACACATATGCCTCTGACAGGTCGATTCTCTGGATTGTTGTACGTGATGACTGAAGACAGAGCACTGGATAAGACAGCAAAGCACATTAGGGAGACTTTGTAGTTGATCCACCGCTTGAAGCTACCCTCGGGAACGTAGCCCACTACTGCAGTACACACTGTCAGCCACATCACCTGTAAACCACAAGCTTTGCACCTGAGAAACGTGGGATTCCCTCTCTATCGTTGCTGAGTAGGTACTACCTGTAAACCAAAGTTACAGGAGACGTTACCTGTAACATTTACCAGTAATGCGCAACAACTTCTGTAACACTAGTAACAAATTTCTAACTTTCGGCCATATATGAAAGCGAACCGACTAAAATCGCATTATTTTCTTTTTGTTATGTGAAGGAACTATTATACCTTTATATCCAGTGTTATCGTGGTTAAAAAAACCGCATACTGTCCGTTTCACACAGTTTGAGTAATACGGATTATATAATATGTACATATCTCATGATGATGAATATTTTACATATGTCGACATATGAATATATAAAATATTCATTATAAATATTTTATATATGATTATTTATATATGAATAATTTATATGCAATAACTTCGTTCCTGTATCATTTCCGAATGCGATGAAATGCGGTAAAATAAAGACAGTATGAAGCTATTAACAAATAGAAGACATGTTTGCTATGAAATAATGATGCAACACTTAAAATCTTTCAGCTTATAAATATATTGTCCCACCCACGACATATTACCAAAGAAAATGTCGTTTGCGTGGATAAAATGCAGACGTCGAGAGTGGTCGTATGATTCGACACGCACATCCCTCCGTTCTTAGGTTTGTACTCTGGATTGTGGATCGTGATCATACCCGAGATAGAACGGGACATAATCCTGAACGCAATAAGGGAGCCCTGGTTGTTCACCCAACGTTTTATACGGCCATTCGGCAAAAAGCCGATTAAAAATGTTACGACTACGAGATATAGTACCTAAGAAGCTTTGATATTAGTACGTATACAGTTTTAAATTTATATTTAACGTACATCTTAATAAACTTAATATAACTTTACAGTGCCGCAAATCTAAAACATGCGTTTTAAAATGCGTAAACATTGAAAATTGCATCTTTTTACAGAAGATTAATATTCGCTATTTAAATTTGAATACCTGAAGAAAATTGATTTTATATCGCTAAGGTTGCGTTCGAATTCGGATTCCCTACCCGAGTGCTGAAAATCCTATAGCATATGTTACGTGCACTATAGATTTTCAGCACTCGGGTAGGGAATCCGAACGCATCCTAAATAAGATTTAGGCGAGAAAAATTATCAATTATCGCAATTTTAGTCGCTTATTATATATTCAGCGTTACCCTGATATACTAGATATAACATAAATAATATAAATAAATATCAAACTTACCCCTATGAAGCAGATAAATATCCTTAGGGGTAGCAGAAAACAGTAGCGCATGACGAATCCGAACATCCATATGAAAGTTAACTTCCAGGAGATAAACTCGTAGTATCTATTCGTTCGAGTTAGTAGATTCCAATTCTGTAGGATACATCAATAAATTATCCAAACTTGTTAATTGTCATTATGCAAATATCAATACAAATTATTACAGTCGATGAAATATCACCTTAAGTTCTTCAGCTTCAAAGCGTGAAGTAACCTCGTCTTCTATAATAGCCTCAACGCCCGCTCTAATGTAATCCAAACAACTTGTCGGCGCAAATCCGATTTTTAGTTCCGTTTCAAAAGGGTTTTTCTGATTAAGGCTATCCTAAAGTATGCAGAAATAATAATTGAGAAAAGTAATTGAGGGAAATAAGTGAGAAAAATATGGCTTAGTTTTCTTGAGCTTGACGAAAGTATAATCTATTATATATATTTTCCTCTAAATTTACCTCTTTGTCGTCAGTCATTGACGATTCCTGATTGTTTTTCAGACTCGATTCATCAACATGATCCTTGTGATTATGCATTTCTTGCCCGGGGACCAAGATTAAGTCCTTCGACCTGGCTATCACCGAATTGCTCACACTTCCGTTTTGCATTTTAGGCGATGTTACTGTTGAATCTTTTTCCGTGATCGTTGGCGACTCCTCTTCCATGTTAATATCTTCATCTTCATCTGGATCCCAAGTACCGTTGCTCTTCCTTACATTTTCTATGTTTTGTCGGCCGTACTGTAACACAAACGTGGTGGGTCGTAAAATGTATCACGTGTCAATTATTTGCGTCTTTGACTTGAGTTTGCGGTCTCTGTGTAGACAACTATAATTTTTATGATCCTTAATACAAGCTACTTCTTTTACGACTGTTTTTAGAATCTTAAGGCTTTCATTCTTAGATTCTTTACGCGAGCTGTTGAAAAAGACATACCGTTATTATTAAAGATTCCTTGAAAAATCTAGTTTAGTTGCGAATAGATGAATTTATTAAACTAAACATTTCTGATGAGAAAATTTATACTATTCTGTGGATCATTGATAGTAAAAAAAAATATTTTATGAGCTTTCGGAGATAGATGCAGCAACAATTACATCTGGAAAAAAAAACAGAATCGACCTAATTGTTTCAGTGATAAAATACCGAAATGCTCAATTTTTAAACAGAATCTTAAAACATTAGCATTAATTGCATTAAGTATAATAATCTTATCTCACCTATTTTTATTCTAACAATAAGATAATAGATTTTACTTTTAATTTAAATACTTGAAGTATTTTCGTGAGTATATTGTGTAAACACGCAATATAGAAAAAATAAATTATATTGAGGAGAGTTCAAGTGCAATCAAGCAAAATTATATTTTATATACTTTTAGATAAAATTTTATTAATTTAAAAATGGTTACGTTTTGTGTTGTATACTTTTAGAATTATTATTTGCAACGCAGATGCATTTGATTACCACTACCGCGCAATCTGCGATTTCAATTCAAGGAGAGAGGAATGAAACAAGGAGAAGTCGTCCCACAACTAGTTGCGTAATACGAAAATACTTCGTTATTGCGGGAGATAGTGAAAAACAGATGCACGCGATGTTAATTTATATATGTGCATTCAAGAACGTACGTCATTGAAGATATAGGCATTCGTTAGCCCACGAGAACGTAATCTCCGGAAGGCCCGCGATGTAATAATTATTCTCTGGCTGAGAGGCCTGAAACCTTGATCCTCGTTCATCTATCGATAATGGCAAGATAATACTTAGCAACTTCACCGATTAATTATGACGTGTTGCAAGGGCAAACTCCAAAAAAGTGATTCAATGCGTGAACATCGCGTGTACAAAGTGACGATCCGACGATCTCTGACGATCAATATTTTGCGAATTACCGTGATCGATCGCGGTGTTATCTTTAATATGACATAAGTACTTTGATATGATCAATTAACGGTCAATAACTTCTTGAGACCATGTTAAATTGTTTTCCGAATATTCGCGATACTGAACAATATAATTAAATGTATTACCAATTTTCACTGAATAAAAAGTAACGGTTGTCCAATCTTGTATCTTGTTGAAAAGATTAAAAATAACATTTTAGTCCAGAATTACAAGTTTATTTACGCAGTTGTCGAAATTAACTCAAACAAAGATGGATTTATTTGAAAAAATGAGTCCGTTTTTCATTATATATTGATTAATTTTGTTGAATTGACATGCTACACATTACCGCATGCAGTTATCTGGTATTAAATACGAGTATATTCAAGTGCATTAATTAATTCCACCGACGCGCAAACACGTCAAGTCACTCTTGCTGTTCATCGAACTGACACTTATTCAGTGCGTCTGAAGCACCAGATAAATTAATAAGAGTGCATTTGTCTTTGCATTGCATTGAGTTATTGAGAATAATTTGAGCTGAATTGCGCAAATCAGAATTATAGAAATTATTATAATCGTGACTGTGTTAAAATATCGTTTGTGAAAAAAGAACTTTCGAATATTCCTCCAGTTTCTATCAATTTGTATTATTATAAATTTTGCATATCGGTAGATTTGTTAGAATATAAAGTTTTATGCCATTTAAATCCAAATCGTTATACCTACTAGTGAAATATGACCTCCAATTTAAAACGTGGATGATTGATTTTAGCTATATTTTTAGGATTTGACCCTTACCGAAGAGTACAATTTTGTATGTGAATGTTAATAGATATGTTTCTCTCAGTTGGAGACGTCAAATATTTTTCTGTGTGAGTTACTATGACGCTGCATTATTGGTACGATGGATGCTAAACTTGATAGTCATGCACAAGTGTAACACATTTCTCTGTAAGAGTAGACGCAAGATTGTCTCTCTCTCTCTCTCATAAACAATTATAAAGATTGCAAAAATGGTAGAATAAAGGATAATAAAACCATTAACGAAGTCATTTTATTACTATTAGATATAATATTATATGTAAAGGATATTAATTAACACTTACATTAATTAATTTAAAATAAAAATTTAAAGAAATCTAAAAAAAATTTTAATTTTTTTCTCTTAAATCTCGATATCCTATCATACATTTTCATATTTAAAAAATAAAACAAATATAAAATTTTTAAGAATAAAACTCGCGAGAGAGAAAGAGAGAAAAAGAAAGAGTAAGTGTTGATTTAATCTAATATTTTTATTAAATCACTTATTTGAATTAAAATTAAGTATTTGCGGCATTACGTCTCATAATTCTATTTACGAATGTCCTTCCCCTAGTTTTAACATACATCGTTTCCATTGATATTTTATCTTTTGATAAACTCGGATGTGATCCGTGTAATAATGACAAAGCTATGGATACATGCATGAATGTAAGGAAAGGAAGATAAAGCGAGAGGCTGTTTACCCAAATTGTCTCAATTTCCAAGCAATTGGATTACCCTATCGATTTTACGCAACAAAATATCTTTCAAGTGGTGTGATGTTTCACCTTTGTTACCAAAAAGTCCGACAGTGAAATTTCTGTCACGTTCGATAGATCAGAATATTGTAAGTTACAAGCAATAGACGACTGATAATATTTCACGTTAATTACTAATTACGTGAACAATTCTTTTATATCTTCCATGAGAACAGAATGATCCTGAAATTCATTCGAGTATCTATCGCTAAAGTTGAGGTCGCGAAATATGTAAGAGAGAAACATATACACCTGTTTTATACTTATCATTGAAAACCTTCGTGTGTTCTTTCTGTAAAGATGATCTTGTTGGTGATATACAAAAATTGTGTTGTAGCGTCAGATAAAGTTTTCAGATAAAATAATTATCTAACACAAACAAGATATTTTTTACGGTAGTTGACATGAATTATCACATGTTGATCTTCTTACGTTAAGACTTCAACAATCACGCGTTGACGTATACATGACATCTCGCGTTTCACATAACAAATCGCTGCTGTACATACGCAACATATGATAATGAATGCTAAGTGAACATCGGCATCAGCGATACAAAGTTTGGAAATGAACGGCGTAGTTAGAAAAAAAGCTTTGCATATACTGTTTTAAAAGACGAAACCAAATGCATAGCATCGATGCTGTTTTTTACGTCGGGGAAAAGGGGGAGGCTGTTTTTACGTCGAGGGAAAGGGACGGCTATTAATTTAAGCATCCGCATGATATAAACGCATTCTATATGTATATGTTTAATTGTTACATCATTCATGTGATTCATTCATACTGTGATAATCTATGGGAAAAGTTACGCAGGTCACAGATAATCACGTTATAGTCGATAGTGTCTCACGCGCTTCGATGCCACGAATCGCAGCTTCAATAACGCATCTGGTGATTGATGGCACGTGACGCGAACGTGTGAGAGAGCATCCGGATCACGCGGCACAATACATATCCGCTTTCTCCGGAGAGAAATTGCGCGAGGCCTCTCACTATAGCTCTAATGAGTCTAATCCAAAAAGGAAATCCAGACGTTTCGCAATTGCCGACGCGCACAAAGAATAGGATTTATACGCTAATTAGAGTCCCAAATGTCTTTTATACACGAACAGAAGATATCAATAGAAATTAAAGAATATGTTAATTTGAGTAAATTTTTATATCGATTTAATTTTTAAATTCCATTTATTCTTACTTTTATTAAAATTTTATATTTAATTTGTATTAAATTATTTTTCTATTTAAATACAATTATACATAAAAATACACGCGATATTAAAGAAAATATAATTTTTAGCGTCATATTTGTATGAACTATATGCGAGACGTTATTCTCTTTTGAGAATTAATACAGCAGTTCTAGTAATAGTTAAAACACTTTATTTAAAAAAACTGATTAGGGACTTGCACGTGAAAATAGCACAAAACAGCCCAGAAAAATAAGATTTTCCAAAATCTTCGATTTTACAATCGGGACATTTAACTTTTGTCGCTTGTAAATAAGAACAGACGAGAACTCTAGAATAATGAGAATTTCGGAAATGCAATATCTCCACAATGACAAATTATCAAAAACACTGTTGTAAAAATTATTTTAATATCAATAATTAATCAACGTTATTCTGTATTCCGAAAGTAAAACCATGACCAAGTCTTCCAAGTTATAAAATGCTTGAGTGTTTTCGAGAGTCATTGGCTATTTACATCGATTTGCTTAATAAATGCATCCGATGTTTTGCCGATAAATTCTGCAATAATCGATCTATTCATTGCAGACATAGTTAATAATACTGTCGTTTTTTCAAGCGAACTTTGAATCGGCCATTATCATTTTTACAAAACATATTATCAGATATATATCACATCGCCTTATCCGATTATACCATATCTATTAAGATTCAGTTACAAAGAGATCAAAGATTTCGCAGTATGTGAAAGATTAGTTTTTAACAGATTTACATTTCTTTACATAATAAGTTTTTAACTCGAATCAATAGCATACAATGCATCTCAATGAGAAAGTATTTTCTCTGTGTCAAGTAAGTAAGACTTCGACCTAAGAAAAGAAACATCATTACATCATTGTTTGATGCAACGTAAGCGAATAAAATTATTTGGTAAATATGCCTTATGCAAGATAATTTGTTCATTTTTATTTGCGATTGCAACAGATTTCGCTAGGGATCTACATCCATCTGATATATTTGTGTGTCTCGGAATACTTCGCAATGCGGGGGCAATAAATCGTATCGATCAATGATATAGAGAACATAGGAATCTAGGCGAATCTAGGTTACTTATGTATAACTTTACACACGCTGTATAGATCAAAACAGCAGACTCATGTAGATCCGCGCATAGATTTCACAGGCTAAAATAGTCTTCCTATCCCTTGATTGTGCCTATGTGCTTCGGTTGTGAATAATAACTCACTCGAAAAATAATCATGCTTCATGTACCATTCATGAGATGACTAATAAAAGCTCTTTTGAATTTTAATCCATCTTAACTCAGCAAGATTTTCGTGCATTGCATTTATGCCTAATAACAATATGTTCTTAATATTCTTTTATGCAAGATTTGACTATATGATATACTTTGAATAAATTTAAATACAAAATGTTATACGAATATCAATTTTGATTCTCATTGTAGACCGTTATACACCGGTCTCTATATTTAGATTAAAAAAGTAAAAACAAGAAAAAAATTAAACTATACAAGAACTGATTTTATTAAACGTTATTTGTGTGATGTCAGATGTTAAGACACCAGTAATTGTGCAGTTATAAACAGAATTTCGTACAAAATGTAAACAACAGCGTAAATAAATTAGAAAATCAATTTTTAAGTTAGTTCCTCCTTGGTAATCCTGAATTATGTAATTTCAAGGTAACTTTATTCGGCTGAATTGCAATTATCGTAGTTAAATCGTAGTAGCAATACGACCATGAAGCGTAATATTACTGAAAATTAAATACGCGTACGTTGTTTGCTAGAATAATTTATTGTCTACACGAACTCGATTTGAAATGGAAATCTTATCAGTGTTTCCTTCGAGAATGTATAGCGATAACAAAGATCTTGCAGAGTAAAATCGGACATTGCTCCGATTATCGTGATAAAGAATATTTTACAATACAGAAAAGAGAGAGATAGGTAAATTGATTATCCAGATATCGTTGGTAAAACTCTTGGCAATCACTCTTTTTTTCCTCTAAACAAGAAGTAACTTATCAATCCACATGTAAAATGACGCAGAGCTGACTCGTGGACCGCTCTTTATCTTTGTCCTTCGTCTTTTTATCGAAGTTTACTCTGGTTTTAAGATCAAGATATGCCACTGTTAATAGCAGAATATGTCGTCTAATGTCTACTAGACTATACGTATATGTCATGTGATGTTTCTTCAATATAAAACTATTTTTGTCAATGTAAAACTGTCGGGGCATTATCGGTATTTTGCATGCACCGTATTACACATATTGTATTTTGTGATTCAAGACTCGTACAGAAGTTTCTAGTGTAACGGTGAATTTAAAGTGCGAACGCACTTGCGAAGGAATTTCGTTTCGTCACTGCGTATAGGTATATAGAAAATCCAAGACCGACGACAGTTGCGTAACACGCTCGTGACATTTCTAGAGACAAGATTTCGATCAGTTTTACATACTTTTATTAAAAATATTAGGAATTACTTGAGTAAACGCATGCAAATTCTATTCATTTCCTTCTCCTAAACTTACCTGTTGGAAAAAAATTTAGATACAAGTTATAATAAAGTAACAACTAATTGTATAAGATAAAAACTCGTTCTTACTTTTATACATTTATACTTTAAGGACCAGTTTTTCAATAGTCGCTTAATTTTAATCTTAGCTTAACTGGCTTAACTCACTCTTCGTCTCTTTCTAACTATCTCTTTTATGTCTATTTCTACCAATGTAGATTAACTTTAATCTCGGTTTAACTTGCGCTTTCTATCTTTTTCTAGTTTTAAGAAATAGAAAGATAAAAAAGGCAAGTTAAACCGAGATTAAAATTAATTTGCATTGGTAGAAATAGACATTAGAAAAAGATGAAGAGTGAGTTTAGCTAAACTTCAGTTTAAACGATTATTGAAAAACTGGTCCTAAAAGATTGTAAGCGTAATCGCGTACGTGTGTATATTAAAAGAGATTTTTTAAGAAAAGAGATCTTCAATATTCTCTTCAATACCTTAAACAAATTCTGAACTAAAGAAACGATATTACATACATATTTTTACGCAAATGATTTTTTTCATCATAAAGTTTTAGGATTTTTAAGTAACTTCTGTTCAGTAGAAATAACATAAGTATTTCCATATTAATACTGCATATATTATTTAGGAATACTAGAATTTTACAATGTAAAGGAGATACGTAAGTCGATTGTCCAGAATTTAGTTCTTCATATTACGTGTTTCTACGACTTGACGCAAGTTCTTTTACTGATATAGTTATGACAATGGGTATTCCGTGCACGTACCTATCTAGATGATATATCACGTTGACAACGTTTACTATATGTATATGTATACTTCACAAACCAGTATTATCAAACTAGAAGACTGTACAATTGACAAAAAGTCATTAGCGTGAACATAAATTATTCGCACATGTATATAACTTTGCGCTTTCTTATATTCGCTTCTGGCGTCACGACTCACGGTACAAGTACTACAAGTAGTCAATCCGAGGTTCAAGGTAACAATAGATTCTCAAGTTTTTTATATCAAAAGCTATTAAAAGGCATTCAGTTCCCCTCACTCTTCGAACATCGTACGTTTGCTTTGCAAAAGTCTGCAAACTTCCTTCCGGACTCTGCATTAATTTTTACAGCAGAGGATAATCATATTATTTAATTAGTAAACCGGAGTAGAATCATTACGTCTGTCTGCGGGATATATGAAAACATTTTTATTAGACCTTGCGGAATATAGTCGGTGACTCGGTGAGTTCCTCGATCATGAAAATTGAAAACACAATTGTGACATGATATATGTATATGCTGAACGTTTTCACATCGTTAGTTCTGTTAGTTCATCGATACATCATTCGCCTATTTTTATAGTATACCTTTTATGCTTATTATAATTATACAGTTTTGTATTAGTAATAATTTAGAAAATCGTAATTTTTAGTAAAAACAAGTTGCATTATTAAATTCAGTATTCAAAGACGCGAAATTTTACAAAAATTGATTACATGTGTTAATCACATTAACAATTTAGACATTAGTTATTTGTACATGCGACTTTACTGGAATCAAATATTACGTAATTAGATATTTCAGAATTCTTAAAAATTAGAAATTAAGATATATTGTACATAAATTTACGACATAACACATCATGCAATTTTATTTTTCTTTTCTGGCACAAATATTCGCGTTTTGCATATTTATAATGGTGCTCGCAATATGAATATATTGCAAACTTCTTTGCAAACCAAATAAAGACGAAAATATATGACTATAAATAAAAAATTTTAATCACATTTCAATTTATGACTTAAATTTATTAGACTCTTTATAGTCTATACAGTGCATATTATACGTGTAACGAGTTAAAAAAACAAAACCAGGCAATAACAAATCAATATCTAAATTATAAAAATTAATAGTAGAAGAGTCCCTTATACAGCATGCATTCCATCTAAAAATTCATTAAAAAATAAAAGTATCTGCTATAAATTTAACTCAATGATTAATTTTGAGTGATTACAAAGATATTAAACAAATATTTAAAAAGATTTAAAAAATTTTAAATCTTTCTAATATTATTCTATTTTTCTTTTATTATTAGAAAAATATATTTATGTTAATAATATAGCTTTTAAATATTAACAAAATATTAGCAAGAATTAGAAAGGAATGCGTGCCCATAATGAACAATTATACCAATATCTAAGATTCTACAAGAACTACAAATTCAATAATTTGCATTTAAGCATCTGAAATGCAAACACTGAAGTATGCAAATCCTTCCAGCCTCTCACGTTCTTCTGGCAATACATTCAAAAGTTATTTAATCAACAAGTCAACAAGTTATTTCTGATTTTAGTGGTTATTTTAGTAGAATCGTTTGGTAGTTTACTTCTGATTTTAGGTAGTTATTTTGAGGTACGCTACATGCGAAAAATTTGGTATCGAATACCGGAAGGTTGACGCAAAGTCACGCCGAAAATACAGTGCATGTATATACGTACATATTTTTATTATAAATAATTAAACTTTTACAAGTCATGATAATGATATAATAAAGCATGATAATAGTATGTATTCATTTACATTAATATTTCATCAAAGGCAATTTGATCATCATACGATTCCGATGCATATCGTTTTACCTATATATAATTATAAAACACAAATACTGCTCGCGTATGCAGTTTTCTAATTATGGAAATCCACATCAATGTCAAATCCACGTCAATACTTTTTGCGTACATTATCGCTGCTACTTGTTGATCATAATCCGTTCGCTTAATTCTTTCGTCCTTACTTTACGATTGATATATTTTTTTATTTATATTTACAGTATATCACTTATTGTTAGTTAGAACGGTTAGAACCATTCAATAATTTGCCCTAGATCATGAAAATTTTTAAAGTTATATGACTTTAATCGATACCTAGAACCATCCACAGTTTTTAAACCATAAAATAAGTAGAAAAAAAGAAAGAATTAACAATTCTACTAAAATATAACTACTAAAATCAGAAATAACTTGTTGATTAAATAACTTTTGAATGTATTGCCAGAAGAACGTAAGAGGCTGGAAGGATCCGCACACTTCAGTGTTTGCATTTCAGATGCTTAAATGCAAATTATTGAATTTGTATAGGTCTTATAGAATCTTATTGTTAGATATTAATGTAATTGTTCATTATGTGCATGCATTCCTTTCTAATTTGTCAAAACAGATTACGTATAATCAATATCCGCACAGTTCTCTCGGACATATTCTTGCATATTAAACATAAAGATTAATTAAATTAGAGATAAAGATGTGATTAAAATGAATGTAACAGAGAAAATAATCGCCATTTGACTGCTCAGTAATTTTAAAACAAATAACGAAAATTTAAGTTAAGTCAGGTTAATAAGAGACCATATGTACAGAATACAACGCAAACGGAAATGATGAAAGAGACGTAAAGCAGTATATCATTATGAATGAGTAAATCGTACAGAAAAATAGCGATATAGATAACTTGATCAGACAAGATATTGACAAATATATTAAAGACGTATACGTAACGCGATGCAAAGGTCGATATAAGTCTAAAACATGGACATGTACAAATGTACGAGCAACTTTTGAATTTTAGTATTAATATTAATGATAATGCAGAGTGAATAAGATATCGTGACTTTAAGACGTTCTCTCTGCTGAAGAGTGAATTTAGAAATATTAGAAGAAAGTAAAATAAAAGTTCCGTTCCACAATTTTCGTTTCCAATTAATTCTCCAACGAAAAAATGTCATTAGAGTGGTCTATTTAGAATTGAACGTAAAATAAAATTAATTTCTTTATACATTCCTAAATCCTAATTCGTAAAAATCTTCATTGTCATCACTGTCGATCGCTTATAACTTTTGTAAAATTGTTAACAAAATTGTAAAGAAAATATACGCTTTTCAAACTAATCAAAAAATTCATGTTCTAAAAAGTTGTACACTAAACACTTGAGGTTCGTAACTACTTAATACATAACTAAGTGCGCGTTCTAGATAATATAAAATGTCATGGATAATAGAAAACTACGCTGCTTCAATCAATGACAGTTGACAAGAAAATGATAAGATAAAGTAAGTTTGAACGATGGACTAGGCAGTAAAAAGTCAAAAACATTGAACGATGGACTAATTTTAAGCAGTGAGTTTCAAAATTTCAGAAATCTTTAATTTCGAGGCCCACACTTATAGGAGTTATAGCCCATACATTATACATGTTTTAGCACTGAAACGAAGTTTATTTCATTAAGTCAACATCTATCCGTGTAATTAGGAGAAAGTGCGCGAAGCGCGGGACATTCGGCATATTTTTTTGGAGAAAGTGTCCGGCGATTGTTTCTTAAATTTTTTAGTTACCAAGTTCTTGCATAAGTAATTAATCGTTTAAAGAAGTTAAATAATTTCGAGCATGCAATCTGTATTTTTGGCGTTATTTTTCACACATAATTACCGCACTTTGCATCCTTAATGAATGTATCGACTGTTTTAAGAAAATTAAAATCCTTTAGTTCTGGATATCATAAATTTATAATAAGAGTGGCTTAGACTGACGTTGGCATGTTTACTTTCGGAGCGTCTTTCTGATGTTTACGTCGTATAATATTACAATCCAGTCAGCATTAATTAACAATTCAGAGTAGAATTAATCTTTTTGCCTCAATATAAACGATATCAGCAAAGGCTTCGTCTATAATCATTTTAAACAGCTAACAGCTGTTTTAATCATAAAATTAATACGCGCATGACGTCGAAGGCGTCGCATTCCGAGGCGGAATAATTTAAAATAGAAATCAGGGACAAATCCTGACCATCGCGCGATCTAAAGTGCTTTGTGCAGTTCGCCAGATCCGCATGAATTCCGTTTCGCGATTACACCGCGCTGCTGATTAGAACTAGATAAACGGTATTTTCTTCGGCAAGTACTACGCGGACAGGTGTCCCCAAGACTCCCAAGTGATCAGTTCATGCTTCCTCTCTGCGTTTAAAGCCGGATTTAAACGATGCGTTCACTCGGCAAATATTTGCGGTCAAATATAAATGCGTCAAATATTTGTAAATTATTGTTTAAATTGATTAATTAATAATAATATCATAATTAATATAATAATTAATAATAATTTAATTAATAATAATTTACAAATAATTGATGCATTTATATTTGACGAATGGCGAGTGAACGCATCGTCTAAAGCCGGCGCTTAAGTGTGCGTTTAAGAACTGCGCACGATAATACATGAATTATATGCAGTAAAACACATCTGTGTAGGCTCGCATCGCCGCGCGCCGGTTTAGATGCCGAATCATTTACAACAGAGGGAGATTAATCATTTGATAGAAAAAGGCTTTCCTGTCGCAACGGTCTAGTCTATCCCGTCTAAAAATATGAATCGAGCTTGCGTAACGCAATGATAAAAAAACGCGTCTCGCCGTTTTACGGAAACTGTACTTTGATACCGAGGGCACAAGACGCGAGAGCGGGTACGTATACAAAGTACAAAAGGTCGGTCATCTCGCGCGCTAATTAACTTGCGAACCACAGTCCACCGGTCCACAGTGCACAGGGTAAACCCTCCCCCAATTCGTCGCATCCTTCCCGACGGATCGAGCGAGAAATTCACGTCGTCCGCTGGAAATCTCCGCGGCGCGGTGGAGCTCCGTTTTCCGAATGTCGAATAAAAAGAAGGAAACAAACCGATTCCTCTTTCTCATCGCTTGGAAAATCGCTGGCGCCTCGCGACTGTTGTATCTCACGCGAGACGCGACCACACGATTAGCGTTTCCCCCGACGCACGTGTCGCAAAAAAAACCGCAAATGTACACGACACTAGAAACGGTCCTCGCCGTCGACGGGCGAGGCGAGGAACCGATCGAAGGAAACCGCGCGACGCACAACGTCGCGGTCGCGGTCGCGAGGCACGCGGTTCGTGTTGGGTACGCAGGAAATGACCGTCCCCGCGAGCAGCACGGCGCACCGGTTGATCCCGGTTGAGGGTAAACGGAGAAACGAGACTCACCTCGAAGAGGGCCAGCAACAGCTTGATGTACAGCCTACGCACACCGAGGGACTTGCCGATCGACGCGAGGAATATGATCGCCAGTAGCAGCATAAGGAAAGGTGTCAGCAGCAACGAAAACGCGAACGATATCACCGTCCATAACGGCGCCATTTTGCTCACTGCTGCGAGCTCCGATGCTCCGCTCCGAAGTCACCGTTTTTCGCCCGCGATACGCGATTGTCATCGTGGAGGGGGGCGCGCAACCTCCTAAGCGCGCGTACGCCATCTACGAACGAAGTCACGAATCAACGTTGAGAATTGTATCATCTGTCGGTAACGTCGCGCAGTGAATTTTAAACCTAACCTTATTTAAAAATTGGCGCCAGTGAAACACGTGAAAAGAATCTTTCGAAAGTTCGTTCGAGATCTCTTTAAAAAAATTCACCGAATGTGAAGTTTTCTCTCCTATAATTACTTTTTAAATTAGATTATTGAATCGTGTATGAGATCAAATTACGTTCCTGGAATGTCCTGGACTATCTATGCTTCGTATGTTTACATTTAGCAACAGATGCTGAGAGCTACTTGTGCTTTTTTCCACTTCCTCTTAATTAACAGTTAATCAGGCAACATGTGCACGCCAGCGAAGATTAGAAAATTAGACGAAGTTGTGGTGAACAGAATCGCGGCTGGAGAGATAATCCAAAGGCCGGCAAACGCGTTGAAGGAATTAATAGAAAATAGGTTAGTATTTAGGAACTATATGTCTTTCGCAATGCACATTCGCAGAATATTAATTCGCTTTTACGTTGTAGTTTGGACGCCAAAGCGACGAACATACAAATCAGCACGAAGGAAGGAGGCTTGAAACTACTACAGGTACTTAGTAAAATGTACAGTTTTAATTATTAAATATATCAGCCTGAATTATGCCTATGCATAGTGATCTTGATTTATACCTTCAGATACAGGATAATGGTACCGGTATCCGAAAAGAAGACATGGACATCGTGTGCGAGAGATTCACCACAAGCAAGCTGCAAAAGTTCGAGGATCTCAGCAACCTTACGACATTTGGATTTCGAGGCGAAGCTCTGGCCAGTATCAGTCACATAGCCCTTCTTGCTATCACGACAAAGACGGCAGATGAAAAATGCGCGTACAAGTATGCACATTTAACTGACGAAAAATCTGTTTTGAAGAAAAAAAAATTAAATGTAATTCTTATTTTTATACAAATTAAACTGTGTCTGCTTTTTAATGTTACAGAGCATCGTATATTAACAGCAAGTTAAAAGCACCTCCGGTACCTTGTGCTGGAAATCAAGGCACTGTGATAACAATAGAGAATCTGTTTTACAATGTGGCGACTCGTAGAAAGGCTTTGTCAAATCCGTCGGAGGAATTTACCAAGATTACAGAAGTAGTCATGAGATATGCTGTGCATAATCCAACAGTAGGATTTACGTTAAAAAAGCATGGCGAGCCGAGTCCGCAGGTAAGACGAATGCTTATACTATGTACATACATACAATATACAGCCTTGGCCAAAATTATTAGGTATCCTATTAAAATAAAGTTCTTTCAAAGTAACATTTATTTTTGAAAGAAATAAAACGTATAAACTCGTTCATAATAATGAACACTCTAGTAAACAACTTTTAAACCATAGAAGTTTTTTTATATTAGATTCAGTACAATATAATGATTACGAGGGTGCCTAATAATTTTAGTCAAAGTTGTATATCACATATCTATATATGCATTGTCTAAAAAATATATTAAACAATGGAATATTTAAGAACATTTATAGTAATGTTTTGTTACATTTTTAGGTCCGGACGCCACATAATTCGACAAAACAGAGTAACATAAGGATATTGTATGGCAATCCGGTTGCTCGTGAACTACTAGAGGTTGAGCTTGACAACAAGGATTATAAATTTAAGATGCACGGTTTAGTAACAAATCCGAATTACACGAATAAACGAATGGTAATGCTGCTATTTATCAACAATCGATTGGTCGATTCTTCTTGTAAGTCTAACGTTGCACGCACAGTCTTTATCTACTCCAAATCCTTTGTCAAAAATTTAATATGGATATTTATTTCCAGCAATTCGTAAGATGTTGGAAGAAATATACTCCGTATATCTCCCGAAAAAGGCCCATCCGTGGTGTTACATATCTCTGGATATTAATCCACAAAATATTGATGTTAATGTACACCCGACGAAACACGAGGTCCGATTTCTTCACGAAGATGCGATAATCGAGAGAATAAAATTCGCTTTAGATGAGAGACTGGCTGGCAATAGCGCGTCTAGGACGTTTTACTTGCAAGCTAGATTACCGAAAGCAGACATTACTAGGGAAGTCCTGGAAGAGGTGTTACCAGATTATAACAAAGGAAATTCAGATACATTAAAAAAGGTTCATGCTAGAGAGTTGATTAGGACAGATTCGTCCGATCAAAAACTTGACAAATTTAATTTCACCGTACATTTCGAACAACGTAACAATGACAGTAATACTTTGGCGAAAGAATTAACACATAATACAAATTCCAAGTCTCTTAATACTGAAATTCCATCAAAAAAAGATGAATCTGACATTATGAAAAATCCGCTTGCTGGCGATAAATATCAAGATAAAAACTCGAGCTTGAATTTAAATATCGCAGAACACAGTTCTACGTTATTACATATCGAAGAGACTCCAGCTGATGATTCAACACGTTGGAGTGATATATTAGATACTATAACTACGGCTTCGTCAGACTCGCCAAATACCTGCGATCCAGGTAGCTCTGCGCAAAAGGACAAGTCGGAAAATGTCCGTCCTGAGAGCACCACGCTTAATATCTCAGAATTTCTACAAGACTTGGATGAGGAGGTAGATGATCCTCCTGTAGAAGATAAGTCTGTAGATACTATAGCCGATAGGGCTCGTAAGCAAGTGTATCAGTATTTCGGAAATAGGGACATTATTGACAATACAAAAAAAACTTCGGAAAAAGAAAAAGAACAGACACTGGGTACAGAGGATAATGAGAAAGAAGGTGAAAATTCAGTATCTAGTACAAGTCAATCCGAAAGGATACTTTCCACTGAGAAAAATGCTTCTACTGATGAATCTCTCAAGTCTGCACAGCAATTCAAGTCATATTCCGTGAATAACTTTAGACACGAAGTAAAATTAACTAGTATCCTGGAATTACGTAAGGATGTTGAAGACGAATGTCACGAGGGATTAAGAAACATTCTAGCTAATTTAACATTCGTTGGATGCATCGATCAAACTTCAGCTCTGATACAGAGTGGAGTAAATTTGTACATATGCAACACTAGAAAATTAGCGTAAGATAATTGTTTCACATAATAAAAAATATGCTATTTGAAATATATAAATTTATAACTTTTTAGGATGTAATATTATTTTTTAGGGAGGAGCTTTTTTATGAAATCATGCTTTACGATTTTGCAAATTTTGGCGTTATCAAATTTTCAGTACGTATTTCTCTCAGATGCAGCAAATTAAGTTTATTTTATAGCCACCTAACATCGCGCGTGCGCGTATTTATTTTTCTAGGAACGGATATCGTTGTTCGATTTAGCAATGATTGCTTTAGATTCGGGGGAAACTGGATGGACAGAGGAGGACGGGCCGAAAGAGGAATTGGCGGCAAGGGTGAAGGAATTACTTTTAGAAAAAGCAGACATGATGAATGAATACTTTTCGATCGTTATGGATAAAGTGGGAAATTTGAGATCGTTGCCCGTGTTATTAGGTAAATACAATGTAACATTAAATATTGTTATATTATCAGAAGAATAAATTGCACATGTGCTAATAACATTTTAGATAAATATTTTCCGTACGAAGCGGAAATTCCATTGTACATAATGCGACTGGCAACAGAAGTTGAGTGGAGGAAGGAAAAACTGTGCCTCCAAAATATTTGTCGAGAAACGGCAAAGTTTTACAGCTACATCAATCCGAAGCATCAGACACACGACTGGAAATATATAACTGAACACGTTTTATATCCCGCAATTAAAGAAAGTTTACTTCCACCGAAACACTTCGCGCACGATTCAACGATATTACAAATAGCCAGCTTACCTGACTTGTATAAAGTGTTCGAGAGATGTTAAATTATGTTACTCCTAAGATACAAAAATGTATTATACTTCGTTTTTATGCGCTTATAAAACTTGAATTGACAAGTCTGATAGCAATTGTATTTAGTATTCTATAGACTTATACAGTTATGACCTACCATATTTGTGCGATACCGATTTTTTTATATGAAGATACGTTACAGACTGAAGAGATGACTGGAATATCATTATTTTTGTCGGAATTTGTATTTTGTTTTCCTATGTAGCCTTTTTGATAGAATAGAACTACGTATATAATAAAAAACGATGTATATATTTTAAAAAAGAATTTCGATATATATATAGTAACGCTACAAAAATGTTTCTTTGCATAAAAGTAACGTGTATGTATTTTTTTGCTAACCCTTGTACACATTTTATGATATATTAATACGTTGGCTCCTATTTTATATTTTAAATAAAAACTTAAAAGAAAATTACAATGTACATCAATATTTTGTATTGAACTTTATGTCATTTAACAATTTAGTGGATGTTCTATCTACCTTTACATTAATTATCCCTTAGCAACACCTACTAATGCTGGTCTCACTATTCTTTCGTGCAATTTGTATCCTACTTTCGAGACAACTACAATTGTTCCAGGCTCCTCGCCCTCAACCTCCTGAAAATGATATTCATTATTCAAAGAAATTTTTGTCTTACATATCTATATACTGCATAGTACAAATCTTACTTGTTGAAATAATGCTTCGTGCTCGTTAGGATCAAACTTTTTATTTACCGGATTCAGTGAAACTAGGCCGTGCTTCTTGAAAACCTATAATAAGAAAAAAAGAAAGAATTAATATTTAAAGTCACATTTTTCGTATTTTTCATAACAAAAGCAGAGGTGAAGGCACATTTTACCTTATGTAATTGAGCTTCCGTCATGACTAAGCCCTCGTATAAACTTTTCAAATGCGGATTTCGCTCCGTTAACTCATCCTTTGGTACACTTTCGGTGGCTTTCCCTAATATGTCGGCTACATCTAAGAGATCCTTACAGAAACCTTGAATGCCGAAAAGTTTGGCGTCGTTAATCTGCTTGGTGAGCCTAACCCTGATATTTTCTCCTTCCGCCAACGCTCTCTTATATTTATCTTCCAATGTGTCTCTAGATTCCTTAAGCTCGGCAAGCTCTTTATTGATGAGCTCCAGCTCTGTCTTCAGTTTCTTCTCATTCTCTGTAGTAGCTTCTGATATAGGAGGTACGTCAGTGGCGTCTGGTTTCTTTTCTTCCGTTATCGTGCCGAAATGTTGCCTTCGCCAAGAAAATGCGTAAGATGCATGTGGCAATCTATAATATTACATTTATATATACATTTATTTATTTTTATCTGTTATACAAACATATATACATGAGACACAAATAGAAGTTTAAATAACTATTTACAGCTATACTACAGAAAATGCAAGTAATTAGACTATTTAAGAAAATCATATTTGAAATGATTTACAAGACTTTTAAGAAATCTTACTTTGCTCAAAAATAAGAGAATACTACATACATATATATCACAAAAAAAAAAATGTGTATCATAATCACACAATGTTTTCATATATTTAATCTACTTAATAATATTCCAATAATGTGAAAAAAACGTTGAGTGTCCTCGTTAATTTGCTAAATTACGAAAAGGTACAAGAGGTTCCGGATTCTTACTTTTGCGTGCAGCAAAATGCAAACTCGATTACACTAAAAATCGCTTCGTGCTATGAAAGAGATTAGATAGCGAATATTTTTAATGAGAACTATGCTACCGAAATCGGGAAACAAAACAGAATAAGTAAACGCACGGTTAACCTCAACCTCAACACGCCGACATGTGACTCCGCAATAAGCGTTCGATTTGTGCCACGAGAAAAAGATGACAATTTACCTGCTTAGGCTCTTATTTATTTGATATAAATTATCGACCGTCGCGCGACTAAATCGCAGTACCGCTGGTACGACGATCGATGCCATGATGCAATCGCGGCTCTGAAATTCCGAACGAGATCCCGGAGAAACGGATGATGAAACCAGACGAAACGTAGCGGTCAGAGAACGAGAACACAATACACAAACAATCACGTATCTATCACGATTCACGGTCACAAAAAATGTTCAGCCCCGCGTAAACTACACTGGACAAAAGGTGGGGGAGGGGTACGACACGCGGAAGGGGAGCAACGTATCCGCTCGGCAAAACTTCGGTTGACTTCGGTTAGACTCGGAAACATACGGACGCGTTCCGTTTACCATCACGTGGCTTACATTTTAAAGGGAAACCGCCGTCAATTCAATACTGTCAATAGTTGCCGGGTGTCGTATTTTGATCTCGGACCGTAAATTGTGCGCTACGGAGGTGTCTAGAGTATAAGAAAAAATGAAAAGAACAAAACCGAAATCTACCAAAAGTTTCCCAGGCAAAGCGAGAAACGGATTCATCTGAAATCGCATGTATGTTTTGTTTCTGCTATAGAAGCTCAACCGTTACTACAATATAGTTATCCGTTCTTGTACGTTTTACAATAATTGGTATACTCTATATTATTATTCTTTATTGTGTGATAACGGTTGTAACAGAAGAAATCTAACTTTCTATAGCGACTTAAAAAATATACCCAATAACTTCGATAGTATTATTATAAAAGCTGCAAAGTTAGAGGAGCAAGTGAGACTGCGCTGCAATTGCAATTTGCAGTTGTACAATACAAATTGCAATTTGAGCAGTCTTACTCGCGCCTCTAACTTTGTAGCTTTTATAATAACATTATCGAAGTTCTTGTGTATGTTTTTTAAGTCACAAGTAAGTTAGATTTCTTCTGTTACAATCGTTATCACGCAATAAAGAATAATAATATAGAATATACCAATAATTATTATACAAGAACGATAACTATATTGTAGTAACGGTCGAGCTTATAATTTCCTAAATATAAGAAATTATAGGACTATCAAAGTTCTAAGAAAACACGTGGGAAGCTCTAGCAAGCCTGACCATATTGTACATGGTCAGGCTTGACAGAAGCTACCGACGTATTTTCTTAGAACATTATTTTCACTGCCTATCTCACTCCACAGCATGGTCATATATTATTATTTCCTATGTTTGAATTTTTTTTTTTTTTTTTAGAGAAGGAATATGATGTCTCCTCCTTATCCTTCATATGATGATCATCAGCATTTCTCACTCCAAACAGTGGTCATAGGTAAAGGGCATCATCTTGCCTTTGTTCAACAATTTGTGAGTAACGTTCTTAGCTTTAGTTCTCAATACCGCGGCAGTAATAGCATATCTTACGCTGCAGCTGCTAACATAATTGGGAAACCTAGCAAGTTTCCAAAGTATGGGGATTTTCCACAGACATTTTCCATGGTACGTATATTAATATGACCATATACGGTCATATGACCGTGCTCCACAGAGAACAGCTTAAATTAAAAGTCCACTTGAAAAGTCTGGTTGTGGCTGTAGAGAATTTTTTCTTTTTTTTTAGTTATAGTCGCCTTGGGTGGGATTAGATGCCTTCAAAGCTCTACCTTTGAGCTATATTAATCCTTAAACATTCCTTTTTTCAGGGAAAAACCTTTTAATCAAGGTATATACGGGATGAAGGCTGGGTCGGAATCGAAGCATGGACCTTTTCGTTACTGATCAATGATCACTCGCTGTAGGCACGAAGCCACGCGTCATCCCGGGAATTGCTCCACGGATTTGTAGTTATATGAAGAAGAGCAACAAATATGGGCTGTCATATGTGACAATGAAATATGTCAAAATCAGGTAATATTATTATCTGAATGTAGAATAGCTTTACAAAAATTAGCCAGGAAGGGACTTGGTTCACAATTAATAGATCTTATCCACACTGTCCACACTCATCCATCCATACCATGTGTACGCTAACTACTCTCTTAAGCTAACCTAACTACTTAAACCTAATCCATCACAGCCTTATCTTTGGCTTAATTTAGTTCCTTCCTCTTTTTTAATTCCTTCTCTCTCTCTCTCCTTCCATAATTTCCGAACATCTTACCCTTATCTAAATCTGGTTCCTGAATGTAGAATAGCATTATTACATGTATAGTAACATTAGTAACTTGAAAAGAAATTTTATTGGTATTTTACAATTTACAGAAACCAGAATGTGATCAAGAACATAAAGAAAATGGAACTGACATGGAAACTCTTAAGGAGCAAAGTAGAAAGATAAACGAAGCTGCAGATAGAGAGAACTAAAAACAATATTGCTGCCTCCTAAACCAGATTAGAATCTATGCAATTTATTAATACAAAAATGAATTTAATTCAATAGTTTGTACGTATGAGAAGCGTCGTCTGCAATAGCTGTAAGCGTATGGAGTAAGATGTAAGCAGTAAGCTATTGACTAATGGGATTTTTACAATTCAAAAATAATCGACTGTGGTTGGTCAATAGCTTACTGCGTACATCTTACTACATACGCTTACAGCTATTGTAGACGACGCTTAAATATTATTATTACTATAATATAAAAATATAAATAGTTAGCATGTGAAACATATAACCAATCAAAAAGTGATTTAAACGTAATTAAATATAATTATAATGTTGATTTCTACCAATGAAGATTAATTTTAATCTCGGTTTAATTTCCTTTTTATCCTTTTCTAGCTGTAAGAATTAGAATTGAAATGACATAATCCGAACGTTCTTGAAAAGCGCGCCATGGTTACTTTCAGAATGGCGGACGGTATCTGAAATCCTATTTGAGGAGAAATCGGGACAATTTTTCGACTCTCTCTCGCCGGTGATAGCACCGTCTACGCATCTACGTGTCGCGCGCTCGCTGGTATTATACGCCCGCGGTTACGGTTGTTGCTGCTGAGTGCTGCATAGTCCGCGTTAGTCCGCGCCCGTGTGTCGTTCGTTTACGTCGCGTTCGGTAGTCGCGCATTATATCACGTCGGAGTATATTCCGGAGGTGGAAGAGCACTACGCAGCGCAGCGCAACGCGTACCGCGTTGTCGGCACCCAGTTCAGTTCGGAGCGCGCGCAGGCGACTTCCGCTTTTCCGTGCGTCGGGAGCGTCGCTTCGGGGAGGGGGGCCCCGCGTTCGCGCGCCAGCGGCCAGCGTTCCAGAGCCAGCGGCCAGCGCAGGCCAGCGGAGCTAGCCAGGCCACCGCACCGATTGTGTAAACCGCGAAACGGCGGCGGGACGCCGCGGCCGAGCGGCCTGGCGATTATGTGTTTTGGATGCGCGCCGCGCGTCCCGACGGCAATGGTCGCGCGCGAATCCCGCGAGTCCTCGCCGCACGACGGTCGCGTCCCGGCGAGATAGATTCACCGACCCCCCCTCGAGGGACCTTCGCGAGGAGATCCTCCGTCGCGGTCCCCCGGCGGTCCCACCGCACGGGAACGCAAGTGCCCTGCTGCGGAGTACTGGAGTAGTCTGTAGTACCGATCCCCCACGAGCCAGTCAGCCAGCCAGCCAGCCAGCGAGCGAGTGAGCGACCAGGACGCTCGGCGAGCTATGCGAGCCCGCGACCGTACGCTCTACGCTCGCGCGCGCGCGCCTACCGGGACCGCCGTCACGGGTGTCGTTCACCGCTGATGTGCGTCCTGACTCCTGAATGCTCTTGTGAGATACAAGCTCCGCACGCGTACACACGTATATATACACACATACATACGTATATATACATATAGATAGAGATTATATATATATATACATATAAGAGTATATAATATATATACACGGCCGGGCGGCGGAAGTGTTTTGCTCGATCTTTCTCGTCGCGCGCGCAGTGCGCTACTCGGGACCTCTAGATCGCCATCGCCGTCGCCGGCCACCGCCGGGTACGGCCCCCCGAGGAAGGCGAGCGGCGCTCGCCCCGTCGCGGCCCGGAGCCGTCCTCCGTGCCCTTGGAAGCCGACCTACGTCGAGCACGCCCGTGTCTCGCCCTGGACACGCCGATTCGCCAGATTCGCCCGATTCGCCCGCCACACGACGGGTTATGTTTCCCACCTTCATCGGGATCCTAGGTGAGTCCACCGCCACCGCCGGTCGTTCGACCGGCCGGGCCGGCGCGCGTGACAAATATATTTGCCGGTTGATAACACGTATCCGGTTTCTCGGCCTTATCCTGTTCCTGATCCTGAGTCTTGAACGTTTAAGCTGAAGGGGAGGCGTGATTGAACGACGTACATTTGCGATTATTGTTGAGCCTACAAGTAACATCACATCCACGCCAGAGATTTGCACAAATTTATATCTCTGTTAAAGTATATTTCATAGATATTTAAACATTTATATTTAAGAGATTTTTCATTTTTTACATTCCAGAGAATTTCACGTATAATCGCTCATGTGTTTAAAATTGCCCCATTTGAGTAATTAAGATGTTTTTCATGCTTATTTTTGTGTATATTTTGTGATTGAAATTGATTAAGTGAATTAAGGTGAATTTGTGCAGAGTGGAATAATGTAGATATTAATTGTCGTGAATAGGTGATTGAGCTTCGACAAGTCAAATCCAGTCCAGATGTAGTTTTTTTGCAACCAGTCAAGAGGTAGTTTTTTTTGCAAATTTGTATGTATATTTAAGTGCAAAGAAGATATAAAAACAACTATTGATCATATATACACAAGCAATATTTAGGAATTTATAGAAAAACAGATGTAATCTTGTATAGAAAGAATCATTTTTTGTACTTAATAGCTGTCCCAGTTTTTTTAACTCAAATATACTTTAAATAACTGAATTTATTCCTTTTTTGTTTTGTTTATATTTAGAAAATTGGTGTCAGAGTTATGTTTCGACACAAGGAATATTGTTTTTATTAAATATAACGAAAAACGTGTAACATAAGAATATAAATATTTTGGAAAGTCAACCCCTTATAATGTATTTAAACGGAAAATATTATCTACCATTAAGATTTATTGCTAATTAGTACTATATTTTACTTCTCCAGATAATTTTATTTAAGATTCCAACTAGCTTCGTCTAAGAAATGGGTGCAATTACACCCATTACTTTCAAATAGCGAGATTAAGATCAAGGAACTTTTAACTGTTCCTTTATTTTTTAGACATTCAATCGTGGTGGGAGGTGCCAAGTATAGCACACTTTTGCTCATTATTTAGAGCTGCCTTCAATCTCCTGGATTTTGATATTGAGGTATCTAATCAAGTGCTAACTCTCTTATGAGTAAGCAGCGTATGTAAAGCCCGTTAGTACCGCTTCAGCATTTAGGCAGCAAAACACGCTGTCACGCTTCAGCTTTAATCTTATTATTTATTGGCTTATACATCATTTTGTTCTCTTCTTCACGTCACTATGAATAATGCGAAAATGTGTCTCGATATTAACGTCACTAAAATTATAGGATTTGGAAGAGGCTTTATTAACGGACGGAGGTACCGAAGGAAGACTGCTTCAGGAACTGATAGTAAAGTTACTGGAGGGTTGCTTGCCAAATGACACCCGCAATGACATCTCCACCTTTAATTATCAAATGTTTCTGCGTAGACTCTTTCGGAAAAAATGTCAAGTACGTATCAATTTCAGTGTACCTTGCAATGTAAAATTATCTGTTGCTCCTATATTAATTGATAATAAAATGTAACGAAAAAACTTGTACATCTGCACAGGAATACAAATGCGAAAATCCTTTCAATACAGACGTAGACTTTGAATTGTTACCGCTTCGTCAAAAAGTAGAAATACTACGTGCGCTCTGTGACTTCAGGCTCGACGCCGAAGACGTAGTACGTATTCGACCGTTGCGAGTTATTGCAATAATTTTACACATGCACATTCCTTAAGCGATTATTTGATAATATAATCGAATGAATGTAAAATTAATAACAGGAGCAGTCGTTAAGCAACTTGGACTCGGATAGCCTGCGAGTCGAACCTTTGGGACATGATCGTAAGAATTCTGCCTACTGGTACTTCTACGGCACTCGACTGTACCGGGAGGATTACATTAATACTTCTAACAGTGCCTCACACAAGCAGAAAAGTAAGCCAAGGGACAAAAAGCGTAAAAAACGACGGAACAGAGTGGCGAAGGAGGAACAGGAAGAGGAAGAGAAGGAGGAAGCTAGTTTAATAAACAACGGGAACAACGGACGAGAGAGTGTTTGGCAGGTTGTTTGTTTTACCCAGCAAGATTGGAGCAGACTGGTTGAAAAATTTCGTGATTCGGTAATGATTATTCCTGTTATAGAAAAAAAAGGAAAGTACGAATTGTTGAAGAATTGGAAATAAAATTATGTATATTTATTTCCTTAGGAATACGACACCGAACGCAAGCTTTACCGTACATTGTCCGAAGACTTCATGCCGGAAATACCGAAATTATTTGATTTAAAAGAGAAACAGCAACGACGTAAGCTGTTACAACGTAATAGCTCGCGAGTGCTTCGTAGTCAGGAACCTGCTACACAGATGGACGCAGTCATGGTCAGATCCAAGATCAAGACTAAAACGACCAAAGGGACTAAAAAAGGGACGCAAGCATCAAAATCTTATATTAAGGAGGACACCGCTCCGCCGTTACCGACTCCACCGGTTCAGAAAAAAGGACGACAAACGAACAATTCTTTGGCTTCGGCTGTCGGCCAGATTGTAATTCATACTAGGGATGAAGTAGAGAACTTGGAGAAGAAAAAGGGTACCGGTAATCATGGCGATAGTAATTACGTATCTTCTAATTACGGCTACAAATTTGGCTATTCGTTCGGTATCGAAGAGGAGGAACGTTGTGTCGGCATGCACAAGGTTCTTGAAAGTGTTAAAGATCACGAGGATGCCTGGCCATTTATTGAGCCCGTGGATGAGGACTATGCGCCAAGGTACAACTTCATACACATTTTAAAATTGTGATTAATTATTTATATCCGATATTAAGTTTTTAATAATATTCTGAATAATTTTTATAGGTACTACAGTGTGGTACGCAGACCAATGGATCTCAAAACTATGGAGGAGAAATTGGAAAATGGCTCGTATAAGAGTTTAAGTCAGTTTAAACGCGACTTTCGGCTTATTGTCGACAATTGTAGGCAATACAATGGCTCGGATAACGGTTCGTAATGCTTTTATCCAACTTTTAAATTTTGCATGCATCTATTAGTAATTTGTTGTTAATATGTATGTCGGCAAAACTTACAACACGTTTTGTATATTCCAGAATACACAGATATGGCGATTAATCTTAAGGAAGCCTTTGACAAAGCCGTAAGTCGATATCTGGAATCGGAGACGTCCAGTGACGAAGATCCTACGTCTCCTCCGTCACTGGCCGGATCACCTACATCTGTATCGTATCCCTCACGTCATTTATCTTCTTTGCACCATAACGCACGAAAACGTTCGAAAAAATCAACCAAAAAGTCCAAATCGTATAAACCTGAAAGTAAAACAAAATCTAAGAGTAACGAAAAAGTGGACGAAGATGAAAAGAGGAATAAAAGTATTAAAGTTGCGAAGAAGAAGAGAGGAAAGAAAAAAGGTAAAAAAGTGAAAGAGGAATCGGAAGAGGACGAGGAGGAGCAGGAAGACCAGGAGAGCGAAGATGCAATATCTGAGGCTAGTATCGTAACGTCAAAGAGAAGAAAAAATATTGATGTAAATAGTTTACTTAAAACCAAAAAGCTACCTAAGGAAACGGAAGAATTAAAAACGTTAAAAACGTCAAATAAAAAAGCGAGCAAAGAGCGGCATCAATCGAAAAAAGACTCAGAAATTGTACGATCTGCCAAAGAAACGAAAGAAAACAAAAAGCGTAAGGAGGATTTCGAAGAAGATTATGAACCTCCTGTAATTGCGAAGAGTAAAAGTAGAAAAATAGAAAAGAAAGAACTTGAAGAAACTGCGATATTGACGGACAACACAAAGAAGAGCAAATTGAGAAAGATCGAAGTGGCAGAAAGTGACACAGTATTCGAGGAGAGCAAAAAACAATCTTCTCATGTCAAAACAAAAAAGAATCGTAAGAAAGAAAAGTCGATTTTAAAGACTGTAACCAAGTCTGATGAAAAGTCCGACAAGGGTCATATAAAGCAAAAAAATAAGAAATCAAAACAAAAGAACGAGGAATTAAAGAATGGAGAGTTAAAAAGTCAAACGGATCCCAAAGATATAGAATTAGACAGTGCTTTAGATTCCAAACGTACTCACATCTCCAAGAAACTCTCCACATTGATTGGTAAAGATGTAGACTCGCTTGATAGTTTAAAAGATAAGATAAGCGATAGAAGACGGGAGGAAAAGTTAAAAAACGAAAAAGAAAAGCAGAGAAAAGCGGTGAAAGGTGACGTTCACGGTATCTATTCAAAAAAAGTGCCTTCAAACAGTAGTACTTTGCACAACAATGACAAAGACAGTGCAAAGCGATCAAAGTCGAAGAAAAGTACGAAGGAAGATAAGATTACGGATGACGCGATTAAGAAACATGATCCGGAAATCAGTGAAAATAGGAAAAGCACTCATTCTAAGCATACCAAAGGATTGGGAGCAGAAGAGAATGCTGCGATTCAAGCATTAAATCAAGCGACGGAGAAGACACTTCATGTAAGCTTACAAGATATTATTTTCAAGATTATTTCAAGATTTCTTATTAGAATTCATACATACAAGATATAAATCAATTATAAGTGTAAATTTTTTAGTGTTTAATAGAATTCATTTAAAAAAACATCCAAAGAGAAACTAATAGTTTTAAATTTTTAACTATGTGCCGACTATCTTTATTATTGATAGTTCTGTGCGTATTATGTTAAATGTATTGAGAATGAGAAATCAGACTGTCAACAAGATACGGCTTCTGAATTCTTTTGTATCTTAATATGAGGATTCATATTTTCTTTTGGTTTTATTTACATTCTGTGAATCATACATACTGATTTGATCTATTACATGCGATAGGACATTAACAAGTGGCTTGACGACGCACCCAGACTCTCGGAATTCTCCTCGGGCAGTGACTCGCCAGTGCTTCATACCTCTTCCATCGAGTCCAATCGACCAGGATCCAAGGTAGAGGCTGCGCGAAAGAGACCGAGCTCCATCAAAATATTTGGTCCTCATGGACCGAGTCGGCCGAAGAAGATACAGCGCACGATCGATCGTTTGCAACCCGGTAAAAGCAAGGGAAATTTACTTCTGAAGAAACCGCTTAACGTGCCCAGCGCCAACACCAACGATGCCGCGAGCTCTACTAGTGACAACGATCAATCGAATAAGGATAATGACGAAGAGCCGAAGCTCAGTTTAGGTACTGTGCTGAAAAATGTGGATTCCATCCAATTGATCTGCAAAAGTTTGGTATCATCACCTAATCCCAATTTGTCGAACGATGACGAGGAAGAGGATCACTCTCTTACCACGACTCAAGCGTCTAATATCAAGGAGGAGAAAACGAGTGCTAAGGAAGCTACGAAGACGTCGAGCACAGTAGAGGAGAAAGAGGCGGCCCGATCTGGTACGGAAGAAGCGCAGAAACCAAAATCCGCCACACCAAATTTGAGTGCCTGGTTCAAAGCCTTTGGAGCGCCAAAATCAAAAAAGAAGGACGAGGAGGCGGAAGAGGCCACGATGATAAAGAAGGACGGGGATTCGCAGGAAGCGTTTTGTGGTAGGCAACGACGGCTGAGCACCGGTGGTAGCAGTGTCAGTGAGTCGGTGTCTAGTTTCTCTCAGGAATCGCCACCGGCGCCACGCGCAGCGCATTCCCCGCAGTGCCAGCCCGTGATAACTCCGACCGAGCCGATAAGGGGCGCGGGATTTTATCAGGACGCATTGTCGACTGGAAGCAGTCCCTACAACAGTCCATACTACGCGACTCCACCGAGATACAGCGCGCAATTGCCACCCACTCCATCGCCGCAGAACCATCCGTTATCCCCGGCCTATCCGTCGCCTTATGAGCAACCACCGCCTGTCTATCCTCAAGTACACGCGCAGCCGCCGTATCAATCGCCGTATCAGAAATCCTCTCCTCAAGACAGCACCAGCGAGGCGTATCCGCAAATGTCTCCGCAACGTTTCCCGCAACAATTACCCGCCAACAATCAGAATCAGTCGCCCGTTTATCCGCACCATTCCCCGCAAGCGATGCAGCCGGTTTATCCTCAACCATCGCCTCAGACACCGCCGTCGAACTACTCGCAGCCCTCGCCGCAACAACCATCTACTCCGAGTTACTCGCAATCGTCTCCGCAACAGAACGCGGTCGCTAATTATTCTCAGCCCTCTCCCCAGGCGGTCGCCAATTACCCGCAAGCTTCTCCACAGCAGCAGCACTCCCCTTACTCACAGTCCTCCCCTCAGACGCCGCCGAATTACTCGCAGCCGTCCCCGCAGCAGCACTCTCCGTATGCGCAGACTTCGCCTCAACAGCCCGCTGGATACGGCCGCCTGTCGCCACAGCCACCGCCTACGAATTACTCACAACCATCGCCTCAACCACCCAACGCGTACGCGCAGCCGTCTCCTCAGCCGCCGAGCTTCTCCCCGCAGACATCGCCGCAAGCACGTCCCGCCAACTACTCGCAGTCATCGCCGCAACCTCCGAACTCGTTCCCACCTCCACAACACGATCGGAATTACTCACAATCGTCGCACCAGCAAATTCAGACTTTCCCCCAGCATTCGCCGCAAGCACCATCCCCATTCTCCGAAACGTCGCCGCAGAATAGCTCGTATTCCCAACCATCACCGCAACCATTGACCAATTACCCGCAGACGTCTCCCCAGCAGCCGGCAACGTACTCGCATCCGTTACATTCGCCGCAGACACCGCCAAATTACTCGCAGCTCTCACCGCAACAGACATCCGGGACGGCGACAGCGACGGCGACGGCGGCAGCAGCAGCAGTTGCGGTGAATTACTCGCAACCGTCGCCTCAACAGTCGCGCAATTATCCGCAATCCTCGCCTCAACAAAAGCCCACGTGCAATCCCGTACAGCCGCCGCAACAGTCGCCCGGTTACTCGCAAACCTCTCCACAGCAAGCCGCCAATTATTCTCAGCTTCAATCGTCGAAGAACTCGGAGGAGTACGCTGCTCAAGCCACGGCGCCGTCCGCGAGTTACCCTCAGGACTTCAAGCAAAATCCCTCCTACATTCAACAGTCACCTACGATATCCTCGTCCGTGAGCGAGGCTGAACACCGAGCGGAATATCTGAAGTCTAACGCTACCGAGAAGCCCGCAACGGGCGATCAACAGAGGAACTTTCCCGTTCAAACGGAATCGTTGAACCTGAACGCGAATCATCAGATCTACCAGTCGCCGAGTCAGTATCCGCCAACGTATCCGAACAGTTTTCCCAACGTCGAGCTTCAGAGGTCCACCTCGAGACACGGCGGTCAGCAACAGGCGCAGCAGCAACAGCAGCAATCGGCATCGCAAGATTCGCGGACCGGTTTCACCGAGATCCAGCCGCGCGGGTTCCTCGGCAAGGCATCGTCCGGCAGCGGTGATCAATTACCCGCGCCTGCACCGGATCAGACGCAATTGTTGGCATTCCAGCAGAACTTGACGACGACCCGCGAGTCGCTCTATCCAAGCGGCTTCCAGCCTTCCGCTTACCCGTTACCGCCACCGAACTCGAGGCCGGTGTATCCTAGTCCGCATTATTTCGACGCCGGCTCGAAGTCCGCCGGCAGTGGGGGCGGCGGTGGACCCGCATCCGGCAGTCCCTCCGGCAATCCTCCTCCGATGAAGAAACGCGCGTACGAGCCGCCCGCCGGCGAGTCCAGCACACGCGGTCTACCGCAGGAGAGCGCGGTGGTGACGCGTCCGAGTCAGGAGCAATTTTCGAGTTTCGAGCCAATGATGACTCTCCCGCAACCGGAGGCCGTGTCGGTCAGCCAGTTCGACGGCACGCCGTTCGTTACTGGCCTGGCCGACTCTATGGCGACCAATTCGGCGTACGCGCGGCTGAGCCTCGGTCTGGTGGGTCGGGCACCGGGTAAGGAGCAGCAGCAACTATTGACGATCCCGCGACCACCGCCCGGGACGAAGACGGAGCATCTCGTCGCTTACGGTCGCGGCGCCGCACCCGGCCCGGCCGAACTCGAGCAGCTTAATCTGCTGCAGAGCTTGCAGAGCGCGGCGGCCAAGAACAGTCAGGGTATCCTCGCGATATCGCGACGACCCGGCGAGAGCGACGTGCGAGCGACACCCGTCGCCGCGATGACACCCACCGCGACGCCGTCCAAGACGAAGAGGAGCCGGAAGAGCAAGCATCCGCAACAGCAGGAACAACCGAGCGCAGCCGTGACGGTGACGGCCGTAACGACGGCCGCCGATCAGCAGCAGACTGCGGGAATGCCCGCTTTCCCGCAGTACGCGGCCGCGTCGGCGGCCACCGCGGCCGAGTCCATCGGCGCCTTGAAGACAGCCACGGTGGCGGTACCCCCGCCCGCGGGTAGTGCCTTCAACTTCGCCGCCTCTGCCAGCGGTGCGACCACCGCCGCGTTTGCGTCCTTCCTCACGGACGAGTACCGCAATCAGGGCATCTACTACAACATGGCCCTGCGACAGCAGCAACAGCAACAGCAGCAGCAGCAGCAACCGCAGCCGCCGATGGTGAGCAACGCCTCGGGTCAGCCGACCTGTAACAAACTCAGCAATCAACCACCGCCGAGGAACTATCCGCTGCCCCATTCGTTTCTGCATTCAGCCGCCGCTGCCGCTGCCGCCCAGAGATCGGCGTACGTCCCGTCGGTCTCCGCTTACGTGACGCCGCACGGGCCCAACATGACGATGGACCAGCAGGCCGCCTATCAGCAGTACATCCATTCGCTCTACGCCATCCAGCCGTCGCATCCCTCACCCTGGATGTAGCCACTAAGATCGCTGCAAGATCGGTCCGTTATTCGATAATGAACAGATCAATCTTCTGATGAATCTCGAAGCGTACCGCGACGGAGGAAACGCGATCGTTCGAGATCCAAAGGGATACCAAATATTAATCGAAAGTCTCTTGGCGAGCGCGCGAGAGAGCCGTGTATGCCCTTCTCACCTTATTTTTGTCTATTTTTTTTTTATTCACAAGGGACATCCTTCTCGCGACTTGTCTTTTCTATTGTTTTTTTTTTTTAAGTAAATGACCGTCGCGTCGTGCGTATCCGTGAGGCTCTCTACGGACTTAGGTAAACCATTTGTAGATTTCTTTGTCCGCAGCTTCCTTTTTACGAGCGACCGTCGCAACTCGAGTAACTTTGACACTTTTACACTGTTCGTAGGAAGCGGGGAAGCCTAGCTTCTGCAATGTACATAAAGGACAGGTCTACTTTCGATATAGGAATTTTTGATAGTTTTCTAAAAAACGAGATTAACCGGCAGGTTTAATAGCTCTTAAGTCGAGATCGCTAGCGCCGAGAGTAAATCGATCCGCATGTCCATCAGAAGTTCCTCCGTGCGCGAACGTCGGGCAAGATATTTCCGCGGATAAATAAATGTAATACATTACATATTTGCATATACATATATGTACAATGTACAAGCGTACATTGTATATTTATGCAAGATGCATCATTGTTGTATACTGAGAAAAAAGTTGTTAACTTGACTAAATATTTTCAACTGATTATTATTTCGTTAATTGAAATATTTATGTATGTATTTAAATCAAATACGACATATTAAATCTAACATGACTCAAATTTGACTCAAATATTCAAACCCTGGCTGAGGTAATATTTTTCGCAATATTTTCTTTCAATCAATTTACACCGTCGACTGGAAAATTGGTGTTATTATTTAGTCACCTTAATATGTGTTATTGCGATGAATATTACCACAGCCTCAGTGGTTGAATTGGCACGACATCCGCACGGTATACGGGAGGTTCCAGGTTCAAACCCTGGCTGAGGTAATATTTTTCGCAATAATTTCTTTCAATCAGGGGTGGGAGGGGGAGGGGTAGGGGATTTTAATTCTCCAACGAAACTGTGTTTTAAAGTCTGACAAATTGGTCGGCACGCAGTTTAGTAGGTTGGAAATACGTGTACTTGAAAATACACGAAAAAAGATTTTAAAAATTTATTAGTTTATAATAAATTTCAAATCTTAAAACGCGTATATCTTGATTGCCAATTACGTCGATTAAAATTCCATCTTATTCTCAATTTGGTCAAATATTTCAATTAAAATAATAATCAATTGAAAATATTTAGTTAAATTAAAAGCTTTTTTTCTCACTACATACATTTAACATTATTATATTATTCGCGAACGCGTTTTGCCCTGACGCTTACCTCCGCGCTGACAGATGCACGTGCGAAACGGATCTCGCACGTGCTCCTCGGTCAGCGTGTAAATGCGTGCGTGCGCTGTGTGTGCGTGCGTATGCGTCGGGACACGGAATCATGCAATATTGAATATTTTGCCTTGTTAATTTAGCCGACGACGGGCGTCCTCCCTAGCTCTCTGTAGCTCCGCCGCGTTCGGGTCCACAACTCCGCCGAGTGTCGGGTCTCCCGTTGATCCTTCCGTTCGGTCCGGTTAGCGAAATTAATCGTCGAACTCGTAGAAGAGGACTCCTGCCTGGTGGAAAACCGAGGAGATTTTTCTGTGTATAATAATTATCGAGCGCGCTCTGTTGCTGGTGTACGTTATGTAGATTATCTAGCGTCGTAAGGGAATATATAGCACGTAAGGAAGTTAGGCTTTCTTTGTATATAATATATATGAAACATATCTCGCGTAGAAAGGACGATGTGCTCGAATCTTAAAATGGATCTCGAGGATCTGTTGAGTTATATTTGAGGGATCTGTGCAAGGACCCGGAAAGAAACGAGTTGAATTCTCATGACGTATAAAAGACGTGTCTTTTCTTCTTCTTTTTTTTTGTTGGGAGAGGCGCATGTAATAGTTTAACGAGAGATCAGCAGAAATATATGTGTATAAGCATGTGCGGATAAAAAACAAAAGACGAAATATACCGTGTAATACGCCGCTATCATCGTACATCCATTAAACTCATCTTTATCGTCGAGGCAGAGTATTTGTCGCGGGAGGAAAGAAGCGGTATTGAAACTTATAAATATATACATATATTGTAAATGTATATTGTAAATGTATCTATGACAAATTAAAGCGCAGTTTGTTACAAAATCGTCAGTTTACCATGATAACGGCTATCTCCCGATACGCGTACCTCCTCCTATACAGGGCGGCTCATTTAGCATCGGCATTTATAAATACTTAAACAGAAAATACCCGAAACGACTGCTCGGTACATTGAAGCTTTTCTCCCTCTTCTACGTACGTCCTCTCGTCATTTTATTATTGTTATTGCTAAACCAAGGCTTTGTATGTCAGCATTTTCTGTATTCGAGATAAACGCTCGTTCGGATTTAACCAGAAAAACTGTATCCAACGCGATTAATGTCCGCATTTCTACCAATGCGGATTAACTTTAAACTTTGTATCTTTTTCTAATGTTTATTTCTATCAATGCAGATTAACTTTAATCTCGGTTTAACTTATTTACATTTTATCTTTTTCTATTTCTAAGGGCCAGTTTCACCATCTCCGATTAACGTGATCCTCTGATTAAACTCACTCTTCGTCTCTTTCTAACTGGACAATTAGAAAGAGACGAAGGCCGGTATTCATAGTCGGAACTTATTTCAAGACCGTCTTAAGTAATGTCTTAAGATGCCAATACAGTCATTTCATTGGCTGGATGGAGTCTTAAGACTGCCTTTGACCAGACTAAAGACGATCTTAAATATAAGATCCGACTATGAATACCGGCCGAAGAGTGAGTTTAATCGGAGAATCACGTTAATCGGAGATGGTGAAACTGGCCCTTAGAACTAGAAGAAGATAAAAAGCAAGTTGAACCGAGATTATAGTTAATCTACATTGGTAGAAATGGACATTATTCTTACAACTAAAAAATAATAATAAGTAAGTTAAAGAGATTAAAGTTAATCTCTCTGCATTGGTAGAAATTGGCATAAGATGAACAGGTTCCATTTTCTTTGTTGCACTTTCTACGCATTTATTTTTTTCTTATCTCGTATCATTGAGTTCGTTTATGCTTGTTGCATTTTCTACATCAGTTCGCCAGATTGAATGCACGCGCCTGTCTCGTTTTAAATGCGTGAGCTGCAACCGAAACAGATGTAATTGTATCTTATCGTGAGTTTGCCATAGGATTCACTCGGAAAGATTAAATTTACCGTGTCCTTTTATTACAGCCGTTCCTGCATTCATATCGTTAGCTCTATAATTGTCGACGCATTGAATGACGTTTACTTTGACTTCCTGATCCTGAGAAAAACTTCCAGAGAACCAAACAGTTTCTTTTACAATTTTCCTCTTCTCTCGCCGTCGAGACATCACGGGCTCTTAATATTTCAACCTGAAATAACGTTTTACGATGAAGAGAAAAATATATTACGAAGGCGAGGATGTTTTCTCTCGAAATGCGTGTGAAAAATTGTGTGTCATCCGTGTCATTACTTATTACGTGCGTTAAATTACACGAGGGACGGACCGGGCGGACGACCGGCCTTGTAACAACAGCAAACAGCTGACGACGGTGCAATTCGAAACCGACACGCTGTTGCGCGACTTGCGCGGCGTGGCGGGGGAGGGGAAAGCTAAGCGAAAAAAAAATGCGTGGAACGTGACGTGCGCGCGTGCCCGCCGCGTGTTCGAATGTGCCGCAAATTGGGCGGAACGCGACGACGCGACGTTTCGTAGCTCGCAGCCGCGTCAGGAAGAAACAAAGAGGCTGCAAACCGGCGGGCTCACCGCGACGAACCCAGTAACCCACGTTGCGTAACGAACCGACGGAGCGGGAGGAGCGAGAGAGTGAGGGAGACGGAGAGAAAAAAAAGAAGATTACGCTCGGCGAGGCGCTAAGCGGCCGACCGACTTATCTGTGATTCACGCGATATCGTCAAGTGCTCCGAGCCCCGAGGCTCCGCTCCGCAGGCGAGACGGGATCGGGTCAGGACGACTCCGTCAGCCTTAACCCGCGAGCGAAGTGCAAAGGCCCGGGTGCCGCGTGCGCGATCTTGGTTATAAGCGTCGCGCGGGATGGTGCGCGATCCCGGAGCTCTGGTCTAGTCCGCGGAATTTCGCGTCCAAGACTCCAAGGTACATATGAGTTTCGCTCTCACGCGGGTAGGGATTGTTTGCAGCGACGACGGGCGAATCCGTCGCCGAGAGCTCTTCGCCCCCGTTGCAGCTCCTCTCATGTGATCAAACTCGTCAGAGCGACTTTGATCGACCTCCGATTAGCTCGATCAATGATCTAAGTAGTTCAACCATAGTTTAGCTAGAAATTTTACAGTGAGCGATTCTTGACGATTCATTGACCTTGATCCAGTTTTCCTTTCCACATGTCAAACGGCAGGGGATTAATTAGTCTATCAAGTGTTAATGAGGTAGTGCAAGTATTGCTTGATAAGCTTAATGACTGATTAAGTCGATTCGAGTTTGCTCACTCTTGATCTACGGATGAGAAAAGTAATGTGGTTGATCGTGAAGATAAAGAAAGTGTCATTGCAAGAATTGAGAGCAATTCTGCGTGAAGATACTCTCTAATATTGTTCAAAGATATGTCGTACGATGTATGATATTGTTACAACTTGTTCTTTTGTTGTAGATATAAGCTGCACAAGAGTCAGAGATATAAAGCTGGTTGATTGACTGCACGTCTGAATCATGTTTCAAAGCGTGAATAAGGATCTGGCCCCCATAAAGTCACATTATTTTCTTTACAATGCTGGTAAGTCCAATCAAGCAATCAAGACTTTGCCTCTTTGACAGAGCTGTTGTGAAAAGCTGTTTCTTACGTATCATTTTGCTTATCCTGTTCGCAGCGACGGGACCAATGGTGCAGTTTTTGCCCACAATCGGGAAGCAATTGGGCTTCTCTGCGACAGTGGTCGGTACAATATACACAGTATTACCAATTTCCGGTCTGGTTGCGAAGCCACTGTTCGGCAGTCTGGCTGACAAATTCAAATTGCATAAAACCTTCTTCTTAATATTCGAAGCTATACTGGCTATAGCATTCTTCTCCATTTATTTCATTCCTGAAATGGACAGGAGTGCAAATGTCAATCTTATCTGCGATAATGATTTGCCGTACTTAGAGATTTGTCCGAAGATAGAATTCTCAAAGAAAGCGTTAAGCAACGTATTATTAGAAATTCACTCCAACGCAGTCTGCCAGGTATGTATAAATGCATAATTTTCTTCATCGCAAATATTATTTCTCTTCGTTAATGTAATAACTAATATAAATGTAATATTCATGTTCATAGTTGTCTTGCAAAGGAGTATCTCATGGTTTCTTAGAACTGTCTGGCAAAAACGTTTCTGTGAACAGCACGTTCGAGTTTGGTGCAGGATTCGATGTGTATCAAGATTTACTTGTAAGAAATTTGTAGAACAGTAGAATCTTTTTTTTTTTTTTTTTATCTACCTTATGCGAGTAACGTCGATTCTATTGAGAAATAATTTGCAGACGAAGGACTGCGTAGACGTAAGGCTGCGCACGTTTCTCGATGGTACGAAACATGTTCCAGTATGCGGGGGCCAGCTAAGGACTTCGTGCATGGCAACTTGCAGGAATAATAGTGCATTTAATCATCTTCTGCAGGAGGCTAAGGATTCGCGAAGCGACATGAGACATTCTACATATCAGTTCCATATATTTTTATGGGCGGCCATTATCAGTTGGATTGGAATGGCTGTTGTAGTTAGTATAGCTGATGCCATCTGTTTCGATCTCCTTGGTTCGTATTAAGCACTGTTTCACAGATAACACAGGCCTGTTTATTTTAGCTAAACTTGCACGGTTTATCTTTCCTCTTTTTCTTTTCACGTTGGAGAAAAAAGAGAAAAGATAAACTGTGCAAGATGTTCAGCTAAAACGAACAGGCCCATAGTCATTAAACTACAGCTAATTCGATACGTTTACATGTTTCAGGTCATGAAAGAAGGAATGACTACGGGAAACAGAAGATGTGGGGCAGTATTGGTTTTGGTATTTTTGGCGTAAGCGCAGGCTACCTGATAGATCTTTCCAGTAAGGGAAAATACGACAAAGATTATACTTGTATATTTTACATTATGCTAGTGGCCATGGTCGCCGACATTGTGGTGTCTGCAACATTGAAAAAGGTATAAAAGAAGCTCTTAAGTGTTATACATATAACTGAGAGTACTGAGACTAAGATAGTACAGAAGTTTGATACTTCTTATTTATCAAGAGAACCCAAAATTGGCAGGTAATGGGGCAGTATCGTTACAGAAAAATCCTGAATGCTCTGTGGACGAGCCGTCATTATTTCGAGAGCTATTAAGCGTTTTCAAAGAAGGAAGGGTATTGGTATTTGCCTGGTGGTGCATAGGAGTCGGGATGTGTACAGGAGTCATTTGGAACTTTCTGTTCTGGTACAGCGAGGACCTGGCGATCACCTCTCATGTCACGTGGAGTAAAACCCTGCAGGGTCTGATGACCGGTGTTCAATGTTTTCTTGGAGAATTACCCTTCAATTTCGTATCGGGCAGCGTGCTGAAAAAACTTGGCCATATTAACGTCATGAGCCTCGTGTTGCTGATCTATGCAATTAGGTGAGTAATTAGATTTATACATTCTAATTTTATACTCTCATTGTGTGTGAATGTGTAATTTATTTTATTTATTGTACGTTACTAAAATTACCGATTTAATCCTGCAGATTTATGGCATACAGCATTATATCGAATGCCTGGCTGTTTTTAATTCTTGAATTGCTTCACGGACCTTCATTCGGTCTGTGTTGGCCGACGATGGTATCCTACGGTGATAAAGTGACACCATCCGGTACGAAAGCCACTATGCAAGGATTTATCGGTGCTGTTTTCGAGGGAATTGGTTAGTTATTAGTTTGATATTGTATGGGATCATTCACACATATCTTTTAACTCGTCTCGACAAAATTTTTTATTCTTTATCCATTTCAGGAGTGGCAAGTGGTAGCTTCATATGTGGTTGGTTAATGGATTCTTATGGAGGTGTTATAGCAATGAGAACTTTTTCAGTGGGTGCTCTTTTATGGCTAAGCGTCTTCTGGTTAATGGAACTCTTACTGAGGAAGATGAAAGCCTACCCGCTATACCGAGGCCATAATCGTGAGTAACGATTATGTGGTAAATAATAAAGCAAAAGGTTAAATGCACTATTTTTTTTCAACTCGTAATTAAAATATTATCACGCTCAGAAATATTGAAAAGAAAAAATTAAATTTTGTCAAGTTTACATTAAAGTTAGGATCGCGAGTTTCGGGATATCCTGTACGTTGCACGAATTTGCACTTTAATTTGCGCTTTCTTGCATATTCAATGAAAATAATTAGTAATCCATATTTCTACTGGTTCTTTTTCAGATCTAGCGAATTATGCCAATCCAGACGACGCTATTCTTATGACAATAAGTCAAGAATTACAAACTTACTAGTAAAACAATTTTATAATATAACTTTATAATTTATCAATGCATTCCTCATTGATAAATCAATGAAAGTCTTATCGCACGATTAAAATTGAACAAAGTTAATTTTTCACCGTCTTTGTACAGCTGGAAGAAACGGTTATTTCTTTTCGTGATATTTTATCTTTTTATAACATTCAAAAGAAATTCAGTATTATATGTCATACGTGTGTATAAAAATGTAAATTATATCGCATCATTGTCATCGTAATATATACTTTTTTAGAACTACTTTCTTGTTTATATTTACCTTCATGCACGGATAATAATCACAGAAATGTCCGTTTATAGAAATATATTACCAAGCGTTTATGTATGTACAATAAAACATCGCGATGAAAAACAGCGAACTGTGAAATTAATGCGCCACGTGAAAAATCAGATATCTTGAACTTTGAAATTACTGAATGTTTAAAAGTGCTGAATAATTTCAACATTCTTAAATTATTACCTTCGTTAAGGGGCTTAATCCGGAGGATGGCATTGAGGAATAATATTAAGAGAATATTATTGTTAGTGTGAGACGAGAAATAAAATATTAAGAGAGTATTAACCGAGATAATACAAGTCGAACGCAGAGGGATTAAAATTATCAAGTTGGTCAGCAAAATATCTCAACCATTTATTCACTGTGAATCCATTTTTCCAAGATATACCAACACTAACAAACATAGCATGCCTGTTCGATCGCAATCAGTCGATTAGCACAACTTCCTTACGGCTCTCGTCTACTCTATCGATAAAAAGCTACAAATAACTTTCTTTCCATTCGTACCGCGACACTAATTGTAAGTAATAATCGCGGCGCATTCGCATGTATAATCTTCGATAATAATTCCGTATATCGTCTATCGGCGACATACGGGAGACTCGCATCGCAGTAAACATTTCCGTGGCGTTAATCCTGTTTCGGCGTCGATGATCGTTGAGTGACGGAGCGTAACGGTGAGGTGGCTTGACTGCTACTGGGTATAGGTTCTATCATAGCTTGCAGATTGGGTATCTCGCCCGTCGCGGTGTCGCAACAATCATTCATTATGATCCCGGCGCCCGGATGGATGAATGCGAGGCTACCCTCGCTGGACGAAGCTAAGCTGGTCGAGAGAGGCGGAGATCGTTCCTTAGGCGATGCCGAGGAAGCGGGATTACCCATGGGCGAGGTGTTGGAGTACGTCGCGGTCTCCAGTTTACCGTGAAGCTCGAGTATACGGCCTTCTAGAAGAAGATTGATCTCCACTTGCGCCCGATACTTGGATTCAACGGCCTCCAATTCGGACGCGTGTTGCTCCTTCGTCTCTTGCAGGAGCCGTTGCAAATTCACTAGTTGCGTCTCCTTACGCGCTTCCTTATTTTCTAACTCGCCCAAGCGTGCCTTCACTGCTTCCAAATGTGATGATCGTGATTCCAACTGCCGCCGAATATCTGCAAAAGGATTTTGATAGTATTCGTAAATTACATTTAACGCAAAAAACGTCATTCTCAAGTTTGTTTGTATTTGGATGCTTACTGTTTAATTCTTCTGTACATGATTTCTGAATTTGCGCCGTTTCTTGCTTGGCTGTCGGTGAGAAAGTACTTGTGTTTTCTTCTAATCTTGATTGCGCCTGTAGGAAAGAGATGCATACGCAATTATTCCCGTAATGTATAATAATATTAATTTGCAATAAATAATTTTTCCAGTTTAAATTTTCGTTAACTAAGCTTGTTAACATGATTTCTTAATTTGAAATAAATTACCTCTCCTAAAAGGACAAATTTCTTTTGCATAGTATCCACAATGCATTCCAGTTCTTTGCCACGGTCCGCGGCCTTTAATGCTGTTTTAAGCTGGTGTCCCGCATTGAAAAGTTCTGCTTCAACGGAACGAAGTTGTTGCTGCGCTTCAGCCGTCTTCTTTTGTTCGTTTTTTAATCCCAATTCTAGGTTCTCTAAGCGATCTTTGAACGCGTAGCTTTGTCGTTGCTCTTCGACGCACTATACATGTAACAAACGATCATTAGGTGTCCAATTTTTTTTTCTGTATATTTTGAAAAATGAAGATAGATACTTTAGTTTGCCAATGATGCATAACTTCTTTGTATTGTTCCTCAGCTTGATGCGCTTCCTTTTTATTATACTCCAATTGCGCTCTCAATTCTTCCACCTCTCTTTCGATCATTTTTAAACGTTCAGTCTGTAAGAGACAAACAATGTCAAGTCTATCTCAACAGTCGTATAAAAATTTAATAAATATTGTTTATAAGAATATAAACAAACCAAAGCGAGATTATGCTCTTCCGAAGCCCGCGAGTCTCGCAGTTTACCGAGCAGACGCCGATTACGCTCAGCATGGACTTCCCGTCGCTGCCGCTCGAATTGTAGTTGCATTTGCATAAGTTGAAGTGATTGATTAGCGCAAGTTGGATCATCGTCTTCCCCTCCGTCTTCTTCCGCATCCTCCTCTCCTCTCTTCTTTTGTTTCTGCCTAGTACCATTTGGTCCTGTAAAAAGCTAGTATTTCACTTCACTTGCCAGAGATACCTGATATTATAATTGTTATACATAGATTACTTCATATTTACTCGTCGTTTTACTAGAGAAGCTAATCGTTTTTGTGCAAGCTTCGATATACTGATCGAGCATGCTGATTGGCGACATTCGTGAATCAGAACTTTCTTGACTACAGTTTTGGCTGTTCTGATCTAACATTCCTAACAACAGATGCTCGTATGGAAATAGATCGCATGTTTGACTGCCCGTATCCTCGCGTCTCTTCGTTCCTATTAACGCTTGACCCGTCACATCCTCGCTATAACATTTCTTCTGCATTTTCATGTCCGGACATGATCTGGAGTGTCGAATCTGTGTCAAGCATACAAACATTGATTTTTATTCATTGTTGCTAGTGCAAAACATTACATGCAATATTTGGAGATCTTTGAGCTCTTCGATACTTTACTTTGTGCGTTACGTTTGAATTTGAGTCTTCTATTGGGAAATGGCCTTGAGAGTACAGTCGAAGTTGATAAATCTTTTGCGATAAATCGGACAGAGTGCCGTACGTGCTTCTCTCGTTTCGTGCCCCAGATTGCGCTTCGTCATACTTCGACATTTCGACCGCTCCATTTCCGTGCGAACTGACAATCTCCAACACCTATATCAAAATATTATTACAATATTATGTCTTTATTTATTCAGCACACAAGGTCTATTAGTAAATTGCTCAAACCTCTTGATCCTCCTGCCAAGAATCATTCTTCCCGTTTTGACTTACAGCCATTTCTAAGAGCCTCCCATTTTCCTCGCTATTACTCGATGATTTTTGCAACTGAAGAACATTTTGCCTATCTGTCATAATTTTACTTAGCCTATTCGAGAGAAATCCATGTGTGTTTGCCGTAACGTCTGCATTTTTTACTCCGGAAACAGAAGAGGAATTTATAGGATTCGGCGTTGAGGGCCGAGATGTTCCATTGCCCAATGCGTTTAGAGCACGCACCGCGCTAGATCCCAGAGGCGCTTGTCTCGTTGATAATTTTCGCAGATCCTACGTGAAATATATACTTTCGAATGTGGAAAGAATAATTTTATTTTTATGTCGTTATGTGTATACCTTAACGGGAGTTGTTTCAGGGGTAGCTTCTATAGCAGCCTCGGGCGGGGAAGTACCGCTTCTATTGTTATTAGGCGTTGGCGGGGCAGAGCGTGGCTCGAGAGAGGCAGTTTGCGCCGGACTGTGCGGTGATACTGTCATGCTCGGTGACCAGAACGTATCATCTTCCCCATTACTAATCTCCATGTTCGTTACTCCCCCGCAAATGTTTATCGGCGCACAAGTAATGGAAGATTGATCTGTGTCACAAAAGAAGCATCATTTTCTACAGTATTTCTCGGCAAGAGAAGGCATAGATATGAAGATGGTAATAATGCTGACCTAGAGGCGGAGTGCACCGAGAGTTAACTACTCCTAAAATTTCTTCCCGACATTTGTCTAACGTAAAACGGCCACATTCTATCACAATATCGTGATGTTCCATCTTTTTCCACCTACGATGCAACAAAGAGAGGCAACAGTAATTTAAACAACGCCGCACGTGACATAGAATAAATTATTATATATAGCATATATGTTTATACGTGCGTATATATACCTAGTGGCTGAAATTTCTGCATCCTTAGATGCTGTGACAAGAGAAGGATGCATACGCACAGAATCCAGCATGGGTCTAATAGTATGAGTAAATGTAGCCAATTGATCACGCTGAACGTACTGTTGCTTCAGGTATGATATAAAATTGCAAGGATACATCGCGTACAGTCTTTGAAATAAGCCGTATAATCCTACCTATAACGGTGATGCATGGTAAGTGGTTTTATGTTAACGTTACGATACTATTTGTAAAAATGATCGTAAACCGTTTCACCTGCAAATGTATGAGGTACAAATGGTCCTTGTCGATGACATTTGGTGCTGTAGTCGAAGTAAAAGAAGGAGAAAGTAAGGACGATTGATGATGATGATAATAAGAGGCCAAGCGGCCGAATACCTCAAATATTTCTGGTAGATATGGCCCTAGAGCAGCAGGTAACATTGGTAACAACATTACTAACAGAAGAAGGGCACTCATAAGTGGTAATATATCTGCCTCCACCTTGAAAAATACAGTCTTGTAAAACTGTATATATATTATACACTTAATCCTTTCCGATATTTATAACGTTATTTTTAAATCAAATATTATACATTCTAAATGTGAAGCTCTTAATTAACATCAATAATCATTGACATATGAAAATTATGTATATACAGCATAAATTATATGCATTTAAAATAGATCATGGTCATGTTAAAACATGCTAAAAGATGCAGAATTGACCAATTAATAAGGAGTTTATGCGTATATACATAAATAATCCTACGGATCGGCAAAGAAGAGGAAAAAACACAGAGAAATATATTACCTTAAGTAATTTGAGTAGATCTCTGAATAAAGCATGACTGGCTAGCTTGTACAACCAAGTAGGCTGACGTCTGGCTATATGCCCAAGCAATGTGAGGGCCTGTATTCTCTGCCTACTATTGCCAGGTTTTGAAAGAATGTCCGACAAACGATCTAACAGATGTTTGTCGTGTGGATCTCGTACTCCCGCTAATACTTCCGCCGTCCTCAAGGAGTTCGTAGAGAGATAATAATCGAACAATCCGTTTACCAGCCAATTGTCCTTTGCTGCAAGTGATCCAAACACAATTTATAAAAACAATCGTAAACAATCATACCGTGCCTGACGCTGCGAAAATAACATGTGTTACTCACTGCATAAGAAATGATCGTGGAATACTTTCTTGATCTCCTCGACCTCCCCGAGCTTATTCGACTCCAGCAAGTAGAACAGATCGGCGACGCCTGCCGGACCGGCGCTCATCTTGACGGCGAGTGGTGGTGGCACGGCTCAAAAGATGTTCTACTCTCTCATGGTCCTTCGATCAGGCGGTGGAAGCAGAAATCGGTTCGGCAACGTCGCTCTGAGCCATCCGTCGTCTGTCACGCAAGACAGGCATTGTCTGGAGCGACGGGGATGCCAAGGTACCTGCGGGAGGGAGAAAATACACAACGTGAGAAGTGGATCGTTGGAGAATCGAGGGAGAAACCCCGGCGACCTTGCTATGGCAGCAGCAACGGCTACCAGCGGACTGGAGTTCGCGAATCGTTGATCGCGGGTGTTGAGGAGAATAATCGACTGATCGAATAATCGGTGAGTCGAGCGACACGTCGGCACGACTGCTTCGCGCGAGAACGACACGCCGCGACAGGGTCGCGCGACCATCCGCGCGAACTGTCAGCGCGCGTATCCCTTTTTTTCCCCCGCTGCACGATACCCGACGACAGAGAGCCCCCGTCGGCCCCGCTCCGCGTAACCGCAAAACTGTCAGTCACCTCGGGCGGTCGACCGGTCGCGCGATAAGCCTCGCGCGTGTCCACAACGTCGGGTTGGCGAACCTCACCTCGACGGCGAGCCCCGTCGCGTATCGAGGCGAATCAATCGGGGCAACTCACCCGAATTTCATCGAGCACCTCCACGGCCGAATTCCTGCGAGTTCTATGGCGACTGGCGAGCTCGGGTGGTGGGAAAACCTCCATATATCTTCCTCGGAAAGTCTCCTTGGTGCTGCCATCTCGCCGCTGCATTTATTCTCGTCGTCCGGTCTGGCATTAACTTTCGCGTATCTAGACTCTAGAGATCGTCGCGTATCGGAGTATCGGACTGCTAATGCAGGATCTACAATGCGAGTCGTTGGGTCGTGGGTCGAGGGAAGGTGACCAATCACAGTCGATTATTCTCCTCAACTGTTATTCGACTGTGGTTGGTCAGTTTCTTGCGACTCGCGACTTAGTGACTCGCATTGTAGACCTCGCAAAGCTTAATGGGCCATCTACAATGAAGAATCGTAGGCCGTAGCAGTAAGAAATTGACCAATCACAGTGGATTTTTACAAGAATAATCGATTGTGATTGGTCAATTTCTTACTGCTACGGCCTACGATTCTTCATTGTAGATGGCCCATAAAGGCCATCACACACAAAATGCATAGCGTAGCATAAGCATAGCATAAGACCGCTGGACCAATGAGCATCCAGCATAAAGTCGCCATATTAATTTACATAAGATGCTCATTGGTCCAGCCGTCTTATGCTATGCTTATGCGACGTTATGCATTTTGTGTGTGATGGCCTTAAGCCTGCATGGCCAGGTTTTTGTATTACATTGCGCAAGGATCACATAAGGGGCTTAACTGGAGGAAGTACTCGAGGTATGAAGCGGAGCGCAGCATCTGTTCGTGAAGGCCTAATCTACAAGATGAAAATGGGAACTATATATAGGGCTCTACTAATTGGGCCCGTTCAGGAGACACAGCCACTCAGTAGCAGTCGAACGTGATTGGCTCTTACTTTTAGAACCAACCAATCAACGCAGAGTGTTAATAAGACGAACTCAACAGTTGTAAAACAGTTGGTGTCTGCTAAATGCGCCCAATACCTCACGAACGCGAATTGTTCGATAATAATTCAAGACGATTTAATTATAAATTTTTTTAAATTTTCTTTCTCTTGCATCGATTAAGTTATATGAATGTTAATAATAAAAAGTTTGCCTTTTGAAGTTTTTCTTCCTGGAAACAAGATCGTCGTTAGCTGGAATTTTCTTTCCACCATGCGTTCTCCTATTGGACGTCGGAATGTCGTGGCTGAAAGTTCATGTGAAGATACACTCTGATTAATTTAACCAGCGATTAATTCAATTGGTAGTATTACAGCAAACACATTCTAGCTATATAAAGAATTAATAATTCTATTCTAATCAATGTTATCTTAACAAAATAGTAGATAATTTATCGTCTCCAATTTTTTCTCATATGTTAAGCAACAAAAAATTAATTATAATTCTATCTATATCAATAAAATAGTATAGATATTACATGATAAACTAATCGTCGATTAAGTTAATCGGAATTTGATCGAAGCCAATCTTTCAAATCGCAGGGAAAAGTTAAAATGACTGACCCGAAATGAAAGGAATGATAATTACAAGGATAATCTCGTTTTAGATCCTCGTTATATATTTACCCACTATCATTACGTTAATTTGTGAATTTAGATAAACTTTTAAAATACATATCTAATTTTAGATCGCGAAGAAATACTCGTTCAACGCCTCTTGACGTATAAAATACGATATAAAAAATTAAACTCGCAATTCGACATTCTAGTACTAATCATTATGGTAATAATTTTCATGTTACGGAATCTCTTCATCTCAATCAAACAGTTCGACAACATTTCATTGTAACTTTCGTAGTTGCGCGGTCTAATGATTGATTTAATATCTTGTAGACAAAACTTGCTCAAATGCGACTAATTTATACCAAGAATTATGTTTCTTCCTTTGAAAATCTCATGGTATAAAACATTAAACATCCAATGTCGAATGAGTATATTTCACTTCTCGTCGGTAGCTCGACAAGACGCATATTCTAAACGTTTAACGAAGTTCGATATATTAATCTATTAATTTACAAATAACGTAAGTCACCAGGGCAGTAGATTTTGCGTGTGATGATACGAACGCGCGATACATACATATCGTGCTTGATATATGTACAGTGCACGGTTACGATCGGCATCATTTTATGGAATCAGGTTTTGAAATCATCTGACTGTATCCCGATATGAAGGAGTACTTCAAGCTGGCATTTAACGTCTTGATTGCCCGCTCGTAAATGTCGCTGGTTCTCTTCGGGTCTCCGTGCTTCATCTCGTACTTGATGTAATCTAACCAGAGGGACGTGTTGTTAGCCCCGAACTGCAGCGTCGCCATTTCATAAGGTCGTCGCACGTGCTCCGGCAGAGTCTTCGGCTGCATGAGCTCCAGCGCGATCATCTTCTCGTGAAATTCCAACGATGCGGGCAGTTCAAGCCAGAGACTCTCGTACGCCTCGCGAGCCTCACAGATGCCTGAGAAAAAAGCAAAAAGTAGTATAGATATCGCGGAAAAAGATTCGTCATATTAATAAGAATATATGCCGCTTAAATTGTTATAAACGCAAAGTAAAAAAAAATTAGCTATTAATCTGACTACCTTTCGTCAAAACGAGCCATTCAAGCCACATAGGCTTGAGATCTTTGGCGATCAGCGGATGTAACTGCAGAGCCGCTTGAAAGCTCTCCTCGGCCTCCTCCGAGCTCTTCATCCGAGCATGCAAGATCCGCATTTTCCACAAAGGTAACGCTTTCTCGCCCAATATCTTCGTCATCTAATTGTCAAAATATCTCAATATCGGCACGATCAAATATATCGATAGTTTGAAAAATGTGTTACCTTTGGAAACATATTGTACGCTTCCTCTTCCTGACCACTCTGCAACAAATGATTGAGCCGTGCGTGCCAAATACTGACACTGTTCGGCATAGCATCGGTCGCTCCGCGCAGAACTTCGTCCAGCTCGTCCAGCTTTTTCCGCACGCTCTCGTCGTGCTCCTTGTCGGCGCTCAACATATTAATCTACGGAATGCAATAGCCACTTTTATATATTTACAAGAAAGAAAGAAATGGTTTGTCTTCATTATTGTTTCTAAACATTCTTCGAGTAAAAAAGATTTCGAACTGATAGATATTTTAATTAGAAAGTTCCAAATGCCTCTAATAATGGAGACATTGTTAAGATAAATGTAACTATAAAAAAAAAATTAATTTAGATGTAAATTATATTCAAATTTAAGCAAGTTTTGTCTACAATTGTTAAGTTAATTATCCAAATATAGTATGGATATTATATAGAAATGTTAAATACAAACCCAGTGCAAATAATGTTCCTCTTTTAGTTTTTTCTCCTGGTGCGCCCGCATCAGGGCGGTTTTCAGAAGTTTTCTTTTAAAATTCGGCAACGATCGCAGATCGCGATTAATCTCTAATAAGCAGTCTATGTACAACGACCACATCTCTTCAGTTTTGATTTTCTGCACGGCAGTCTTGTAGACCTTGTTGCAGGACGTGATGCGACTCCTCAAAGAGGTTTGCTCGGCATAATCTACTTCCATTGGCGTGTCACTGAGGCCTGGTTGCACTAGACCTTGCAACTCACGACGCGCCATGGTATCCCACATTAAGGGCTCGTGAGCGTACTCCAGAAGCATGTCGCTATAATTAAATTATATCTTTAATTTTAATCACTGCAAGAAATCATATTTGACAGATTTATGATATTAACATGCATGCATATGTATATACCAAATGATTCTCTTCTGCAATTGCTCAATGTTATCATATTCCTTTGTGATATTGAGCAACTCGACTATAAATTTAATATCCTTAATGCAATCGAAAGCCTGTTGATATATAATAAACGCTGTTTTCAATGGAAGTGGCATTTTGCTATCATCTGTCGTTACCGATACTGGATCGTCCTCCTGGTTCTCAGTATTTTCAGCGTTAGGAGCTACGGCTAAGCGATCCAGTTCGAGTCTATAAAAAGGAATACAAGCGTGCTTTGACTATATGACTGACAGATTACAGAAAAAATTATTGATATGTACACTTTGTACTCACTTAAAAGCGTCAATGTATAATAACTGAGAATAAGGGTGAATTTGTAAGCCTCTGAGGAGATACTGTCGTGCACTCTGCTTATTCTTGTTCTCCTCCAATTCCCAAGTTGCCGCTATGTGCCAGCATTTCGGTTTATCTCTGTGTACTTGCAACATTCTTCCTAACATGCGGTCGATATTGCTGCGGAAGTGCTGTAGAAACAAACAACTACATTATGGCCGTTTTCCATTTAGTGACACAAGTTGACACAAACGTCATTCTATCTTTCTTTAGCATTCAATGAATAACAAAGACGGAACAACACTTGTGTCGCTTGTCACTAAATGGAAAACGCTCTATATTGCTGATCAAGTACAACTAAGTAGGACAGTCTCTACAGACAGATAATATATGTCTACTTATCTCGTTACTTACCACGTACTTACAAAACTTCATATAAGCAATCCAAAATCGAATGTCGTCTTGAAATTTGTATATCGCGTCTTTGTACAATCTATTCATCTTATTAATTACGGCGTGATCAATGGCCAACTTGTTTTGAATACCATATTTCTAAAAAAAAAATATGCATTAGAATACACGCGATTACGTCAACATGTACGCAAAATTATGTCAATAATATTTATGTTTATATGTAACAACGTGACAAAGTTTGAATGTAGACGCAGCTACCTACATCCTTCCGTTGCTTGATCAACTTCAGCAGATCCATTTCGTACTGTATGTACCGAAGGTAGTCCTCCTTGCACTTTGTTTGCCGTTGAATTTTATACTCGTGTTGTTTTAACTCCTTGACGATGCTCCTGAAAATATAATAATAAATAAACGTGCAACTTGCACCCGCAAGCGTGCCTGCGTACATAACCTCGACGTCGACTCACCGAATCTCATTTTCATTGAAGAGCTTGATCCTTTTCATTTCCTCCAGCGCGGGGATCATGTCCTGGCACCGCTTCTCCACGAACTCCGCCATTTCTCGGGAATCTCAGGAGACACTTTGGCAAATTAAGTCAGGAAAAAACGCGTGGAAAAAGACGCGAGACGCAGTTTATTTATTATGACGACGAGCGAGCGGAGCGAGTCGAGCTGGCTGAGTCGAGCGACAAACGCGACAAACGTGTTCCACTGGGTGGGGATATGCCTGTTACAAATAGTGATGAATGCTGCGATCATACATTGGCTGTGAATAGCGGTGGGAACTCGCCCCCTCCTGATACGCCATGTGATGCAAATGTTGGGTGTGATGCTGGAAACTGAATGGTGTTCATGACAAACCTGATGCTGCAAGTGAAATAGAAACGCTGAAAGAGAATGTCCGCAGTAAAGAAGCCTTTCAAAAGTTGCAGCAAAAATTCAATCTCCTGCAGGCAGCCTACTCTAAGCTGTATGTTAGGTACTTCTGAGCCGGATATCCATTCGGGGAGCAAAGAAGAAGAAGATGTTAGGTACTTGCATAAGGAAAAACTTCAGAAGATTGCAAACAGGGATCTCAGAAGATGCCAAGAGAAGAATGTAAAGAGTCACACTGCTCTTCAGACTAGGTTGCGCAAGGATCAGATAGGAGGCTTAACTGGAGGAAGTACTCGAGGTATGAAGTGGAGCACAGCATCTGTTCGTGAAGGTCTAATCTACAAGATGAAAATAGGAACTATATATAGGGCTCTACTAATTGGGCCCGTTCAGGAGACACAGCCACTCAGTAGCAGTCGAACGTGGCTCTTATTTTTAGAACCAACCAATCAACGCATTTTAATAAGACGAACTCAACAGTTATACAACAGTTGGTGTCTGCTGAACGCGCCCAATATCTCACGAACGCGAATTGTTCGTTCGATAATAATTCAACTTAAGAGGATTTAATTATAAATTTTCTTTCTCTTGCATCGATTAAGTTATTTGAATGTTAATAATAAAAAGTTTGTCTTTTGAAATTTTTCTTTCTGGAGACAAGATCGTCGTTAGCAGGAATTTCGTCGTTAGCTGCAATTTTCTTTCCACCATGCGTTCTCCTATTGGACGTCGGATTGTCGTGGCTGGAAGTTAATGTGAAGATAAACTCAGATTAATTTAACCAGCGATTAATTCAATTGGTAGTATTACAGCAAACACATTCTATATAGCTATATAAAGAATTAATAATTCTATTCTAATAAATGTTATCTTAACAAAATAGTAGATAATTTATCGTCTCCAATTTTTTTTCATATGTTAAGCAACAAAAAATTAATTATAATTCTATCTATATCAATAAAATAGTACAGATATTACATGATAAACTAATCGCCGATTAAGTTAATCGGAATTTGATCGAAGCCAATCTTTCAACTCGCAGGGAAGAGTTAAAATGACTGATCCGAAATGAAAGGAATGATAATTACAAGGATAATCTCGTTTTAGATCCTCGTTATATATTTCCACTATCATTACGTTACTTTATGAATTTAGATAAATTTTTAAAATACATATCTAATTTTAGATCTCGAAGAAATACAATCGTTCAACGCCTCTTGACGTATAAAATACGATATAAAAAATTAAACTCGCAATTCGACATTCTAGTACTACCAAACCATTATGGTAATAATTTTAATGTTACGGAATCTCTTCATCTCAATCAAACAGTTCGACAACATTTCATTGTAACTTTCGTAGTATGCGCGGTCTAATGATTGATTTAATATCTTGTAGACAAAACTAGCTCAAATGCGACTAATTTATACCAAGAATTATGTTCCTCCCTTTGAAAATCTCATAGTATAAAACGTTAAACATCAAATGTCGAATGAGCATATTTCACTTCTCGTCGGTAGATCGACCAGACGCATATTCTAAACGCTTACCGAAGTTCGATATATTAATCTATTAATTTACAAATAACGTAAGTTATCAGGGCAGTAGATTTTGCGTGTGATACGAGCGCACGATACATACATATCGTGCTTGATATATGTACAGTGCACGCTTACGATCGGCATTATTTTATGGAATCAGGTTTTGAAGTCATCTGACTGTGTCCCGAGATGAAGGAGTACTTTAAGCTGTCATTTAACGTCTTGACTGCCCGCTCGTAAATGTCGCTGGTTCTCTTCGGGTCTCCGTGCTTCATCTCGTACTTGATGTAATCTAACCAGAGGGACGTGTTGTTAGTCCCGAACTGCAGCGTCGCCAATTCATAAGGTCGTCGCACGTGCTCCGGAAGAGTCTTCGGCTGCATGAGCTCCAGTGCGATCATCTTCTCGTGAAATTCCAACGATGCGGGCAGTTCAAGCCAGAGACTCTCGTACGCCTCGCGAGCCTCACAGATGCCTGAGGAAAAAGCAAAAAGAGGTATAGATATCGCGGAAAAAGATTCGTCATATTAATAAGAATATATGCCGCTTAAATTGTTATAAATTGTTATGCAATTCTTATAAACGCAATGTAAAAGAAAATTAGCTATTAATCTGACTACCTTTCGTCAAAACGAGCCATTCAAGCCACATAGGCTTGAGATCTTTGGCAATCAGCGGATGTAACTGCAGAGCCGCTTGAAAGCTCTCCTCGGCCTCCTCCGAGCTTTTTATCTGAGCATGCAAGATCCGCATTTTCCACAAAGGTAACGCTTTCTCGCCCAATATCTCCGTCATCTAATTGTCACAATATCTCAATATCGGCACGATCAAATATATCGAGTTTGAAAAATGTATTACCTTTGGAAACATATTGTACGCTTCCTCTTCCTGACCACTCTGCAACATATGATTGAGCCGTGCGTGCCAAATACTGACACTGTTCGGTATAGCATCGGTCGCTCCGCGCAGAACTTCGTCCAGCTTTTTCCGCACGCTCTCGTCGTGCTCCTTGTCGGCGCTCAACATATTAATCTACGGAATGCAATAGCCACTTTTATATATTTACAAGAAAGAAAGAAAGAAATGGTTTGTCTTCATTATTGTTTCTAAACATTCTTCGAGTTAAAAAAGATTTCGAACTGATAGATATTTTAATTAGAAAGTTCCAAGTGCCTCTAATAATGGAGACATTGTTAAAATAAATGTAACTATAAAAAAAACCATTAATTTAGATGTAAATTATATTCAAATTTAAGCAAGTTTTGTCTACAATTGTTAAGTTAATTATCCAAATATAGTATGGATATTATATAGAAATGTTAAATACAAACCCAGTGCAAATAATGTTCCTCTTTTAGTTTTTTCTCCTGGTGCGCCCGCATCAGGGCGGTTTTCAGAAGTTTTCTTTTAAAATTCGGCAACGATCGCAGATCGCGATTAATCTCTAATAAGCAGTCTATGTACAACGACCACATCTCTTCAGTTTTGATTTTCTGCACGGCAGTCTTGTAGACCTTGTTGCAGGACGTGATGCGACTCCTCAAAGAGATTTGCTCGGCATTATCTACTTCCATTGGCGTGTCACTGAGGCCTGGTTGCACTAGACCTTGCAACTCACGACGCGCCATGGTATCCCACATTAAGGGCTCGTGAGCGTACTCCAGAAGCATGTCGCTATAATTAAATTATATCTTTAATTTTAATCACTGCAAGAAATCATATTTGACAGATTTATGATATTAACATGCATGTATATGTATATACTCAATGATTCTCTTCTGCAATTGCTCAATGTTATCATACTTCTTTGTGATATTGAGCAACTCGACTATAAATTTAATATCCTTAATGCGATCGAAAGCCTGTTGATATATAATAAACGCTGTTTTCAATGGAAGTGGCATTTCTGTCGTTACCGATACTGGATCGTCCTCCTGGTTCTCAGTATTTTCAGCGTTAGGAGCTGCGGCTAAGCGATCCAGTTCGAGTCTATAAAAAGGAATACAAGCCTGCTTTGACTATATGACTGACAGATTACAGAAAAAATTATTGATATGTACACTTTGTACTCACTTAAAAGCGTCAATGTATAATAACTGAGAATAAGGATGAATCTGTAAACCTCTAAGGAGGTACTGTCGTGCACTCTGCTTATTCTTGTTCTCCTCCAATTCCCAAGTTGCCGCTATGTGCCAGCATTTCGGTTTATCTTTGTGCACTTGCAACATTCTTCCTAACATGCGGTCGATATTGCTGTGGAAGTGCTGTAGAAACAAACAACTACATTATGGCCGTTTTCCATTTAGTGACAAAAGTTGACACAAACGTCATTCCATCTTTCTTTAGCATTCAATGAATAACAAAGACAGAACGACACTTGTTTTCACTTGTGTCACTAAATGGAAAACGCTCTATATTGCTGATCAAGTACAACTAAATAAGACAGTCTCTACAGACAGATAATATGTCTACTTATCTCGCTACTTACCACATGCTTACAAAACTTCATATAAGCAATCCAAAATCGAATGTCGTCTTGAAATTTGTATATCGCGTCTTTGTACAAGCTATTCATCTTATCAGTTACGGCGTAATCAATGGCCAACTTGTTTGGAATACCATATTTCTAAAAAAATATGCATTAAAATACACGCGATTACGTCTACATGTCTATACGCAAAATTATGTCAATAAAATTTATGTTTATATGTAACAACGTGATAAAGTTTGAATGTAGACGCAGCTACCTACATCCTTCCGTTGCTTGATCAACTTCAGCAGATTATATTCGTACTGTATGTACCGAAGGTAGTCCTCCTTGCATTTTGTTTGCCGTTGAATTTTACACTCGTGTTGTTTTAACTCCTTGACGGTGCTCCTGAGAATATAATAATAAAACAACGTGCAACATGCACCCACAAGCGTGCCTGCGTACATAACCTCTACGTCGACTCACCGAATCTCATTTTCATCGAAGAGCTTGATCCTTTTCATCTCCTCCAGCGCGGGGATCATGTCCTGGCACCGCTTCTCCACGAACTCCGCCATTTCTCGGGAATCTCAGGAGACACTTGGGCAAATTAAATCAGGAAAAAACGCGTGGAAAAAGACGCGAGACGCAGTTTATTTATTGTTATGATGAGCGAGTCGAGCTGAGTCGTGCGACAACAGGTCTGTTCGTTTTCGCTGCACTTCTGAACTAGTGCAATAAGTTAGAATGAGACAAATATATATTTTCTTTTATTCTAACTTATTGCACTAGTTCAGAAGTGCAGCGAAAACGAACAGACCTAACGTGTTCCACAAACGTTGACAAACGTTAACAATTGCGTTCGAAAACGCAACCCCTGGCGATCGGGACTTTGCGATCGTCGCGTTTTCCGAACGCGGACAACGTTGAACCATTTTCGGAACACACGAAATTGAATTGGTTCTCTAACCTCCAAATTTGATTTTCCATTATTTTCCACGTGAAGATAAGCGTAGCATAGTGTACGATACGCTACGAACGCTCCGATAAGAACATTGGTAAGAGGCCCTTTGTTTATTCTGGAAATAAATGTTGATTTTTTTATGCAAACTAAACGCGCTTGCATTTTTAAATTATTGACCTATTGCGACGAAAAATCCTTTTCAACAAGACGCATGACACTTTCACTAATTTTGTGTATGTTGGGACATTTGGGAATTTAACATTGCAAGAGATTTCAGTATCAAAGTATATATTTTAATCAGAGAATTCAAACTAAAAAAATTGTGAGGCTCAATATATATAACTTTAAAACTTAGAAAAGATTCAACGATTCTTCAATAAATTAAAACAAAAAATCTGAAGTAAATATCCATTTCTTTTAGTGCGAGAAAAGATGACTAGATTTGCAAGAGCGAAAGGATCCAAAGCTTCAAACGAAAGATTACCGAACGAGGCTACGCCATGGCATGTAATGAAACAGCAATTAGAGGAGAGCAAAAGCAAGGTACTTTCGGAGAAGAAAAAATCAGCGAAGGAATTATTGACAGATCAAGAAGGTACTTTGAACAGTAGCACTAATCAAAACACTCAGGAATGGGCGGAATTTGAAGATAACAGGTCCAAGTCTGACATAAGAAAACGTAAGAATTCAAAGTCAAACAAAGATCTTGCAAAAAAATCTGAAAATGAAGTAGCACCCGAAGGTAGTAACAATGTAGAGAAATTACAAGCAACGGAAGATGTAAAAACAACAGATAAGAAGAAGACTAAATTTTCTAACAAAAAGAAAGAAGTCATCAATAATCCAAATTCAATATCCAGTGAAAAGGAATCGAATACTTCACAAGATGTGCATTCAAATCGCATTATGTTGAGCAAACGACAGAAGCGGAATCAGAAAAGGAAGTTGGAAATGCCTAACGATGGATCTAAGAGGTTCAAAAACGATGCTTCAGGCAAAAGTAGCAATACACTCACAAGGGAGGAAAGAATTAAAAGAAAGGGAGAGTATAAAAGGAGAAAGCCAGACGCCGGCGTTACAAAAGTAATAATCAATGGTGTTGAAATTGAAATTGTTATGTATGATGGGTTCCCCGTCAAAAAGGAAGATGCAGAGAGATTGGTAGAACTTAAACAGAAAATGATAATGAAGGGTAAGTATACATTAAACATTATATACACATATGATAGCAATTCTAATTTTGAATTCTACGAGAATCTTCATGAAACTTAAAAGAACTACTTTGATATTTCTTTATATCTATATTTCCCCTCGAATTTAAGCATGAAAACTGAGAAAAATCCAATTTAAGAATCTTAAATGCAATCTCAGAATCTATGGATTCAATTAGTATACTTTCTACTGATAATAATAAAATAATTAGACCTTTTTAATTCCAAAGTAATGATAATAAGGCTGTTTTTTATAGCTGAACTTCTTGCGCGGTTCATCTTTTCTCTTTTTCTCTCCAACGTGAAAAGAAAAAGAGGAAAGATGAACTGTGCAAGAAGTTCAGCTAAAAAGAAATAAGAACGGGTCTAGAATTAACAATATCTGCATTGTATCCTATCTTAGGTATACCAAAATCTGAAGTGGATATGGCGATGAAGCTGGAAAGACGCAGGGCTGAGAAAGCCTTGGCGCGCGTCAAGAAACTCGTCTGCTTCAATTGTCGCAAGTCTGGACACAATCTTTCGGATTGTCCTGAACTTGATAGCAACGAGGCCTGCACAGGCATCTGTTTCAAGTGTGGTTCAACAGAACACACCCACTTCGAGTGCAAAGTCAACAAGGATTCTACCTATAGATATGCCAAGTGTTTCATCTGTCGCGAGCAGGGTCACATTGCCAATCAATGCCCTGACAATCCCAAAGGAGTTTATCCTAATGGTGGTTGCTGCAAGATTTGCGGAGCTGTAACGCACTTAAAGAAGGATTGCCCGGACTTGGTGAATACCAAAGAAGATAGCACCGTTACAGTAGAAAAAATGGACGATTCTGCTGTGGACTCTCTGGAAGATACAAAAGAGAAATGCGAAAGTAGTAAACCATGTAAAAATAAGATCATAAAATTTTAGTGATATGTAGTGATAAATTTTAGTGATAGTATATTTACATTATATATATTTACGAACTTGTATTATATCTTATTATTTTTTCTTATTAGTAAAAAGAATTACATTTACCAGAAAAATGTACCGAGTTTTTAATTTTGTATTTGCAAAAAAGTTTTCTTGTTGACTTTTATTATTCCATGCAATGAAATCTGAAAGTTCTTATTTTTTAAAGTAAACATAGCATACAGACTAGGTATACATAAAAATTATTTTATAATTACGAATTTATAAAATTGTAAAACAGCTGTAAATATGGATTGTAAAATATACATACGAACATAGTATTAATATTATATTTTTTAATAACAAGACTTCTTTTTACGATACACCTTATTTTATATACGCACACACATGCGTATATAGAAAAAATATTACATATAATTAATATCTCTTATTCCCTAATTTGATATTTCGAGGACCTTGTAATCTACCAACAGACTCATTATTGTATATTACAGTAACTTAAAGTTACTGCAGATCGCAATATGTTAAAATATTCTTATATAAATATTAAACATCAAAAGAGTAGTGGGGAAAGGAAAAGGAAACGATTAAAGAAAATAATAAATAAATCGTTTCTCCAGTTAATACATTAATCGATGTAAATAGAAATATTCTTTGTGGACACAGAAAAAATAAGAGGCTATTTTGATGTACTGTACATTTTAATCGCAATGCATATAATATAATATGAATGCATATAAATATCTTTATATAAACCAGCTGCACTTTCGATCGTAGAATTTTAATTTGAGAAATACACGTATATATATAAATTATAATACAGGGTGCTTCAAACATCGCATATTTTCTCTTATAGTCTAAACGATGTCGTTTGCTTCGATCGACATCGAGCCGTCGATAAACCTAAGTTACAAGCCATTAAAAACTAAGGATGAACTAAGTTTTAAGAGTATTAACGAATAACAGAATTCTTCACATATCAAGTACCTTTTACTGAAAGTAGAGCTTTATTTGATACCTATAGTGCTATTAAAACACTTAATATTCACAATTAAATAAGATACAAGGTGTAAATAATATATGTATAAAGACTCTTTAATACGCAATTACAGAAGAAGAAAAATCCTATAAGAGCTGAAATCGCAGTTGTTATATCACATATTAATAACGTTAACGTATTAACATTAATATTATTAATATTGTTTTATTAATATGTTTCAAAACATACAAATAAAATATATATATTTGTACTATTATTAGTTAAGATATACGGAACAACTGTTACTTAGATCATTATAGACACTTCTCTTCTCTGCGATTAAATAAACTACAAAGAAAGGTCTGGACCAATGAAATTTCTACTATAATTATTCTAATTTTATTCTAATATATATTATTTCGCAAATATAACGACTTATTTCTAAAAATATATGAAATGCAACCGATAAATTGACGAGATAAACTCACGAAATATTTTGTCATCTTCTCTGAACACTATAAATTTGTTAAATGGTAATGATGATCAAGCAATTGAACTGCAAGGTGAGCTATCGCTTCTTATTTACCAATGTGATTTGCTATATCTGAAAAATTTGAAATAAAAAAATTCTTGTTTAATCAATAAATTGATATCATTTCTTTTGCCTCACTCGAAATTGAAAAATAAAAAATGATTTATTTTTACAGTAAAAGTATCTTACATTGAAATTATAGATCATTATCTTTGTTTAGTCAAAATCACTAGTCAAAAAATCACTGAAGGAAGCGATTTGCTTTATAGCTTATATCATTCCCATATATTACTCGGAAGCAAATTCATTCGTCGTTATTCGTCGCAGACTCGCTTTGAAAGGCGCTTAAAGAATAGCTTGGTGAGTTAGTCGAAAAGTTCTCAAGCCTTCTCGCATCTTGTGTGATATAACGTCTTTGGTACCAACACACATTATACTATCTTTATTTATATCCCATTCTCGTAATCAATAATGACAGATAAAAATTACAATGCGAATATCGTAAGTGCACCTGCTAAGTAGCTTCAGCTTTGTGCGCCGACTCGATGATCTCTTTTAAGCATCGACCAAACTCCTCAATGATAAGACGCTGGGATTCCTCATCGTCATACATATTACGTTCCGCTTCGTCGGCTTGCGCCATTAAGCATTGGCATGTTATCTCTACTACCTTCTCCGTCAGAAAATTGAATGGTTGTCTATAACAAACAGTTATAACTTAAAAATATGTATAGTAAATAAAAAATATGTAAATTTAAAATGTATATCATATTATAGCTGCAGTATAGTGCGAGATTTCTTAAAAATTATAACATTTACAAAGAAATCACTCTCATACAAACCTTGTACCAGTGTTGGATGATGCAGGAGGTCTAAATGCCATTTCAGATAACTGTAACTGCGCTTTACTTAAACTAAGCTGAGTCGTTTTGGCTTCTGCCGTTTCCGCCAAGTCCTTTAGAGATTTTTTCTGCAAAATTGGATCCACAATATTACGACAACCTATACACTTACAATTTCCAGAACATGGAATTTTTGCCTGAAAAAGAAACACACATTTGAATTTCTCATATCAACAAATATAAAAACTACCAAACATTTACATTAAAACTTTTGTGTGAATTGCATTTTGAATATTATTATATTAAATAAGCAATTACTGAGTACATTAGCTACACATTATCGGGAGGAAATATTGTATATAGAATGTAAGAAAAGGATAAAAAATCAATCGTGTGTTTTGTTGCATTTTCAATGACAAATCAGGAAAAAAGTATCTATACAAGCTTAATTGTTTATTGAATAATATTTATATAGTTCAAAATACCTCATAACATTCACAATAATTTTTAAGGCAACCACTACGTTTGCAATTGCAGCCTTTGTTATGTCTCCTTATATCTTCACCAGTCTCACGGCCTTTCCCGATTTTAGGCCGGAAGGCGTTAGGATTGCGCTCCAAGCAGGATTTAATCGCGCGTTGTCGCTCTTCCTCGTTACCAAGATTGTTTGAGCAATTATTGCAATTGCACATGTGACAGAATTCACCGTTCGCAAAGCAGTCGCAATAACTATGACATAAAGATTTCTATTTAGATTTCATTCAAATATAAGTAATATTTAAATTGAAACATATAAGCAAATTGTAATTAATCCTGAAATCTGAGAAGATAATTTTAATTTTTCTATAATTCTATGTTTACTTCGATTAAACTTGCTTAAAATTCAACAATCTTTTCACAAAGAATACGTATATTTTAATGAATGCTTTTAGGCGAAAAGATGCTTCTGTCTTCTGTCAGTTATGAAATTAACAAATGAAAGTGAAAATCCAAATAGAGCTCTAGATTACAAGAGTAGCGCAAAAGTCCCCAAGCTTTGATCTCGCCGACTGCGACTGGACCTAACGTTTGAAAGTAGGCAAACTACGTTCCGATATTCACTATCAGTACTGAAAATCTATAATTTACATTACGCACAAGATTTTCAGTACTGTCAGTGAATATCGCAACTAAAGACAGAAAATATAGGAACAAATATCGACTTTAGGTCCAACATGGCGGACTTTTGCGCTACTCTTGTAAATCTAGAGCTCTAAATCCAAAGCCTACCACATGAAAGATGTATATTTATGAATTAATAGTCGAGTTTCTTCAATGGAAAATGTTCTTTTTTTTTTACTAAAGTAAAACACTTAAAAAATAATGAAATTTTTAGACAACGAATAATTTTTTAACAAAATGCTTACAGCTTAAGACACTGTGACTTGGTGCAGTTACACGGTTTTCTTGGCCTGATACCGTTCGGTTCCACATTACTGTAAACGCCTTTTTGGGAATTCTTTCCATCAATCACGCACACAGTCGCTGTAGAACTTGGTGAACTTCCTAAGAGACCTGGCGTTGTTTGGGACTTCGATTTTGTTTCATCTGTCGATGACTGCTTAGATGGGATGGCAATATTTTATATATATGTAAATTTTTCAAAACTGTATAGCTTAAGGGAATATACAGGGTGATTCAGAACAAAGGTTTGCTGCCATTAGCTAATCGTCACAGGCGCCTCACATAAGTGTCCGCGTCTGATGTTGAGTCACGCCACCCTTGCCTATCTCTGGTATTCGACCCGTGATAAGCAAACTATTTCTTTTTATAATTCAAAAGCCAGACCCGACAGAATTTTGCAAAAGAAAGACTTCTCAAAATTAAGTCAGGGATATGACATTTCAAGAACAAATGTTTTGAATCCCCTATATATTCTCCGAAAAATCATATGAAAATCATCGTTTGTGATATTTTATAAACAAAATTACAGATTACAGAACCTCGTATTGTTTAAATCTTTTGAGCTTTTAATTTTATTTAATCTAATGCGCGGAAAAGAAGCGTGCAAACTGGACAATCAAGGACATAAATGGATATTAAACCTGTTGTTGTTGAATATATTGAGCAGGTAGAACAACGATGTTCCCAACATTCGGATTCGTCGACAGAACCGCCTGTCCTGATGCTAATTGGCTCAATGCTGATGCAGGGATTGCCACCGCGTTCTTTGACTGACCGCTGACAGCTGCTGCGGCGGCAGCCGCCGCAGGTATAAGTAATTTTGGACTGCTTGTCAGCGTTGCCTTCGGCGCAACTGTTCTCAGAGACTGACTTCCGGTATTCAGCGGTACGACCTAGATAAAGATCATAGAAAAGAATCGTCACTTACAATACACAATGTTTTAAATGTTGCGTTAGCATCTGATTAACACCTGAAATATCGGAAACTATCGATATAAAAAATAAAGATAAAAAATACGTAAAATGAACATAATTTTTTTCCTTTATGTCTTGCTAAAAGATTGTTAATGTATACCTTTACAATCTGTTGTTGATTTCCTATTTTCTGACCGATACCTACAGTCTGAAGTGTTGTGCTGGCCTTCGATTTGCCCACAGTAACAACATTGGTAGATCCTGTTGAAGGGGTACTAACTAATCTCACATATTGCACCTGAAAGAAATGGCATAATATAATAAACAATGTAATCCACATTTACGATTAATCGATTATGGATAAATTATACGATGACATACTTGTCTTCCAGACATCTGAATCTGATGAAGTTGATTTGATCCAGTCACAATGTTCTGGTTAGCAGGTATTCTAATGACTTGTCCACTTCCAAGTAGATTGCCAGGCTTCAAAGAACTCTAAAGGAAGAATTTTTACCGTATGATTAATCGATAGATAGATAAATATACAATTTATCTTCAAAATGTGCAAGAATTGTTTGATTATAACTCATAATCCTTCAACCTGTCTGATTATCACTTTCTGCGGATTTTGCTGCGTGGATGACTTGGTCGTAACGAATGTGGGCTGCTGATTTGTAATCGTTGAAGACTTGGCCTGAAGGCTCAGAGTTGGCGCAGGAAGGATTTTTGCTGGTGATTTTATGGTATTCGCTGGTACTATGGTTACTTTCGACGGCTGAGATGTTGAAGACTGTAGCAACTTGTTCAGTATCAAACCCTACAAAAAGATAAAAGAATGTATAATAACTGTTTTTGCGCGAAACACGTGCAATTTTTAACGAGTTGCAGCATGTAACTCGAGACAAACCTGCTTAGGCGAAGATGGCAAAATATGTTGTTTGTTGGAAAGTATAGTACCCATCTGTGCTAACGTTATATTTTTCGTCGGGCTGCCATAATTAGAAGAGGTATTATTGAGGAACTTGATCCCCTGAGTCGGCTGATTCTCGCTTTGTGAGCTCGTGATGAGAACTTGCTGAGCGCCAGACTGCGGCTGACCGCCTGTCAATATCATTTTCGTGTATACCTGCAAAAGATATCATTGGAATTAAAAATCTAATATATAATTTTACATATGAGTAAGCTCCATGTGAGAACAGTTGGCAAGTCCCATCCCAATCCTCATATGTATGCCTAGGTTTTATATAAAATTAATTAAAAAATTAAAGATTATGCGTGAAGAAGATAAGATATATAGTAATCCATTTCGGGAATCGATATTCAATTAAATCGATATTCAATTAAAAATTTCAATTGTATTATATAATTTTACGAAGATTACTTTTTATGAAGTTAAAGATCACAAATCCATAATATCTTACGTTACGTCCTTGCGAGACATTCTGCGTTGTCCGTTTTAACGATGGCTGCGAAAGTTTAATATTCTGCACATTACTGATCGTGATATTCCCGGAGGCACTAGTTGTCGCGATAGACTTGGCAGGCTGAGTGGTTCTTAATTGAACGATACTTCCGTCCGCGGATTTGCCAGTGATCAGGGTCTGGGCTAGAGATTGCAACTGCTCGGCCGAGGCTGTCGGTGGGTGGGATATCTTTAGAATTTGGCTGGTGCCCTGTCCGCTCGCAGGCGACACTATCATAATCGACTGGCTCTGCGTGGTCTGGACGTTTGGCTTCATCTGAGGAGAGAAAGTTGTCGTAAACGGAGCGTCACGTTAGAGCAGCGCGTCAGGAATTGCGATTAAAAGCGTTACCTGGACCGCCGATACCGGCACTCTCTGTAGGGTGGGCTTCGTTTGGAACACAATATTCTGGGTGTTTTGATTCGCCATCGTGTAAATGTGCTCGGCCTGCACTTGCTCGGAAATTTCAGTCATCTCCACATCAGGTACTATCGTGTCAGTCTCAACGTTCCGGTCGATTATTATCCGGTCGTCGTCCGTCATACCTTCCTCCGAGTTCATGCACTCAAACTCCGCTTGAATATTCGCGAACTCCTCGAAGTCGTTCGACGTGTATTGCTCGCTGCTGTGGGACAAGCTCAGTGCGCTGAGGTCGCTGTCACCTAGAGTGCGCGAATCCAAAGCCAGAGGCTCCACCAGGGCCCTTGCGCTTTGCCCCTTATTAGCGGACATGACGATAGTACCTGAGCAAAACATCAGTATCAGTTGAATGATAGTCCAAGTTTACAGCTGATTGGACATTTAATTGTCCAGTGACAATTAAATGGAAGAAATATAACAGCTTTCACTTTATGTAACACCAATTCCACTTATATTTTAAACAAAATCGCGGGAATTCCTAAATATATTTGCATGTAACGTGCAAACAAAAGTCGCAGCGTACACACAAGGTACTCATTCAGCAACCGAGGGCATCTCTATTCAATAATGATATTACCTTGATCGCGTAAAAGGAAACAGTTTTGCAAAAGTAGTGTCAGAGATATGCAATTAGAATGCTAAACACTTATTTTTCGTTCAACTTTCAATCCACTTCTCATTTAAATGATTCAGAAACTTTTTCTACGAAGATACCGACTCCGAAAAAACAACCTGTTATTGCCCGAACATAAGAATGCCGAGTAGGTACCATTCAGGACAAGTGTAGCCGATTGAGCTGTAATTATTAATGTAGCATTCACACGCACGTGTATGTACATACGCTCGCCTGACAAAAACTCCAAACATAGATTCCACTCTACCGCGATTTTGTTTACTTATGTGACCGCACGTTCTACCAGCAGCCTCGATCGCACCGTCGCGTCGGCCGCGTCGCCAACGTGGTCCGATATTTCGAAAACCGTGCGTGTAGAGAGCGGATTTAAATCCGTCGTGGTCACGCTTTTGAAAAGTCGCGGGACGCCCGCGTCGGCCGTTCAACCCGAGCGAAGTTCGACGCGAGCGTGCGTTCGAGACACGTCAAACACGAACGCGGATTCGAATGTGCCGTGAAGGGGGAAGAGAGAGAGAGAGAGAAGCAAAAAAGGAAAACAAACCGAACGAGTGTGCGAATGCGAAGCGCGAACTGCGAAGTCGCCGTGGAGCATCAGCGCCATTTCTCGGCGGAACGCGCCATTTTCGCGAGGCGGATATTTGAGCGCGCACGCGAGGAACTCGCGTGCGAGCGCGGCACGCCGCGCCGTAGGCTCGTCGTTCGAGGGGGGCACGGGGCCCCGACGCGCGGTAGGGCACGACGACGGGCGGGACGTCGCGTGCGCGCGCGCGCGACGGCGCGAAGCCGAGACGGCGCGGGACCTAACCTCAAACGGAGTTTTCACGGATCGGAAGAGCGGCAGGGAGGACGGGGAGGAGGGGAAAGGAAAGGGGGCCAGCCGAGAGCGGGGTCGAAAGGCGAAATCGAGGCTCACGGCCGGAGCGCGGCGCGATTCCGCCCCTTGTTCGGCGTTCTCGAACGGGCCCGACGTGCCGGGGGCGACGGAACGGGCACGACGTCGCGCGTACCCCTTCGTCCGACAGACACACGTACCTGCGCGTTCCTTCGATAGCTCGAATTGTTCAAAATCACGCGCCCACCATTGCTGGCCCACAGTGCACCGCTGTTGCGTGTGAAAATTGCGACCTGGGGAAAAAGCGAGCGGTTCCGCGCGATAAACGCGCCCGACCGGGCAGAACGGGCGGAGTGTGCGACGCGAGTGTTATCGCGCGCGACGGACGCGGACGGGACACGGACACGGTTTCGCGCACTTTGCCAGTCGCCGAGACATTTCTCGCGCTTACGCGGGCGAAGATTGAACGGGTCGACGAATGACGAGCTGAGAGCGAGACTGGAAACTCCCGGCGCGTCGCCGGACGCGCCGCCGCGGCGCTATCTGGCGGGATGGGGACTGGGGAGTCACAGTAGCGACGCGCGTTTTACAAACTTTTGTCGACTAATTTTCGATATTTAACAACATAACAAAGTAACCTTAGATAACCTTAAATAATAATTAATAAGCTGTAAAACAGATGTATATATATCTCCGAAAGTTTCCCTGTTTGTAAAATGAAATCAATTTATTAATTATCTATTAAGTATCAATTATTATACATTAATAATATATTATGGTATATCCCTAATGGCTCCTGCACACAGGACGCGGCAACGCTTGCCGCGCGGCGGAAGTTCGTGCCACAGCCAACCAAATCTTTTGCCGCGCGGAAAAAGTTAAACTCGATCCAACTTTGATTGGCTACGAGTGAGCAACGCGTTATTCCCTAGCGTTGCCGCGTCCTGTATGCAGGAGCCATAATTATTATAGCGATGCGCGGTTTTACAAACTTTTTGTCGATATTCGATATTTAACAATGTAACAAAATAACCTTAGATAATAAAAATTAATAAACTGCATAAAGGACACACACAGATGTATATATGTATATATTGTATATATAATATCTCCGGAAATTTTTTTCCCTGTTTGTAAAATAAAATCAATTTATTATATATTAATTATGTATTATTATATATTAATTGACCATTAAGTTTTATACATTAAGTATATATTATTATATATTAATTGACCATTAAGTATTATACATTGTAGATATTATTACATATGTATATTATTGTTATATTAGATAACAAAATTGATAAATTATAAGAAAAGCAGATAAAACCTTCAGAATCTATAAGCCTATAAATAATGCTGCAGTTCTTGAACTCTTTTTTAACATAAAAATTTCAAAGGCCATTAAATAAAATTAAGTTACATTCGACGAATGGCGGACTGCAAATTCGTAATTTTCAAAGGCCATTAAATAAAATTAAGTTACATTCGACGAATGGCGGACTGCAAATTCGTAATTTTGCCACGCTATTGCTAATTAATCCCCCAAGTAAGTTTAGCCAGTTGCCGAGTGAGCGCAGCACGAGCGCGTCAGTAGATCCGGTGCGTCTTCTAGTTAGCTGACGTATCTCTGAATTCGGCGTGTCCAGTCCAGGAGCATTTTCGTCGTGTCCGTCGCTTTCGCGAGCTTCTGCATCACGATGGACTCGATCCCGAGGACGCACAAAGGTAGTCCTCTTTGCTTAAGATCCCCCAATTAACCTCCGTTAATCACGTCCGCGCGAGACTTAAATCCAAAATAAATATTAGTCGAAAATGAGGGTCGGTCGGAACGCAGTTGACACGCTCGTTTCGTTCGGCCCAATGACAACCATAAACAGTTTCTTTACCAAGCAAACTAATTAATGGGATATTTGAAGTATTTTTCGCACTTTAGATAGGACGTCGAACGTTGCTGAGATATGGAGCGTCAGCTGTTTAAGTTGTCGAACGTTCGGTCAAACTTTGCGTCGTGACATTAGTCCTTTACAGCGTTGCTTTATTTCGTTTTGCATCACTTGCAAGTCTTGCAACATCTTACATTACATTGAATCTGTAATATCTAACATTACTTGAACCTGTAATACTTTTACTTATGTATTATAACTTAATATATAATGTTTCTACTATAATGTTTTTAATATAATGTTTCTAATAATGTTAATCTGTATTGCAGATATCGAAGCGCAGATAAGAGAGATACAGTTGAAGAAGAAGGAGCAGCTCCTGAGTGCAGCATCCGAGAAGGAGCAAGTAGTTGCTTTGGGAAAGACTGGTTCCTTTGATCAGGATATATATGACAGTAGCAACAAGTTTGATGGCTATGTTACGTCAATTGCAACCAACGATGAAATTGAGGTATACCTTGTCATAATGTGTTTTGAAATATTTATAGCTTTAATATTAATGAGTCTATTTTATTTTTTATTCACTTATTATTTAGATCATTTTTTAATTTACTGCTTTCTTTAAGAATAAAGCTTATAATACAAAATATAGCTCGTAAAATTTGTATAAATGAATAAAAATGTTGAGTTTTAATGTCTTCTGAATATAATGTGCAAAAAAAAATTTTTTTTAAATTTAAAGATTAATACATAAAATATATCTTAATCGTAATATAGAATTTTTTAATTGTACATTTTACATTAATATAAATTTTTATATTGAATAGGATTATGATCCATTTGCGGACAAACGACTACCCACCATAGTTGACAGAGAAGAGAAGGATTATGAACCGTTTGCGGATAGACGACGACCTACCATAGCTGATAGGGAGGATGAATACAGGCAAAAGAGACGTAGGATGATCATCTCTCCTGAACGTGTCGATCCCTTCGCAGAAGGTTGGTGTAATTTTTTTTGTAACGAACTTTAGCTAAAGTAATGATGCAATAAAAAACTGTTAATTAACTTGATAAACATGTATTAAATTATCATTTTTATTTGTACACATATATCTTGCCCTTATTCAAATTTTCACCTTTAAAACTACAATTGGCCTCTTTTAATTACAGGTGGTAAGACACCCGACATCGGTTCCAGAACATATACTGAGATTATGAAGGAGCAAATGTACAAAAGTGAACAAACAGAGGTGCGTTAAGTTTTAATATCTTCTGAATATAATATACAAAAAGAAGTTTTTAAAATATTTTAAAGATTAATACATAAAATATATCTTAATCGTAATATAGAATTTTTTAAATGTACATTTTGCATTTTTTTTACAGGTGAGAAAAAGAATAGCAGAAAAGGCAAAGGATGGTACTTTGAAAGCCAACGGCGAACCTAAACCGGCTCCCAAAAAAAGAGGTCGCTGGGACCAAACAGATGATACTCCGGTGCAGAAAAAAATATCTGGTGCTTCAGCAACACCTACATCTTGGGATAATGCAGATGTACGTTTGCCACGTTATTTTTACATTGCCTTAATACTTTTTTTATTTATTTAAATGCACTGTTTGAAGTTTAAAATATTTTTAGGAACATTTACATCGTGCGTTTTTATTAATTGCAGCATTTGATGATTGTGTTTCCTGCACGTATTATTATCTGCTCTTGGTGCACCACACTCGCAAATATTTATTTAATTTAATATAAGAATTTGAATATTAAAGTGTTATGAAAATTTAATTTAATCTTTTTCTCTTTTGTAACTTTTTTAAATACTTGTTGCAGGTAACACCAGCTGCTATCAGATGGGATGAAACTCCTGGACATGGTAAAGGAGCAGAGACTCCTGGAGCTACTCCTGGAGTTAGTACGAGAATGTGGGACACCACGCCAGCACATGCGACGCCGGGAGCTGTGACTCCAGGCAGAGAGACGCCTTCTCACGAGAAAACTGTAACGAGTCGAAGGAATCGTTGGGATGAAACTCCGAAAACTGAAAGAGGTTGAATTACATTACTTTGCTGTTCTACAAATAACTATGAAAATAATTGCAAATTTAATTACGAAATTAATCAAAACCTTTTAATTTCCGTTATAAAATAGCTTTATATGATCGAGAAACTTAACATAGATATACATTTTTAATTTGGATGGTATTGAAAAAATATATAAGTACACATACACATTTAACATAAATACATAATTACGTACGTAATACAAATAATAATAACAGTATAAATACGTACTAATTTTATAGAAACACCCGGACAAACCGGTTGGGCAGAGACTCCGAGAACTGATCGAGTTGCTGGGGATTTGATACAGGAAACCCCGACACCCTCGGCGAGCAAAAGGCGAAGTCGGTGGGATGAAACACCGTCGAATCAAACGCCCGGCTCGATGACGCCGCAAACTCCGGCGACACCTCTCGCAACACCCCATCAGGCAACAATACTGACCCCAAGTGCCGTCACGCCGACGGGACCGAAGGCGATGGGTCTGGCTACGCCGACCCCAGGACATTTGATGTCCATGACGCCTGAACAACTACAGGCATATCGTTGGGAACGCGAGATAGACGAGCGAAATAGACCCTTGTCGGACGACGAGTTGGATGCGCTGTTTCCTCCTGGATACAAGATTTTGCAACCTCCAGCAGGTGAGACGCGAATATAACAGGATCAATATTTTCTTAGCATTATTCCTAGCATTATGATATTCTGAATATATATAATTCATAGATTTCCCTGAATTTAAAATCCCTGAATATTTTAGAATCTAACAATTATTGAAATTATTTTATGAAAGAAATAAGAAAATTGAATATTTTATATTGAAATATATATGCATTATATTTTCTTAGGATACATACCTATCCGCACACCCGCTAGGAAGCTTACTGCGACGCCTACGCCTATCGCTGGTACGCCTCAAGGTTTCTTTATTCAAACGGAAGACAAGAGCGCCAAGTACGTGGATAATCAACCAAAGGGTAATCTGCCATTTATGAAGCCGGAAGACGCGCAATATTTCGACAAGCTCCTAGTCGATGTAGACGAAGAAACACTGAGTCCCGAAGAGCAGAAAGAAAGAAAAATCATGAAACTGCTCTTAAAAATAAAAAATGGAACTCCTCCAATGCGTAAAGCCGCCTTGAGACAAATCACAGATAAGGCGAGAGAATTTGGCGCCGGACCGTTGTTCAATCAAATCCTTCCCCTTCTTATGTCACCTACCCTTGAGGATCAAGAACGTCATTTACTGGTCAAAGTCATTGACCGTATTCTATATAAGCTGGACGACTTGGTGCGACCGTATGTACACAAGGTAATTATTTTTTTCGTGTTATCGATTTTAACTGTTATTTTATTCCGTTTTACTTAATTTAATTGTTTGTCTAGATTTTAGTCGTCATCGAACCTTTACTTATTGACGAAGACTACTATGCTCGTGTCGAAGGCAGAGAGATTATTTCTAACTTGGCAAAGGCTGCAGGATTGGCTACAATGATCTCCACAATGAGACCAGATATTGACAACATTGACGAATACGTTCGCAACACGACAGCAAGGGCGTTCGCAGTTGTTGCATCTGCTCTCGGAATCCCTTCGCTTCTTCCGTTCTTAAAAGCCGTTTGTCGCAGCAAGAAATCCTGGCAAGCGCGGCACACTGGTATCAAGATCGTGCAGCAAATAGCTATCTTGATGGGTTGCGCCATTTTACCGCATTTGAAGAGCTTGGTGGAAATTATAGAACACGGTAAAACATTATTTCGTCTTTCTGTGTTTACATATATTTTAATTATATTTACATATATTTTAATTATAGAGTCCATATATTTTAATTATATTTATTTTTTTTTTTCGAAAAAATAATCACCCCACGAAATATTACAGGTCTAGTGGATGAGCAACAAAAGGTACGAACAATTACTGCGTTAGCCATTGCTGCGCTAGCCGAAGCAGCAACACCATATGGTATCGAAAGCTTCGACTCTGTGCTAAAACCACTCTGGAAAGGCATCCGTACACATAGAGGGAAAGGTTTAGCAGCGTTCCTAAAAGCTATTGGTTATCTTATTCCTCTGATGGATGCAGAATACGCGAATTACTATACTAGGGAAGTAATGTTAATTCTTATACGTGAATTCCAATCTCCCGATGAAGAAATGAAGAAAATTGTATTGAAGGTAAGATTACAATACTATATTTTATAAATGAATCACATTGCATTGTCTTTTTTACTAACATTCTGTATAAATTGTATTTTTGAAAATAGGTAGTTAAACAATGCTGTGCGACGGATGGTGTAGAAGCTCAATACATAAAGGACGAAATTTTGCCTCACTTCTTTAAACACTTCTGGAATCATCGTATGGCACTGGATCGCAGAAATTACAGACAGGTAATGGAAAAATATTTTGGTAGTTTTAGTTATAAATTTTTAATTTTACGTATGTAATTAAATAAATGAAATTGCAGCTTGTGGATACGACAGTAGAGATAGCCAACAAAGTGGGTGCGTCAGAGATTATTAACAGAGTAGTGGACGATTTAAAGGACGAAAACGAACAGTACAGAAAAATGGTGATGGAGACGATCGAGAAGATAATGGGCAATTTGGGAGCAGCGGATGTCGATTCGCGTCTAGAGGAGCAGCTCATTGATGGAATTTTATACGCGTTCCAGGAACAAACTACTGAGGTTTGTCGAATCTGATTCATTAATAAACCGTAACTCATATAAAAACAAACATTATAATTAACAAAGAACACACAAGCTTAAATTGGTTTTATTTATAGGATGTCGTTATGCTGAATGGTTTTGGTACGATTGTGAACACATTGGGTAAAAGAGTCAAGGCGTATCTTCCTCAAATATGTGGTACGATATTGTGGAGATTGAATAACAAATCTGCAAAGGTCAGACAACAAGCTGCAGATCTTATTTCGCGTATTGCAGTAGTTATGAAGACTTGTCAAGAGGTAAGAAATGCATTCTTAAATTCTTTGATTTATAATGATGATTTATGATATTTAATAAATATATAGAAATAACATAACAATAAATAAAATTTTATATAAACGCGTGCAATATTTCTAGGAAAAACTGATGGGACATTTAGGAGTCGTTCTGTATGAATATTTAGGCGAGGAATACCCGGAAGTACTAGGTAGCATTTTAGGAGCGTTGAAAGCCATCGTTAACGTTATAGGAATGACGAAGATGACACCACCCATTAAGGATTTGTTACCAAGGCTTACACCTATCTTGAAAAACAGACACGAAAAGGTAAGATTTGTAAAATAAAATTCTCTTGAAATGCTATAAAACTCGCATAATTGAATCCTTTTAGTGCTTTTTGCCAAATTTAATTTGCTACTAATCTTGTCGTAGGTGCAAGAAAATTGTATTGATCTCGTGGGCAGAATCGCAGATCGAGGTCCCGAATATGTTTCCGCTCGAGAGTGGATGAGGATATGCTTCGAATTATTGGAACTACTGAAGGCGCACAAAAAGGCTATTAGGAGAGCGACAGTAAATACTTTTGGCTACATTGCCAAAGCTATTGGGTAAGCTATTCAATTAATTAGCAAAGGTATTATGATCGACCAAACTGGCAAATTTATTAATTAAAGAACGCTACGTTTCGACCGCAGATTTCGGTCCTTTTCAAGCGTATAAAAGCAACTCACAAATATTCATTAGTCAGACATAATGCCCAAACTACGCCGAATCTAAAAATATTTGTGCGTCAAATTCACAGAAGTAAAATATACGTTAAACGGCATTTTCGTTAGTCGTTTAATGCCCGTTTCTACCAACGTCGGTTAACTTTAACCTTAGGTTAACTCACTCTTCGTCTCTTTCTGAGGAGGACAGTTAGAAAGAGACGAAGAGTGAGTTAACCTAAGATTAAAGTTAACCGGCGTTGGTAGAAACGGGCATAAGTCGAACGGACATGTCAGAGCTGTGCAGTGGTAAAATTTGAACTGATAGACAGATATTATATTTATCTGTCTATCAGTTCAAATTCTACCACCGCACAGCTCTGACATGTCCGTTCGACTTAAACGACTAACAAAAATGCAGTTTAACGTATATTTTACTTCTGTGAATTTGACGCACAAATATTTTTAGATTCGGCGTAGTTTGGGCATTATGTCTGACTAATGAATATTTGTGAGTTGCTTTTATACGCTTGAAAAGGACCGAAATCTGCGGTCGAAACGTAGCGTTCTTTAATTAATAAATTTGCCAGTTTGGTCGATCATAATACCTTTGCTAATTTTTATTACTCACTGGCGATTCAAATTCTCTTTTCCTATTCAATTAATAATTCGATATTTTTTATATATAAGCATATACATATATTTATATAATGTTTGCATCACCCTTCCAGGCCACACGATGTCTTAGCGACGCTTCTAAACAACTTGAAAGTACAGGAACGTCAGAATCGCGTTTGTACCACAGTCGCTATTGCCATCGTTGCTGAGACTTGTAGCCCTTTTACAGTGTTACCTGCATTGATGAACGAGTACAGAGTGCCCGAGCTAAACGTGCAGAACGGAGTATTGAAATCCTTGTCGTTCTTGTTTGAATACATCGGCGAGATGGGTAAAGATTATATTTACGCTGTCAGTCCGTTGCTAGAAGATGCGCTTATGGACAGGTAAGATTTCCAAAAATATTTTTTTTTTACAGTGTATTAATTTTATTATTGCAATTATATATTTTATTTTTTCTTCGTTAAAAGCTTTTTTGATAAATTTACGAGTTTGTCTAGTTTTACAAATTATTTTTAATTAAAAATCTTTTTTTTTTATGCTTTATCAGAGACCTAGTACACAGGCAGACCGCCTGCGCCGCAATTAAGCACATGGCATTAGGCGTTTACGGATTTGGATGCGAAGATGCGTTAATACATTTATTGAATCACGTGTGGCCGAACGTTTTCGAGACTTCGCCGCATTTAGTCCAAGCGTTTATGGATGCCGTAGATGGATTGCGCGTTGCGCTTGGGCCAATCAAGATTTTGCAGTATACCCTACAAGTACGTGATCATTTTAATCGCGTAAACGCACGTATCTTCTAACCGTTGACAAGTATTAAATGTATATTATTTATATGCGTTTGCTTTTTGTGTTACAGGGTTTGTTCCATCCAGCACGTAAAGTTCGCGACGTTTATTGGAAGATATACAATTCTCTTTATATCGGCGGACAGGATGCTCTCGTGGCTGGTTACCCTCGCATCATGAACGATCCAAAGAACCAATATATTAGATACGAATTGGATTACGTATTGTAATAGAAAACTCGCAGCAATAAGACAGTATATAACAAGGTTCTTATATCTCTATAAGTATAAATATTCGCATTAAAAACTCATCGTTATAAAGATAAGTTCGAACGAATATTGAAGTTTCTCTTTTCCTGAATTTCTAAAATTCGCACTTAGAAAATTTATTATTCCAGGATATGTTTGGAACAACTACGTGTGTCACGCCATTTCCGATGTCTAATGAAAAAAGGCTGAAGATGTATTATCTTACATTTTACATAAAGATATATGTTACGACACTTGTGTAGATATTGTTCTGATATCGATTTTGAAGGCATATGGAAATGTCAGCACCTAAAATGAGAACACGCCAGGTTGTAGCTTACCATTTTAGATCGCAATCTTTTTAATCTCTGGTTCGTTGAAATTTAAATCTTTTCAACTCTGAATTCCGTGGACTCTGGGATTTTTATTAATATTTGGAGATCTTTAGGACATCTTGGATTTTGCAAATTCTAGATACCGTGGATGTGCTAAGTCTTCGGGATCTTATTTTGCTTAAACTGTTTTAAGTTTTGAATCCTGCTAATTTGAACTATAAAGCTATTCAATAGAAAAAGTTCATTATTGACACTCTTCAAGGAATTTGATTTGACAACGCAATCTATCAGTTCGTCATTTCTATCATTTGATCGAATAATATTATTTATAATATAATGACTTGATGTAGGTACTCACGAAATTGTGTGTGTGTGTATGTGTGAACAATTGTTTGAAAAATTAAATGATTTTTTAATATAATGAAAAGAAGACAGAAAAGAGAGAGATGAAGAACGAAAGAGATAGAACAGAGATATAAAACAATTTTTATAATAGCTTGTACATTATTAAAATAATGTGTTTCCAAATATTTCTTTGAAATTTTTAACACATTAGATCGATTTCGTGAGTTACTATTGCTATCGACGATGAGTATAAATATTACTTAGCAACAACATAATTGATATTGCTTTCGACTGATGAGTATAAATATCATCAAATAAAAAAATAATCATATTGTAAATAATTATTTCTTTGTGTTCCTTGTTAAGAACATCGCGTATTAATTATAAAGAAAATATACAACATATAGAAACTAGACGAATGGTTTCCTATCATTGAAAATAATTTTCGGAATTTTAAACGAGGGATAAGCGAATGGTTTTAGCAGTTTTTATTGATTGATCACAAATATACATAAATTGTTGTATATTTATTAATTTATATTTTATTCTCTAACTTTTAATGACTTGAAAAGGATAAACATGTTAGAGATGCCCATTGTTTCAATTATCTTAAAAGTTCTAAGAAAGAGGAAAAAAGAGAAGACTAATATTTAAAAATATAAAAACTAATTGTAGAAAATTAATTTTATACATTTATACATACCTACACATATACATTACTGTGTCTATAAAATCATAAATCCATAGATTGCTAGATTCATTAGATTCATTAATTGTCGGACCTTTCTATCCATATCTCTAAATAAATCTGCAATTTCTCATGGACGTTTTAAATATCATCTACAAACTTTTAAAGCTTTCTTGGAGAAATTATAAACTTTTTGCTACTTCTTTTACTTCATTACCGTATGTTTATTGAAATAGATTGATATCACTTTGCAGAAATCTAGAATCAGGTAAGATAAAAAATGTCTCAAATCTATATCTTTTAAAATACCTTACAGATACATCTATTCACAATCACTAGATTCACAAATATAAAATCCGCACGCGTCATCAATAATTTTTTTACACTTATTTATATAATACATATTAGACCAATAGATTTAGCAACCTATGGATTTATATAAACTTACGTATAAAAAAACGATTTAGCAATTATCTTAATTCCTTTTTATCTTACAGCGAAGAAAGAAAGTTGAGATATACGACAAGCTCGAGAACTTAATTACAATCAATAGAAGATTAGTGAGATTATTCAACAAGGTCATCTCTTTCACCCATATTTACCCTGTACCGAAAAATTTGAAAATAATCGAATATCGTTCCGCGGATGTTCACGTATGTAGCACCGAACACCTTTGAACAAAGGCGAATTGGATTTTTACATCGACGACTAATTACGGAGAACGGCGGCGACTCTTCGATTCTTAGATTGATTTTTTTCTATAAAATGTGGCCTTAAACTTTACAAAACATTGGACGCGCGGCTTCGCACACACGCTAATTAAGAAACATTGTTACTTTATTACAATAAGGTACTCTGAAATCTCTGGATTTTTGGATGCAAAGTTCCAAAACACCAAGGGTTAAAGGCTCCAAAAACTTTCGAATGATAGTCTCGAGACGTACTTTTATGTTCTTCGAATATATTTAAGTTGCGGTATCTGCAACAGTTTCTAGATACCGATTAATTCTTTTACGCTTTCAACTTGAAAATTTTAAAGCAACAAGGTTTATAAATTTCATACAAGACTTGTTAGATCTTTTAATTTTACATTTTTATTTCTCCGAATTTTAAGATATTTACGCGTATTTTAAGTTTGTGATTTTGTAGAGTCCCTTTGATTCTGTAATTTTTCGACTTTTCGAAGATCCTTATACCCTTAGACCCTTATATACTCCAAAGATAAATATCTTTGGATTCATCTTATACAGTCCCTTACACGCATTATGCTTAACGAATTTGTTAACTAGTTAACTTGTAGCGATACGATTACAAATTATGACAACTTTGGTATGTGACTATATATTATTAATATAAAGAGGCTCAGTCCTTCTCCTAGCGTACATAGTTAATTAATAAAGTTACTCGTTAATAAAATATAATTAATACTTGCCGTTAATTAATAAAAGTATTAAAATATTTCTGCACGCTGTACGTTATCATTATTCGGTTTTCTTTTTTCAAATCTCTTTGCGCGTTGTAATTTAGTTATAAATAAATAATAGAAAAAAAATACATTGGATCCGATCTACAGTTCCCAATAACATCATCTTATCTAATTCATTTGCGTGTCGTGCAACAAAATGAAAACAACATGTATATCGTAGATTCTCCATAATCTTCAAAATTTTCACTGAATCTAAGATCTTTGAGACTTTAATTGAATTATATTTTATACTTGGCTCCTCCATTCGGAGTATAAATTCTTCACATTCTACATTACTCGAATTCAGAATTGGAATTAGAGATGTTTAATCTTAAAAAAAACTCAAATTGAAGCTCTTTATCCAATTATAAAATTGGATCCTTGTATATCAAGTTTCCTAGATCTTGGCCGTTTAAAATCCTAGATACGTAAAAACTTGTGTTCGTTACATCTTGCATTCCTTCTCTCTCCTAGATACTCCAACCTGGTAATTCCTATCAGTGATTACGCCCCCCATATATCTATAAGAAATAATAAAAATAATCTTCAGTAAGAATACAATTTCTCAAAATATATCTCCCTACATAAGTATTCTTAAAATGCCGGTGGAATATTTAGAAATTAATAAATCTACAATTCCTTTAGCAGTGCGACTATCTACCTTACGGATGCAATGCTCTTGATAAAGATGGGCAAGGCAGAGTAGAAAAAAGAAAACAAATTGGAAAAGTAAAAAGGCGTAAACCAATACATCAAACAACAAACAGATCTCTGCGAAATAGCAATCAGAAGGGCGTTACGATCGCCGTCGCTTCGCCTCTGCTCGATGGCAAAGAGGCGCACTCGTGCCACTTGTTCGTGTGCGGGTCGTAACACTCGACGGTGGAGATTGTGATCTGTGTGCGGTAGAAGTTGATCTCCTGCGACTGGTCGCCGCCTATGACGTACAGCCGACTGTCGGCCGCCGCAACCGCCGGATAAAATCTGCCCATGCTCATGGGAGCGACAGCGCTCCATTTGTTCTGAAACATCAAAATTTGTTGACGCGTTGAGATTATGTTGAATTATGTTAATATAAATGTTTAATTATTATCATCGTTACAGAGAAATTCTGTACATTGAACATGCTAATATAAATAAAAGATAAAAATAAATTATACCTTCTCGAAAGAGTATCTTTCGACCGATGTCAAGACCTCCTGATTTTTACTGGTGCCGCCAACGACGTACATGTATCCATCGAGAATCGTGATTCCCATTTGCGAGCGCGGTGTGATCATCGGGGCCAAGTAATTCCATTCTCTGGTCACGGGATTGTAACTCAACACATCCTGACGGTGCCGACTATTATGGGTACAGCCACCCACGATGTAAATTAGTCCTACAGAGAATTTTTAAGTTAGAGTTAGAATACAATATATCTTATTATACGTGCATGTGTGTAGAGATATGGAACGTAGAGAAATAAAAGATTGTCTGTATATTACAGAAAATAGGACGTCTACAAATTTAATTTGTCAAGTGACTATCGATTGATATTATTGGTTTTCGGACTCGGAGTCATTACCTTCGTATGCCACGACTCCCATACTGAATCGTGGCTCCGGGAGATAGCCTTCGAGAGTCCATGTATTGGTGATCGGATCGTATATCTCGATAGAGCCGCCGATATCCTCGCCCACCCATCCGCCGAACGCGTACAAGCTGTTATCCAAGGCACAAAGACCGAAATCGCATCTGGGTTCTTCCATACAAGCGATGGGAGTCCATACGTTGTCACGAGGATCGTAGCACTCGCAATTGGCGATTATACAGGATTCCAGCTCACCGCCGATAACATATACCTTGCCGTCCAATAGAGCCACTCCAGGTAGAATGCGTCCTATGCTGATTGGAGCGACTTCGCTCCATTCTCTAAAGAAACGTTTATTCATCAAATAAAAAAGTACAACTTTGTTGTAATTATGTAACAAGATTTAATACAATAAGAAAAAATTTATCAATAAAAAAAATACTTTGATATAAAAGCCTGCGTGAATGATGAAAGGAATGAAGTACATAAAAACTTCAACGAGAAAGAGAAAGAATAACGCTTAAATATGATCGAACATACTTTTTATCTCGAAGATATAATTCAAGTAACTAAGAAACTTAGTCGAATGCGTTTCATCTTAACAGCCAAGAACTGAAAAAGGAAAGATGGCGCCGGAGATTGTACCCGGTGAATATGTCGTATTTCTCGATGGTTTCGTAAGTACTCTCAGCGGTTCTGCCCCAGCTGTCCGCGGAGTGTTCCCGTTTGGATCCGCCAATCACCAAAATGTTCTTCCTGGCGCAGATCCGGGGCTGGGCATGAAGAGGCACCAGGCAACCTTTGTTCGAGACTAGATCCTTTTGTATAGATCGCAGTGCGACGATGAGACTCGCGTCCTTGCACTCTAGGATAATACGCTCTAGCCTTGCTAATGAACACAGTCGCAAGCGTACGTGGCTGAGGATCTCGAATACGTAGCATCTCCGCGCGGGGATGTCGTAAACGATCCAATTGTACGCGGCCTGGAAGACCTGAAAGAAGTAAAGAATGATTTTTACGTTACGTTATACATGTCACATGTAACATATTTTTCGGATATGTAAATTGCAGTTACGCGCTCGGATTATTTAATTCCTTGGGGAATAACAAACCTGGCATTCAGTATCGATGTGAATGTAATCGCTACTAAGAAACTGAACAAGGTGCTCCTTGGGCAAATCCAGAAATTCTTCCTCCTGACAGACTTGAGGAAAATTGGCTTCTATAAAGCGTAGGGCAGTCTCCAAAAGATCCAGTCTGTTATGTACTTCTGCAAATCTGCAATTAGCAGCAATGATAAATATCATCATAATTTTTATATTTTAGTTTAAAAACACTATTTTGTTATTTTTTGCATGTTTCCTGGGAGCAACAATACTATTGTTTATTTTCGGAAAGTTGTCAAAAAATCTAATAATATAAAAAATTAAAAAAGGAAAAAAAAAGCATCTCTTTTTGTCACATTTTATCTTCAGTTTAAATATTTATTAATATTTTTCAAAATTTTGATAATAATTTGCGATTAATATCTGTGTTTAAAATCTATTCCTCATGCTCCGAATAAAGAACGTTTCCAGGCAATTTATTGGATTTCCTTTTCATCTGTTCTTTGAATATTTCAATTTCAATTCTTATAGTCTTCTCTTACCTGTAAATTCCAAGAGCATTAGAATAGTGCAACTGCTGTTTGAGATAATTGATACAGCCAGCTACTACATCGTCTAACTCTAGCATGTCAGCGGCAGCGAATAACTCCTGCACATTATCTTGCGTGATGTCTACGTTGCCGCTGTAGATGAAGTCCACCAACTGGGAAAGAATATGAGGGGAAATCGAGTGGATCTCTACGAGCTCCTGTTGCTCCTCAACCAGGCCGACGGTGAACATGGCGTTGAAGTAGGCGCTACCAGCGGCCAGGACTGATCTGTGCGCCCTGATGATCCTATCACCCGCCACCAATCCCACATCGCTGAACTTGTTTTCTCGCCTCTGCGCATTGAGATTGTGTAGAAGCTTTGGGGGATAGTGACCCACCGCGTAAACGACGCTGGACACTTCGGACGACTGCTTCACCGGTTGATTAGCAAAGTCCATATTAGAATTGTGGCCATTTTTCAGGGTCGGCGCCACACCATCCGCCATGAAACCATCAAGATGTGCTTTATCCACAGACCCTGCAGAAGATTCGACATGAAGAAAATGGCATTAATTCGTGTGGGCAATAATACGATAGTGACACTACAATAATTACAGACAACTATAATAAGCTTGCTTTAATACAATATAAAAATCCAAAGATTTGCTGTACACATAAAAGATACAATAGTAAACATGAAGACTACAGGTTCTAATAAGCTTAATAAAAAAAAAAATTATTAATGTAACAATTTTAATATATAAATATAATAATTTATTTTTCTGGTTCTTACATATAAATCATAATTTCAAACTGATCTGAGTTCTTATTGGACAATTTGTTTTCTGACAATGTAAAATACATAGATTCGCAAAAATATGATTATAAATATAATACAAGCTTCAGTGCATTCAGGATACTTCCAAGCATATGAATCATTCTTGTCTTAAATATTCTAGGAAAATAAATATTAGATACAACTAAATATTTCCAGATTAGTATGCAAACAATACTCTGAAAAACTGCGTGCCTGACGATTCAGATTTATTAAAAACTTAAATGCACATATTTTTATATTAAAAAATAGATAAATCAAAATAACAAGCTTTCCAACGCTTTCCAGACTTCGGATAGAAAAAGATAATTGTGACATTTTTGTGATTTAGTGTCTCGCAATCAATAAGTCCATCCAACAATTCGACCAGGCGATTTAATTATTACGAAGATCGTTTCGCGAGATACTCACGGCATAAACGAGAAAGCACCCTGTAGACGCTGTAGAACGATTTTGTGTTATTTTTCCCCTTTAAACGCATCACTACCACCGCATGTTTGGCCGACGCGTCAATCGATCCCGTGCGCGCGGACAGATCGTTCCTGGAAACTGGAAACGTCACGAGAGACGACTCCCGCTCGCTCGAATTAAATAATAAATTTCGTTGACGCGAAGCTTGACATACGTCAGATAACCTATTTAAGTACGTGAAACTGGTAGCCGAGGTGGGAACGGCGCCAATGCAGCCGCCGTGGGGAAAAAGATCCCCATCCGATCCTTTCCCTCCATTCACAGATTCACTTTCCATGAAGAAATACCAATTGAAGTCCTTGAAACGCGAATTCTCGATTGGCCATTGGAATTGGCTAGAGCTAGAGCCCTAGATTCTAGGGCTCTAGAATTGGCACACATTGGACAAAAAAGTTGCCGCGTTTTCTCGATTTTCCATTTCTCGAAATGTGCAAAAATCACAAGGATTGTTAAAAATTTAAAAAGTATTAACGATTGCTAAACAAAAATTGACTAAAAATGCACATGAAATATATAATAATAAACATATAAAACATAATATGTTATATTATAATATACAATATAATAATTATATATATAAAAATATAAATATACAATAAAATATATAATAAATTAATAAATATATAATTATCGAATAGATTGGTAAAAAAATAGATTGTCACCATAAAAAAACCTATTCTAAAATGTAACGCATTGCAGAATGTCGAAAAATGTTGGCAAATCTAAATACAAATTTTTTCTCGCAGTGAAAGTTTAGATTATAGGAAAACACCATCTATGGTATTGTATTGTTAATCAATAACAAAAAATACACAATGTATAATTTATATATTGTATATTCCATACTCTATTGACACATGAGCGTGTATATACAAAGTCCCTTGTGGAAGAGAATTTTATTACTCTTCTCATATAAAAAAACTGAATCCTCTCTAACTTGCAGCGCGTTTTACATCGATTTTTTTTGCGATCGTTAACGTTACATAAATCCTCTATGTCTCATCGCACGCTGAGACTTAATATTTAATTACTGACGCGTTTATCTCGCTTTGATAAAACAATCGTTTGCAGCGTCACACTTGTAATCGTTACCTGACATTCATCATTTACACGTATAACAATTACGCATATCAGATTGATGAAAAGATTCGTTCGTCTTTTTTTTGTATTTGCTACCTTATGTTAGTGTAAGTCGTGTAGAAAAGAAACGAATTTTTTAATCAACCTAATATGATGCTTATAATAACTAATGTGATTTTCTTTCAGCATCTCTCCTTCGATATTTAAATAAGAAAATAATGTAATTAAATTCTCTTTTTTTCAGAGAAAGAGAAATGTAATTGATGAAAGTTACCTTCTTCTATCATCAATCTTTCTTCTCTCTTCTAAAAAAAAGAATAATTTTTATTTTTTTTCAATATCTTTTTCTAATTAATATATAGATCATGTAGATATTAATTGAGAGGTCGATCGAATTCGGCTTGCACGTTGTCTGCAATCATATATATGTATATATATGATAAAACCAGATATACCAATTTCATAATTGTAAGTTCTAAGCCAAGAATTTAAAAATTCTACGAAGCAAGAATCCATAGACAGAAATTTAAATTAAAATTTGCGATTTAACTTCAAATCTCAGGGATATTTAAAACGAAATTTTCCTTTATTTCTTTTTATATTAGCTATATATAGCTTATCTCTTTAATTCGATAAAATGTACGTTTATATAGACAAACCATTGTAACTTATATTTTAAAATATAGAAAAAGAAGTAAAAAGTAAGATGGAAATATATTAATCTCTGTGATTCATCGAGATTCAACAAGCGGCAGCATATCTGAGCATTTAGACGAAAAAAAATTTCGTCTACATAGATTACCTACATCTTACTTGCCTTATGTATGTATGTATTATCAACACGTAAGTTTTTAGTTAAGAATTTCTATTTTACTGAATTCTTACTTCGTTTTTAAATTCTTGATGTTTGAAGTCTGGATATTTACTCGAATTTTTAGCTCAACTAAATTTTTAGATCCTTGAATTCTCAAGTTCGTATATTATACACATACATATATATATATATACAAACTGAAGAATATCGATTTCAAAATTTAAAAATATAACAGTTAAATAAAATATAATTTAAAAATAGAATATTCAAGAATTTTAATTCGAGAATTTGCACACACACACACACATGCATACACGCGCGCGCGCGCGCGCATACACGCACACACACCTTAGAGCTTTAATTTTTAAGCGTATGGCTTCAAATTCTTGAACAGCCTAAGTCTTTAAATTATATTCTATTTAGCCATTGTTCGTAAGTTTTACAATCACTGCAAATTTCGATTCCTAGAATTTCAAAGTTCTATTATTAAATATTCCATTACAATATTTAAGTGTATTTACAGTACATTTTATCCTTTAAGATGTATCTAGATTTTTGAATTTGCAAATCCATAAATTTTTAGTTACTCTCACATCCATAGATCGCTAGCCTTCTAAATCCTTTTATTTTTGGGCCTTTAGATCACATAAATCTCCAGATTCTTAAACTTTTTAAAATGCTGCTCTCTAACGTTGATCTGTTCTACATTTTCTATAAATATCCTGCATGTTAAAAGAAATCTCTAAAAAAACATTGACAATTCAAGGATCTAAATTCATAAAGTTCCAATCTTTTTCTCCTGTATGTGTATGTTCGTATCTCCTTTAAAGATTATTTTTTAAATTAATATTATTTACAATATATCTATGTTTTAAACTATGATTGTTGGAGTCTTTTATTCTTAAATATATGACTAACCAAATTTTTAGATCCTTGAATTCTCAGATTATTGAATTTGCAATTGTTGGCTCTTCTTATCATTTAGTTATCATTTTTCTCTTAACTTTTCTGTTCCTATGATCTTATCTTTTATAAGTGCTCAAATCTAAAATTGGACGTATGCCTGTTCAATAGTCAAGGATTTGGATACGTAGATCTAAAGACCCACGGGCTACATGGATCTCGACTTACAAGAATTTAAAAATACAAAAATCAAAAATTCGAGAATGTAAATCTCTAGAATGTTTTTCTTCCTCAGGCGCGTTTCACATCCAGACAATGGTATTTGAAATTAATATTATTTACAGTATGTCTATTTTGTAGATGGCTAAATTTTTGGATTCTTAAACCCTTGGATTTTTAGATTAGCTGAATCTTTGAACTTGTAGAACTGTGGACTTTTGCATTCTTGAAATGTCAATTTCAAGAATAGTTGGGTTTTCTCTTGATTTAATTAGCTCTTCTTTAACGGAAACCTTTACATAATCTTCATATTTTTGAATCCACAAAAATTTCTAAGAAAATTTATGGACGCGTGTATGAATTTCAACGAATTTTACTCTTAAGTATTTCCTTTTTTTATAGTCTAATACTATTGTAATAAGAGATCATGTTTTAAGCTAACATTCTTAAAGCTTGTCTATAGTTCCAATTTTACAATTCTTCGATTTTTGAATTTTTAATCTCACAAAATTCTTAGATTTCTGCAGTATTAAATCGAGATCCATAAATCTCTTGTGATTGATTAATCTTATAAATTTTTCAAATCTTGAATTTTTAAGAGCTTAAATTTTCAAGTTTACGATAAGGATGCTTTTCATGCTCCTACCGTTAAACCCATAGTTCTACAAACGTTCAATATTGATACAAAACGCCGCTTTTGGAAAACATTTCATCAATAATCATCCAAGGATGTAAGTCTCCAGTGACGCACAGGATTGCGCGTTCCTTTCTGCAGCCTGACTGTTTAAAGGGGACGGGCATTATTTACATAGCACACATTTACACGATATGTTACAATCTCTTCTTCGGCAACGAGCCGAAGGCCGATAAAACGGTAGGTTTGGCGCCAGTACCGGACGACGTGAGAGTTGTCAGGGTGGGTTGTGTGAGAAGTACCGTGGGTTTGGCGGTCACAGCAGCGGCAGCGGCAGCCGCGACAGCAGCGGCGGCAGCGGCATTGCTTGTCGCCACTTGGTCCCACTTACTTTTCCGTTTTTTGGCATTATCGGCGCTGCTGGAGGAGCTGCTATTGGGCCGCTTCGCGGTGCCGGAAACGATCTCGATCTCGATCTTCTTCTCTTTGCGCGCCTTCTCGAGCTTGTCCATCTCCGCCTTCTGCACTAGGGCAAGTTCCTCGTAATACGAGTCCTTGCTCCACTTGAACGGGTCGAACCTGTCCGGCGGGTAGTTGGTGCCCAGCTCGTTAATGCTACAAAACTGAATGAGTTTTTCGTAAATGGAGGGATTCCGGAACTCCTTGCGTTGCTGAATCATCATGTTCATGTCCAGCCCATCGCTTTCCATTTTCCTATACAGCCTTGCGATCTTGTCCTGTAGCTCGGCGGGACATTGGCCCGGCGGTTCCGGTGGTATCGTCACCCCGTAAGGGTCCCCCGCCTCACCGCCATTATCTGAAAGCAATTCTCCGGAACGCGAGGAGGGCGACCGACGCTCAGCGCCACCGCCGACAGTGACGACGGCAGCAGCAGCGGCGACGGTGGTGGCGGCGACATTGCCTGTAGCGGCCGCGACCGGGAGACCGTTCTCCTCGGGGCGTTCCGCTACCGTCGCGACGATTGCCGCGCCCGTCGTCATCAACGATGACGACGACGACGACACCGGCGGCAACGACGGCGGCGGCGCAGCAACGGCCGCCCCCTCATCGTCGGAGACTACCGCATCGTCAAAGTAAGAGACCAATCGCTGCACCTTTGTGGCCGCTTCCGGCAAGTCGCTACTACCGGCGGACTTGCCGACGGCGGGACTATGCGAGGCTGAACGGCCTCCAGATATGGGACTGGTGCCAGATCGGGCCTGGGGCTGACGACCGACTTGGGCATTATGCGGGGCGGCCCCCTGGGGAGTGTTCGAATTCTCCTCCTGCAGGCGCTCGTCTTCCACCCCGTCCTCGCCCTCCGAGTCGGTATAGGTGGCCGTGAGAGATGCCAGAGCAACACTTTGTACAGACATGGTTAGTTGGCTTTGAGTGCCCGCCGTGCTACCAAGCGATATTTTGTGTGGGAACTCACCGGTCTGGCGCTGCGCGGCCTGGCCCAGCGCCCAGCTCGTGAAGCCACGCAAGGGCTTTAGGCGCGGGGACAGGGAGGCTTTAATTTCGGCCTGATGGGCGCGTTGAGCTTTGGTCGCTTTTAGTACGAACCTGAAATCAATACACGCTTATCAATATGTATATCGCATTAAATTAACAAGCTTAGTTTTCACACTAATAAATAACACAAGGTACTAAACGTAAATAGATTTATCTACTCTTGTTACATCTGTAGTACTTCTGTTACATCAATTAAAAAATATACACGACTCTAAACATCTCATAAACCTTCATGAAACTTTTATATCTAAACTCGCACTATTATTACATGATTTTTAACACACAAACTTATATCCTTCGCCTTCCAAATTTTGCAACATTCGCGAACCGAATCAAGTCCGAGTCAAGTTTACGAAAGTTACTCCAAAATTTTGTCACGCGCGATTGACGTTTATTAAAGTCAACGAGTAACTATCGATAACGTTAACAGAGAGGTAAAAGCGACGTTTAAAGCGCGATACACATCAGGATCATGTGTTCTTATCCGTTCATTTGAGGTCAAGCTAAGAAGCGAGATGTAGGTTAGGATTCAACCGAGTGACGATAACTCGGCTGTCGGCGACGGGAAAGCTTTACCTACCTCAAACATTCAACGTCCACGGTCACCCGGGTCAGCCTGAACCCGTTCGTCCGCACATTGCGATCGATTTCTTCTCACGGTCGTACAAATAAATATTCGACAGAACGAGATTATTCCGCCATCAGTGTGCGTTCCTTCCCGATGTACTTTGCGATCGGCGATCGTCGTGCCGTCTCGGTTGCTGTCGGTGACGTTCGGCCGACGTCGGCATACGTCCACGAACGTAGCAACACGTTACACGCGTGCTCTTACAGCAGGGGCCGGTCTATCTATATAAGTCTATGGTCTTTGCACAGCAAATTATATTTTTTATTTTCTCGCTTTGCGAGCAACCCTCTAGAAACAACCCCCCTAAAATAGAACCTACATCATCCCCAATCATCTCTTATCCAGAATTCGACAAAATTCCGTTTTGTTTGGTAGGTTCTAATGAAGATTTTTTGGTTAGGGAAGCTTTCGGCGAGCTTTTGGTACTTGCTACTTCCGATATTGATCTCTCGCATTTTTTTAAATTAATGTTATTGACTACTACTCGGCATCTAACCTTTCCGTGGCTCGATATAATACTGTAATTGACATCTCCCGCACGAGACGTGCCTAAAATACAATCATTATCCTCAGGTTTCCCCAGCCTTTCCCTTTCTCCCAGTTGGAGCGATCAGCAGATCAACGCGCAAGCAGGCAGGCAGGCAGGTCTAGTTACATAATGCGGGCATCATGAACGTGTTGATACCGAATTGTTCAAAGATGGTCGGGATAACGCCGCACGCCTGCAGAAACGGGCTACGTCAAGTGAGTGTGGTGCGAAACAACTGATTTGTCGACGATATCGAAACACGCTGATCTCTTACCGTGACTTTGTTATCGTTTTCTTTTGCACCTGGTGCAGGGCGAACTGTCATTAGCTCTGGAATAAGCACGTTGTTAGAGTGCCGTGACATACTTCGCTTTTTTTTTCAAAAAAACTTCCAGCTTTGTATTTAGGATAGAACGGAACATAGAAGTGACAAGTCCTTTGCACCAGTAATTAAATTTGACAATTAAAAATTATCTTTCAATAAGACTGGGCGTTGAGATATAGATGACTTGTTTGCTACGTCCATAGACAGCCTGTTAAAAACATATGTCATAGAAGTCTGTCAAAAACAGATTTTGCAGTTTTGTTACGAATTTTATCAGTGAAGTGCCAGCAAAATTATTACAAAATCTGGAGTATAATTGCAGATTGAATGTGAAAACTATGTAGAATCTCGCCATTTTGTAACCATTTAATGGAATATATCAGTTTCAATATTTTGTTCAAATCTGCTAACAAACTGCTAGTGTACTATTAACATTTTGCTTACTGGATCTTGTGGTTTTATATTTTATAGGTCAGAGCTTTGCACACTGCGGCGGTTCAAAATGCTGAGGCCAAGCTTAAGACCTTCTCGATTTACCGTTGGAATCCGGATAAGCCCGATGAGAAACCATATATGCAAAAATATAAAGTTGATTTGAATGCGTAGGTCTTGTTTCATTGGCTATTAAATAATTTTGGGAAATTTTCTTGCACGTTTTTTTCTGACATTTGACATATCTTTTTCAGTTGCGGCCCAATGGTACTGGATGCACTAATTAAGATTAAAAATGAGATCGATCCAACATTGACATTCCGTCGTTCTTGCCGTGAAGGTATTTGTGGATCCTGTGCTATGAATATTGGAGGAACAAACACCCTGGCGTGTATCAGGTATCACATGTCATAGCCACTGCGTGTATTGTTACTGCTCGATACCTTGAATGTAAATGTAGATGTAAATTTATAATTTAATTGACCTCTACATCTCAAATCATGCGTGGTAATTACATATCTAACTAGATATTTATAGCAAGTATATCAATCACTAAAAGGAGAATTATGTGTTTCAGCAAAATTGATAGCAGCACAAGCACGGCGTGCGAGGTTTATCCTTTGCCCCATATGTATATCGTCAAAGACTTGGTCCCGGATTTAAATAATTTCTACGAGCAGTATCGCAGTATACAGCCCTGGCTGCAGCGCAAGGACAAGAAGGAAACTGGAAGCCAGCAGTATTTGCAAAGCGTAGAAGACCGTAAAAAGTTGGTGAGTGAGATTATTATATTTATTTGATTTTCTGTTTTAATTACAGTTATACACTTCTTTAATCTAAAACCTCTTTAATCTAAATGTATAATCCAATTTTTATTGACACAGGATGGTCTCTACGAATGTATTCTGTGTGCTTGCTGCAGCACTTCTTGCCCGTCCTATTGGTGGAATGGTGATAAGTATTTAGGTCCTGCAGTTTTGATGCAAGTAAGCGCGTTTTAATATTACATTGTTTTAAATGTAAAATGAGATATTATGTAACCGAATGATCAATCACCGAGCAATTACAAGCAATTTAGAGAAAAATGACAAGTAAAAAATTCTTTAAAAACTGAGCACATTGAATAAATTAGATAACACATACTCTTTAAAAACTGAGCACATTGAATAAATTAGATAACACGTACGTCTGTAAGAGATAACACCTGTACCTGTAAGAGATAACATATTGATGTGATTGGGGTCCAATCTCGTGGAATTTTTCACTTATATCATTTTCTTCTTAGACTTTTCAACTATTATTATTTTCATTAGGCCTATAGGTGGATTATTGATTCGCGTGATACTCAAGCAAAGGAGCGTCTGGAGAAATTGAAGGATCCATTTTCAGTTTACCGTTGTCATACAATCATGAATTGCACGCGCACCTGTCCAAAGGTGAGTTTAATTCACATTAGAATTTGTGTTCTTTTGACACTTTGCGCTTTGTTTTACTTTAGACACATGTTTCAGTAGCTTTTACTGCTATATATTCAAGAAAATGTAACTAATTGCCTATAAATATTCAAAATACATTGCATACTGTCTATAATAAATTCTCACAACTTAACGAATAAGTTTTTAATTATTGACATAATAGTGACATAATAGTTATATATTAAATTCAGACTTATCTCACTAGTAGCAGATTATTAATAATTTATTTTGCTTACTCAAATCTCGATTATTGTTAGGTCTTACTCTTCTAGTCAATCAATGCATTTCACTCCTCGTTTTTAATTAATGTTTCTTTATGTTTATGTATTCGATAAAATTTGTGAATTCAAGCGGTACACAAATATATAAAGGAAGAAATGATAAGAATAATTGGTTATTTAGAATCTGACAATTAGACAGGTTGGAGAACAAATAGTAATATGCAATATAATTCTTAAGATACTAATAAAATAATTGCGAGACATTTGGCAAATTATATAACAATTGAGTTAAGCTCAAAGATTAAAGAATTATTAAATCAAAGCGCGCAAACATTTTGTACAGGGTCTGAATCCCGGAAAGGCGATAGCAGAAATAAAGAAACTGTTGGCTAATGTTAGCCAGAAGCCACAACCGGATCTCGCCGCGTCGGGATCTTCATAGTTAAAGGAATACCAGGTAGAATTAATAAGTTCTATACACTTGTCTTATGTATTACTACGTACAGCGAACATGTAATTAGCGGAATATTTCGTACGACCGGAAATATGCAGATCCACGAAATAACAGTTGAAATGTCCTAGAAATCGAAAGATTAGTCAAGCACTACTTGTAAATAAAACAAGCTTTCCACATGGAACTATATTATATGCAGTAATTATTAATATAGTAGTAACCCTTTGAACGAAAATTATTTGGATTATGCTTTATTAGTTTAATATTTTCACGGTTCGGCGGCCATCCGGATTCTAGCGGTCTCACGCGATCGATTGTGTACCTCAGCGGTGCGTAATGTTATACCGAATATGTCTTCATGGTAGCGATTTTCATCCTGAAAAAGTCATATAGTGCAGCGAAACAATTTAAATGCACAACAGTATTTATGCTGTTGCTGCTTTAAGAAAAGAATAATAATACACGAAACATTTACCCTCAGTGATAACATATATGCCTCGACTTCTTTGTCCGTCATTTGGCTATGCGTTTGTATGATCTGTTTTAAAGTCTGATAAACGTCTTCCGCCATCGTGCAGTCACCACAAACATAGAAGTGGCCGCGCTCATATACTACCATTGTGTAAATTTGAGGCGCTTCCGCTTGGATCAAATCTTGCACATAGGTCTAACATTTGTAAAAGTTGCAAATTTAAGTTCATATATTTTACATATATATATGTAGTATATATATATAAATTATATATACGCTGTTGTGTTGATTTACAAACTAGTATACATATTAGTGTACCTTCTTAAGACCAGGCTCTCGGGACAATGCTAAAAACACTTTATCCAAAACACCGGCCTCCAACATTTCTTTTTTCTCTTGTCTATATAGATCCAAAGTTCTTTGACGACAACCAAAGAAGAGCCAAATCTTACCGAATTTTTGATCTATAAAAATATCGTACGTTTACATAGTGTCAATAGTGTCATAAAAGTATTTGATATTAAAATTTATAAGTGCACAAAATAAAGAGGTATGTATATAAGAAGAGACTCGTACTCTGCTTAAGTTTCATCTGAGCAAATCGATGATGCCAAAAACCTCGGAAAGGAGCGATTCCAGTGCCTGGTCCCACCAATATTACTGGTGCCTCAGTTTCCGTCGGCATATAAAAGTTTGGTGCGCTTAAATATCAATTAATGATTATATGCAACATAAGATCTTCATAAGTGACATTAATTAACAAAAAATTGACATCCTTTACCTCCGCACAAACACATACAGCAACTCTCCCTCGGATATTTCCCGCAGATAATTGGAGCAAACGCCGAAATGTACTGGTCCAGAGCCGTCTAGAATCAATTTATTAAATATAGTGGAAAAGATATCATATATCAATTCACTATTAAATTAAATGTGCATGGATTATGGATAGAATTCTTCGGAATGAGAAAGAAAACGAAATTAAGATAAAATATGAGGCTTATAAATACTTTGCGTTTGATATTGCACCACTGCGACTGTCAGGTGTATTTGTCCCCGATGTACATGTGGAGATGATGAAATGCTGTAGAATCTCGGCTGTAAGGGTGTTAGATGAAGAAGAAGCAATGGAGCAAATGGAGTCACAGATGGAAATTCATCCAAAACTTCGGCCAAATTAGGATACTTCCAGTGTCTCCAATCCTCGTAAGCCGACGGATCCTATTCCAAGAAGAGAATCCTTAAATTTTGTAAATTTCACTGTATTTTTTGCAAATTATTATGTTTAATGTTGCTGTGTTCAATAAATTGCGTTAAGAAACTTCGTAAAAATTCCTAAAAATTTTTTACTCTTTGGGTCTTACAATCTCCATCCATTTTAAATTAGAATTAACAAATACTTTGAGTTTACAACATTAAATCAGGAATTGTTATGAAGAAATATGAATAACATTCGAAATATATAATTTTTTTCTTTCATTTTTTGAATATTTTTAGATTAAAGTCAACTTTTCATTGCATAAATTATTTTTAAAAATTCTACCACATTTCAAGAAACAGCTACATTTATACATATACATATTTACAGAGGCCAGAAGATCAAGCTGCGTCCGTTCTTTTGCGTTTGTAGCTACCGAGGCGAAGTATCTTAACAGATTCGGCGTAGGCGGCGTCGTGATGTCCAAAAATCGAGTTAACAACATCCTGAAGGAATTCGGTAAATATCTGTCGTGAGGTATCCATGTTTTTACAATTCCTAGAAAAAGTAGGTGTTAGTTACTTGTAATATAAAAGAGAGGGGAAAAATTGATATCTACCATTAGGAGTATGAGCCTGTTTCTGCATTTGCAGTTCGATCGTTGTATCAGCATCGAAAGTAGACTGCACACGTTGCAAGATTTTCTCCACGAGGTCTGCACGATTGCACGCAAACACGCCTAAGTGATCCCCGGGTTTATAAGAAATATCCATGCCCACTATGTCGTCCAGTTCCAGAAGCAGTGTCGTTCCTTTGGACTCATCGTTGCTCAAGTTGCTCCTTCGAAGCATATTGCACATCGTCACGTTTCTGTTATGGCATTTGCTCAATGCTTTGGCGATCGGTTGAGGCTCGGCTTCTACAAAACGGACTGTCGCCGCAGATAATGTTTCAGAACCCATAGACAAGGCTGCTTCCAGTAACGTATCGTCGTCGTCCAAGCAGAACGTTTCGCACGCGATCGCAAAGATATCATGTGCCCATTTCCGAAAGGTCTGCTCTTGACCACACATCTCGTCACCCTGGGCCAAACGCGCCAATCGCTCTCCGCCCAATTCGCCTAACAAGTTGTCGACGTAGCGACCGAATGCACAAAAGTTCGGATACGCGGATGATCCCAATGCAAACACAGCGAATCGGACATTGCTGAGAGGTCCAAAGGTATCCTCGGTTTGCGAGTCCGTCGTAGAACCACGCAAGGAATCTAGTCGATCCAATTCTTTTTTCTTCCCGCTTACTTCCGTTTGGCTGTTAGCCTTGATAAATGACTTCGAGGTCGCCAAGCTTATCTTATTCTCGCTGTTTATACAAGCGTCATTCATTTTCATCGCGTACAAACTTTGTGCGAAGACCTCTCCGTTTTCCGGTGGGTCACCGTTTCCGAAAGTAGAAGTTATCACCAGCAGCAGGGCCTCGTGTTCTATGTCACTGATGTCATATTCTTCCATCGAAAGTACCTGGGAATGAAAAGCGTGGCCCAGTAACTCTCCCAACTTTTCCGCATACATCTGGGACGTGCCGGTTTCCGTAGCAAACAGCACGGTCGCTTTTATTCGACGCGATAATGCTCGTCCGAATAGCTTGGACGTAAATTTCACGGCTCTCGCAATCTGCTTGAAGTGAAACTTCCGTCTTGGTTTTTTCGACGTTGCCTTCTTGTCGCGTCCTTTTTTCCATACGTGAGTTTTCCACGCTGGGTCCTGGGCATCGTAAGAGGGCTTCAAATGATAAAGCGCCATTTCCTGATGAAATACCGGCGTAGCGGATCCAGATATCGGCGGTACGATCCACAGCCAGTCGGCGGGACAACCGTTTCGGAGACGCATCTCGTTTTCATAATGTTTCATGAAAGATTCCGAAGCAGTATGGTGATCTACGATTGTCACGTTCTTCATCTGAAAGCTGTGCAGTACTGCGACGTTAGCTTCTATCATCGCTTTATCTTTCCACAATGATGTGGATGTCCTTGTGTCTAGACCCATGTTCGTCGCTATTGTCTCGAGCATATTATATCTTTGAGCATCGCATAAATCTCTAGAGCCAATCTCGGTGCTCATGTACCAGCCGTTGAAAGGTGCTGCGGTGAACACTAAACCTCCGCAATCGAAAACCATTCCAGACACAGCCGGGACGCCAAACCACTTGAGACCCAATTTCTCAAACCAATTGTATCTATTGTCCAAATACATATATGTATATAAATTATATAATATGTAATATAATTATATTATGTAATTATATTATGTGTATGTATATAATTTATATACATATATACATAATAAATAAATATATATTTATTATATAACAAATATTATCTCCTTCAACAAATATTATTACACGTAACACTATGTAATTTTTGGATTAACGCAAAAAATCTGAGTAATAGCATTATCTAAACTTCTAAATAACAAAAAATTACCATATGTTCAATTTACCCGTGCAATTTCACAAATTTTGTTTTCTCATTCAAATTTTATCTTCATACAGATACAAAAGTCTTTTATTTTCTTCCAAACACGTAAAGTTAAAAAGGATGCAGTTAAAACAAATAAACTAGTATGTCTTTTATATTGTTCACGTAATAATTAAATATTTTTATCAGATAAATGAAATATATAAAATTAGACCTTTTTTTTGAAAACTACATTATTTAATAAAAGCTTACGTAGGATGACTAAGAGGTACTTCGAGTACCAAGTCGCTTGGAATATCAAAATAATCTGGATCGTGTCCATTGGCAGATAGAACCAACGGCAGTATGTCAAATCTAGTTCGTGCCCCTTTCCATCCTAATTTCATGCAAACCTATCGAAAGAAAGTAGTGCCTACTTATGTTAAATTATTTTCGAAACACGTGCGTTCTTTCTTTATAGAGAATTTTTTCAAGAAGTTGGACACTTTCGGTTTAATAAATAATTAAAAAAGAATTTAGATCTCACGAATATATATAAATATTCTGACCTCTGTGAATTCTACGTTCGCAGGATCACCGAGAATGGTACCATCTGGATTTTTGTATCCCGCATAATTGATCAATTGCGTATTCCATACTCTATAATCATGTTTTCCATCGGTGCGTTGCGGAAATATTGTTATCGCGGACCTGAAAAATTGTGCGTATAAATATTAGTTATATCCTGCACGTAAGTACGCCTGGCAGTATTTGAAATAATTTTGAGCTCTCTGTAATTTAAATCTCTATATTTTATAGCTTTATCCATTATATAAACGGAGAAGGATAATTCGCTGTTTTGATTTAATATCTATACATCTTTAGATAGCAAAATTTAGAAAAAAAATTACACTATAAAATTCATATAAAAACTATCTGCATTATAATTACACTCTACCTGATATTTCCTTTATTTGTACTGTACTTGATATGATTGCACAAAGCCTCGAACATGCCGCTCGTAGTTGTAACGTAACGGCAATCGAAAACCTGTAAGTGCATTTATTTTATAAACAAATCGATAAATGTAATTTTTTTGATATTTATGAACCATTCATGAAAACTTTTTTTCACGAAGGTATCAACAAGTTATAATGTAAAATAAACCTGTAGCTTTGACCACTGTATGCGACCAATGCATCTTGCAGCATTCCGCCAAGCCAACTTTGCGCCAAAAACCAGTTCCGTTTCCGTTAATTGATACGTACCAGAGGAAATTACTTCTCTCTGCACACTCTCCAAACGTGTGCGATGAGCGTCGCTATTTAATCTACGAGTCATTCAAATATGAAGAAAAACTCAAGATTTATTAGAAGGGATCTTCAAGGAATCTATATAAATATTCTGGCAATTTTACCTTCTAATGGAAGTAAAGTATTGCTCCAGAAAGTCAGTTGCGTGAAGCAAGATTTCTTCTTTCGTGCGTGGCTCTGTTCCATGAGTTGGCAGTTGCATTACGCTACCAAGACAGACTTGGCCCGTGCAAAGGATTTTCTAAAAATTTGTTTAATATTTTATTTTTATCGTTTACTTGTTTACTATACATATATACTTCATTTTCATGTTCATTATGTATATACATATCAAAATACTGATAGAAAGAGAATAAAACGCACAATGAAAGATTTCCAGAATAATCTGTAATAATACATCTTAATATAGAAAAATATCTAATGATTCTATATGAAGCAACAAATCTCGCATTTAAATATGATTTTCTCGTGCAAAGTTTTATTCAAAAATTCGGTTTTGAAAATTAGATGAAAAATATCTTCTTTCATTTTTAAACTGGAATAATCTTTAATTATATTACGATATATATCATTCGATGCATTATAATAGCGGCTATCAATACAAATATGTAAAACGGAATCAGCATTCCATTAAAAAAAATAATAGAAAATAATTAACATCATGGAATAAACAACATATAAAGTATCAAGATTATTTCTATATCTTTAATATAATATATTGTCTTTTCATATTATATTCATTATTATATTAATAATTAAAATAAATTTACGGCGCACACGTACGTCATGCATATAGAAAAATTATACAAGATCAAAACGGAAAAAAGACATGAATAATTTTTAACTTCTAAAAAAAGAGTTAAATTTTTTGGAAAAAAACAGCTTCGTAAAAATGTTTCCTTGCTTTCAATTTTAAATTTAATTTTTTACATCAATTCCTAGTCAGTTCCTAAAAAGTTTCGTAATCAGTTTATAAATAATGTATCGCTCTAATTTCTAAAATTCCTAATCATATGCTGTCAAATTTCAATATTAAAAGTTTTTCTCCAAAATACCTCGGCATTTCTCACGTGCAAGGAATCAAACGCCTCCGTCTTATCTGCGAGATTCCTGAGTTTTGTTGGCTTTCTTTGAGGAGGCGTTCCGTCGTGGTCTTTCATTTTGCGTTTTAGCGTTTAACTATTCCTGCCTAACACACTGGCAACAAGCGCGACGATAAGGAGGAAAGGACGAGAGGACAGAGCACAGAGATGACACAACGCAGCCTCTCACGTGCCGTCATCTCACATGCGCCAGCATGCGCAACATTGATCCATTCCGCTTGTCCTCGGGACGTTTGCGGAATCAATCAACGGACAGGACTTCTCGCGTTGAAACGAACATTTGTGACAAATTCATGGTCTGCAATCCGTTTCATATATTAATGCCGTTATTTTTATATGCTATTTTCAGGATTTTAATAATAATGATGATGATAAAATAATAATAATAGCAATAAGAATAATTAAAATATGATGATATATGTATATTATAATAATAGGATCACTCAAGTCATATGAAATCGCGATTTCTTGTAATATAACATTACATTACATACGTAATATAAAATTATTATTGTTGATATATAAAATATTATTAGATAAATAATAAATTGTATTATTAAATAAAATAATTTTATCAAAACTGAATATCTGAATGTACTAAGATATAAAAGAATTAAGAGCATTATGGTGTGAATTTTTTTTCTCAAGGTCATAATTTTCGGCTTTAAAGTTGATGTAATTTTTTAATAAAATAACAAGTTTTTAATGTTTTATAGCTAGCACTTCGTAAGTTATATTGTTTGATAGGATCAGCTCGAAATTGTTGTAACAAATTATTGAATTCCTTGCATCTGCTAGCTAGCAGGCTAAATTAAAAAAAAAATGCAATGTCCTATTTTAACGAATCAAAGTAACATTAGATTATATTAGAGAATGAAACTTTGTAGAAAGTTACTTTCAGTTATTCGACGTCTCATTGAACAGAATATATTTGTGGTACCAAAAGTGACAAAGTTACATGTATATTTTTTTTACTTTATAACTCACCTGGTATTATGATAAATTTACGGGAAAGTGAAAAAGAGAAGATGGATGCGGGAAAGAGAGATAGAACGGAAAATCTCGAGGTTTATTTGATTAAACGTTGTAAGACTTATAAAATATATCACATATGTTATAGCTTTTATATTCTCCCGTATTAGATATCCATTCCGGCCATGTCCCAATGTCCGTACAAAAATATACATGCGCATACGATTTTAATTATCTGTCATAGTTGAGGAACATTCCCATTTCATAGATCTCTCAACAGCCATTTTCCACTTGGAATATCGAAGATCTCTCTCTAAAATAAAAACGAAAAGTATATGTTTTTATCAAGTATTTTTTATTTTCTCGAACTTTATTTTATCATTTACATATATAACTAGATATATATATATTTACCATCTTCACCAATCTCGGGTGAAAATCTCGTTACTTGAGATGCATCCACTTCGTTTATATCAATTAAACCTGCACCAATGCCAGCTAGAATAGCGGCACCTAATGCTGTCGTTTCAATCATGTTTGGTCGCACTGTTTGCAACATATGTAATTAAAAAAATTATTTAATGGATTTAAAAGAAGTCTCTGATATATTGTTTACTCACCAACAGTTATTCCGGCTATATCCGCCTGTAATTGCATTAATAAATCGTTCACAGTCATTCCGCCATCCACTTGCAGAGTCGTTAGTTTCGTTCCTGAATCTTTTACCATTGCTTTCAATATATCTCTCGTTTGGAAGCAAACTGCCTCTAATGCTGCTCGTATGATGTGATATTGCTGCGTATCCTCGGTAATACCACAGATAACTCTGTTGCGCAGATAATATGAAGATGCTCGATTAGACAGAGGAGTCTTGACAATCTTACAACAGTAGAAGAAGAGAAAAATGAGAAAGTGCAATACCCGCGTGCATCCTGTTGCCAGTATGGTGCGTACAGCCCCGAAAAGGCCGGTACGAAATACACGTCACCAGAGCATCTTACACGCTCTGCCATATCCTGCGCTTGCCCTATATGATCGAGAATTTGCATGTTATCTCGCAGCCAGGATAAAGCAGCTCCAGCAACAGCGACAGATCCCTCTAATGCGTAAACAGGTGGAGATCGTGCGATCTTGTAAGCGACCGTAGTTATCAATCCGTGCGTCGAATCAACTTTCTGCAAAACATTTTTACTGATGTGATCTTTAATTACTTTTGACATTAAGAAATTACATCATGGAAATATTTTATATTTTACATTAGAGAAATGCTTTTTACATTATGTGTATCACCTAATTGTTCTGTCATACATACTGTATTTCCTGTGTTATAAAGCAAAAAACATCCTGTGCCATATGTAGCTTTTGCTTCACCAGGTTTCAAGCATAACTGGCCAAGGAGAGCGCCTTGCTGATCACCCACACACTGCAGAGAATTAAAAACAAACATTAATATATGTATGTAAGCAATTTACTTCTTTTACTTTCAAAGGCATTACAATTTTTTTTATTTAAAAGAATTAAAACCGCTATCTTATCAAATTTGATCTACGATACTTTGATAGTATAATTCAGTTTAAAAATAATTTATTTTAAAATGATATTGAAAAAGGAATAATTGCAACTATAAATTACTCTACGTTGGTAACTTAAAAATAAAATAATTTTCTCTGAAAAAGTTTCTGATGTCTCTACTAGCTCAATAAGAAATTACTCTATAAATAAAAAATACACAGGTACATCTTAAATGCATACTCACACCTGCTATGGGTATGCCCGTGAGAACTTCAGGGTTTAAAACAGAGCCGTAAATCTCTGCGCTGGATCGTATCTCGGGAAGGATGTGTTGCGGAATTTTGAAGAAGCGGCATAACACAGGATCCCACTTTAGTGTATCGATATTCATCAGCATCGTGCGTGACGCATTTGACACATCCGTAACGTGCAACTGGCCCATAGTGAGATTCTGAACGCGAGAAACATTCAGCAATGAGATATGGAATTTTCTTTTTAGTTTGCTTTCCATGAACTTAATAATGCATTTACCCAAATAAGCCATGTATCAACCGTTCCGAAAGCACACTTCTGCGCATCTGTCGCTTGCTTCACGCGTGAATTGTTATCTATCAACCAGCGTATCTTGAGTGCGCTAAAGTAGGGAGACATTGGTAAGCCGCATAGAGGTTTCAAGTAATTCTTATTTCTCGTTTTGTTGGGGATACAATCCAGCACATCTTCTAGAGTGGTAGTTGTCCTCATATCATGCCATACTGCAAAAGTAATAAATTTTATTTAATATTATTTAACTCATTGCGTAAGAAAGGATGGATTTCTCAATCTTTTATCGATCTGTATTAATTAAACCATAACATGTAATACATAAAAGTAGGAAAAAATCTGTCATTAAAGCTCAAGAAACAAAGGCTTCGTATATTCGTTTTATACCAATTGCATTATACAAAGGCTCGCCAGTCTCCTTATCCCACACCAGTGTTGTCTCCCTTTGATTAGCAATCCCAATAGCTTTGATATCGGAGACTGACAAACCAAGATTCTTCATCTTTTTCACCGTCTCTTCTATACATGTTATGACAGCTTGTAATATTTCCTTCGGATCTTGCTCCACCCATCCCTCTTGAGGATATATCTGCTTGATTTCGACCTGATGCAAAGCAATCGCCTTCCTGTGTAAAACATCAAACACCTAGACGTAAAAGAAAATTTCATTTCAGATTAGTGAGATCTGTTTACAGCAAGAATTGAATTATGTCTTGTCAAGTTTATCTTACCAAAAATCTGGCGCTACTCGTTCCCTCGTCGATAGCGCCTATCAAAGGCCCGGTTGTTTTTACGTTCTCAGGCATATCGACTCTTTAAAACTTAGAAATTCACGTTCTTAGCGTTACTTTTCATGCGAAGTGGCATACGGCAACAAACACTTTAACCTTTGTCACATTCTATTGCGTAACACATTGGATTTTAAGATACATACGTTCAATGGACATCTACGTCAGTAGTAGAAATTGATTTTGAGTATCTTGAAATGCATACATGTATATATTTGGCGTAATTAGACTTTCGTTGTTGCTTATCGCCTCTGTGATCTCCTGTTTAAAAAAAAAAATTTGTATTTATCTAAAGAGGATTTGAGTCTCTGCTAAGAAGGTTCGAATCTTTGCTAAAGTGGTTCGAGTCACCGCTAAGTGAGAATCGAGTTTCTGTTTTTCGTTTTCACGTTACATCATCCAAAGATCAAATATCTTTAATTAAATGTATCAAGAAAGATGCGGAGCTACTTAAAATGGATAGAAACTTCGAGGTACTTTTACAAAATAATGATAAATAAACACACTATATATTTAATTCTCCATTAAATTTTTATTACTAAAACTTTGTTTCAAATATATCTTGTCAATCATATAAATAGTACATATTTTTTTTAAAAACAATTACATTTTTCTTTGAAATACTTGAAATTTTTAAAATTTTAATGCATTAAGTACAAAATTCACATACCAACAAAAAAAAAGTACCTGTATATATAGCTATCATATTTTACGCGTATAAAGGTCCAACTCTAGTGAATATTTCTATATTACTGAAATTGCAGATGCAATTATAACATTATAAGCTGAGTCATACAACAGTATTTTTACAATAAAAAATTTATCAGTAACTTCCTATTACAAGTTCTAGGCTTAGAATAAATCAATAAATATTTAAAACTTACATTAGTTTCTAAAAGACTATCATAATAACTTTACGTGTTTCATGTGTTGTGCTACCGTAAAAAATATCTTGCACATAAAGCTCTTAAATTTAAAAAATTTTCAAGGGCAGTTTAAACTTACAATTAGTTTGTATTCGAGATAATTCCATTATATTGCAATAGAACTCAAGAAAAGGTGATATAATAAAGATATTAGGAGAGAAGGGACAAGAAGACAACGAGAAAATGAGGCAGAGAAAAAAAAGAGAAAGTAAAGCGAAAGAAGGCAAAAAGATGAGCAATAGAATGAGATAAAATAAAATAATATAAATATAACATTAGTTGATAAAATTATAATGCAAAATAGATATTTATTTTGTATTATTTTTTACTTGTATATATGTATATGATATTTCCGGCACGGAAACAGAAGTCATTGTAACCCATTGAAGAGTTAATAAATATAACTAACTAAAAAAGTATATGCTTCGTATCTCATTTGGATTGTAACCAAATTTTCTCGGTGTTTCTTGTAAGTCTTATCCAATATTCAAACAATGTCCATAGACGTCAAGAATTGCTTTAATTGAGAAAATCTTATTTTTGCTGCATCAGTCGCGGTTATGGAAGCGGCATTAATGCCCGGCGTCTTCGTCCCTACGGGTTCCGACCAAATACTCGTTTCGTAGTGACAATTTTGACATTTGAAAAAAAATTCCGTGAGTAAGCCTCTTCGACGTAAATCGACAAGATTCCAGTACTTGAATTGACAATCAATTCCACGCGTGTGATCGTTAAATATCCTATGGATCTCTTTCCACATAAAAAAGAAATTTACAATGGAACGACGTGTAGGTATATTTTCTTGGGTACTAAATGCGTTCATAGAGCAGGTATTATTAATAATGCTATCCTTCTGGGCCTCGGAATGTCCAATGTTTTGGTCATGCATGCCTTTTTTCGTATAGCCGTTTGTTTTTTCTACATTATCTATATTAATGGAAACTAAATCCTTGTTGTCCTCGCAATCTTCAATGGTTTCATTACATGCGCCTTCTTCCTCACATTCCTCTGTTTTATCTATCTCACGTACATTAACAAAAACTAAAGTTTTATTGTCTTCGCAATATTCAATATTTCCACTGTAAACACCTTCCTCATTGTGTGTTTCTATTTTTCCTTCATTATTATCCATTGGTTCTTCCTTGATTATAGGCAGACATTCAGTTTTGATCTCAAAATTTGTTACGTCGGGTGGAAGTCCAACAGAACTTAGAGGATCAGTGGATTCATTCTTTGTGTTATGATCGACTTGCATGCTTTTTGCTATTTTCAGCATCCTTCGCCTAGAACAAGAATCAAAATATAAATAAATATTAAAATTACACTGTTATAGTTAAAAAAAGGAATATTAAAAATAAATTTCTAAACGAAGTAAAAGTTAAAATCAACACAAGGAATATTTTAAAGATTCCTAAATGAAGTAAAAACTAAACGCACCAGTTGGTTTACTTCAAATTGAATTCTCACCATTCTTTTGCAAACAATTAAGGAATGACAATTTTTTAGTTATATCGTTGTTGTAACAAATGAGCGTTATATACCTACAGGGTGGTCCACCGAAAACGAAACAAACGTGTCTTTTAACATATAACCTTAGTTTGGCACTTAACCTAAGCTTGTTTCGTTTTCGGTGGGTCATCATGTATAGCGCTATGGCTTTACCAAAAATTAATTCAAAAAGTTCTCGATTATTCTCTCTGTATTCTGTAATGCTTTTGTATGTACTAATGTGCGTCCAACAAAATTTGCCAAATATAATATAAAATATGACTCACCTTATAATACAACTTTTCCTTCGGGAAAGTCTCTTTTGACTAAGTTGTAGTCTTCTTCTATTTCCCATTGTGTCAAAATATTCCTCGTTCTGCTGTGTCGTAGCGAGACCGAGCGTCTTGTGACAGCTGCGAACTAGGTTGGAATTGGAATTGTTGGAAATGCTACAGTGTGAACTCCCATGCTAATGGCGATAGCGCCCGGTCACCAAGAAGAAAAAGACGCATTGATTCGGGGTCATTTCTTCCTCTGTTTAGCGAATTTTGATTGGACAATGCTGTTCTTTTATTCTCGAAAAATACAGCAATTGACAAAACTGACTGATTACAGTTAATTCTTTATCTCGTCTGTCCCGTTTTCTTCTAGAGTTTATAGTCAAACATCGCTGCCATTTTGTTTTCATGCATTCATTCTAGTCCATTGGTCCATTCTTACATCCTGCATATAAGCCTGCATATGTATAAGCATGACTAGGCTTCGTAGTACATTCAAGGCGAAGAGGAAGGCAAGAAGTTGGGCAATAGAATGAGATGGAAGAGAATGATATGAATATGAATAACATTGGATTGATTGGATGATAAATTTATATAATGTAAAATAGATATTTATTATATATTACTGGTCTTTACAATAATGCATAAAGAAGTCATTGTGAAAAATAAAAAAAAATAAAAATAATTAACTACATTCTTCGTATCTCACTCCTGGATACTCATATTTTTCCTATGCTTCCTGTACTTAAGTCTTATTTAATATTCAAACAATGTTCATAGACGTAAATAACTGCCTCAATTGAGAAAGTCCCATTCCTGCTACATCACAGCTCGCCGTCACAGTAAGTAGCTGCATTAATGTCCGGCCTTTTCGTCAACGTTTTCGGAATCCGATAAAATACTCGTTTCGTAGAGACATCTTCGACATTTGAAAACAAATTCCGTGACTAATCCTTTTCGACGATAATTGACAAGACTCCAGTACTTGAATTGACAATCGATTAAACTCGCGTGATCGTTAAATGTTCTTTGGATCTCGCTCCACACAAAAGAGAAATTTACAATGCAAAGACCTGTAGATACATTTTCTTGGATGCCAACTGCGTTCACAGAGGAGTTATAATGATTAAAAATATCATTCCTGTTCTCAGACCATATCCGTCTCTTAGACTGTCTAATGCCTTGGTTGTGCATGCCTTTTCTACTTTTTCCTTTTTTATAGCCCTCTGTTTCTTCTACATTATCTATATTAGTGGAAACCAAATCCTTGTTCTTGCGATTTTCAGTGGTTTCATTGCTTGTGCCTTTTTCCTCACATCCATCTGTTTCTATCTTACCTACATTAATAAAAACAAAATTTCTATTGTCCTCACAAAATTCTGTAGTTCCCTGAATTTCTTCCTCATTGTATGTTTCTATTTTTCCTTCATTATTATCCATTGGTTCTTCCTTGATTATAGACAGACATTCAGTTTTGATCTCAAAATTTGTTACGTTGGGTGGAAGTCCAACAGAACTTAGAGGATCAGTGGATTCATTCTTATTGTTAGTGTCACTATTAGCTTGCATCTCGGCTTGCATACTCTGTGCTAATTCTCTCAGCATCTTTCGCCTAGAACAAGAGAATTAAAATATATACAAATCTATAAATAATATAGTTATAGTTAAAAAGAAAAGTGTGCTATATTTTAGATAAATTTCTACATATAAAGTAAAAGTTAATAGCAACAACTGGTTTACTTCATGTTAAAATTTATAAATTATTAAAAATATTTGTATAATTGATATAATTGTAATAAATTATTGTACATACAATTGTGTTAACTTTAAATGTAATTAGATGTTCTTTTAAACTTTATTTTAAACATTGTTACATTTTATTTTTTATACATAAAACATTTCAGAATTATGTAGAAATTACTTTCAAACAAACAAAATAGATTTTTAACAAATGTTAAATTCTTAACAAATTCTATTTATGAATATTATGAAAAAAATGTGCGTGGCTTCCACACGCGGCAAAAGTGAAACTTTCTATGCATATTACAAATCAATTTTGATTTGTGAATTACACAGGCTTTAATTCACAAATCAATTTTTATTTGTGAATTGCATCGGCTTTAATTTATAATTAAAATTTGATTTGTGAGTTACACAGGTTTTAATTTACAAATAAATTTTTATTTGTGAATTGCATCGGCTTTAATTTATAGTTAAAATTGGATTTGTTAATTATACAGGCTTTAATTCATATACTATAAACGAGATACTATCCTATTCTTCACAGCTAGGAAGTTTCACTTCTGCCGCGCGTGAAGGGTGGAGGCCACGCACACATTTTTTTACCGAGCTCTATATTCCCGCATACGTTCCGCTGCACTTTTCGCCGTAGTTTTCTTCGCATTTGCTTCTTTTGCTTTCCTCCGAGCTCTATACTCCCGTGCACGTTCTGCAGCACTCTTCGCCGGAGTTTTTGTCGTACTGGCTGTAGTGCGGTTTTTTTCGCGCAACTCTCGTTCTCGGTCCACATTTAATTTCGGCATTTTGATTAATTAGCACTGGCTAACATTACAAATACAATTTGCACTAATTGTTCAGTGTCGCCTAAAAACACAAAACTCAATGTCAAAAAATTTTGCGTGTGGCCTTTACGTGCGGTAGAAGTGAAACTTCCTAGCTGTGAGGAATAAGATAGTATCTCGTTTATAGTATCTGAATTAAAGTATGTGTAATTCACAAATCAAATTTTAATTATAAATTAAAGCCGATGCAATTCACAAATAAAAATTGATTTGTGAATTAAAGCCTGTATAATTCACAAATTAAGGAGGTTCAAGTGCTTAAAAAAAAATGCAGCCAGCCTTATGAAAGTTGCAAAAAACCCATGAGCGGTGCAATTCACAAATTAAAATTGATTTGTGATATGCATCGGCTTTAATTTATAATTGAAATCCACTCAGGAAGGGAGTTATGCGGTGCCCTGATTGGTAAACGCTTCCGCGAACGTGTCACACACGTTCCGAAAAGAACGCGCTAAGAAGCCTTACTGATCAAGGACATGAAAATTTATGTGCAGCGAACAAAAACGAATAAAATAATGAATAATTAAAAACTTTAAGAGAACTTTTTCAAGAAAACATTTAGATATCTTGGAAATGATGTAAAAAAAGTGATATCTACTAATCATAATTTACCAGAGGCATCTCTAAGAGAGAAGTAAACTCTTGCAAATTAGTGTGATATAATATACACAATCGTAAAATGATCTTATCATGCTATTATACACACATTAATCTCAAAAGAATTAGAAATCACTGTAACAAATTTGCTCAACTTTGTCTTGGCTATCGTTTCACTCGCGCAACAGAGGAACATCACCTATAGAATAAAGGATTTCGTTTGTCGATGATAAACTTTTCAAGCATTTTAATTAATTGCAGAATAGAGAAGTTCTCAAGTCTCTAGAAATTCTTTATCTTGTAACCAATTAGTATGCTTGAAGAATTTATACAACAATTGAAAATGTTACACTCTATGTAATATATAAACAATAAAAAGGGAGTTGTACGGGAAAAAGAAATATTTAGAGGTCGTACCGTCTCTTTTTTTAATCAAAAGAAAGTGAGACAAAAAACGAAAGATGCTTGTCACAATTTTCTTTCCATTTAACTAACTTAAGAAAATGCTGGAGTGTCTGGTAAATTCTAATAGGAAAGCTCTCTTATCTAAACGGAATTAAAAATGTCGATAATTAATGACATTCTTAATTCCGTTTCCTACATTATTGTTCAGTTCACGACATAAACATGTATCGGAAACATATGTGTACAGAGCTGTCAGAAAATAGAAGCTCCTAACATATATTTTGTCAATATCGGCGAAACTGACGCGTTTGACATTTATTTTACTAGAGAAAAAAAAATATATTAGTGTATATATATATATATATAATATGTGTATATTAATACCTTCTCACCAATCCTTTTCTCCGGGAGTCTGTGCATATATGGAGGCAGTCTTTTTGCGGAATATTTTACCACCATTACAAAAAATTTATATATATAGCGTAAGAAAAGTAATAAAACGTCTACTACACAAAGAATAGCACGTTATTTTGGATGTTTTCTAGCAACGGAACACAATCATACACCGTGACATAATAATACAGTATCAATTACTGTCAACAGTGTCAACTTGTAGCTGTTGTGGCTGGAACGCTGTTTAGCCTTTTTACTTCACCGCCAGACTCCAGAGTGCAGGATAGTTACTTATGAGCATATAATATATGTATATAATATTAATACCTTCTCACAAATGCTTTTCTCCGGGAGAGTCTGGGTACAGATACAGTCTTTCTCAATCCACCGTGTAACCCCATTTTAGAATAAAATATTATATATACCTATATATATGTATATAGATGTAAGAAAAGAGAAAAGTAATAAAACGTCTATTACACAAAGAATAGCACGTTATTCTGGATGTTTTCTGGCAACGGAACACAATCATACACCGTGTGAGATAATAATAATACAGCGTCAATTACTGTCAACAGTGTCAACTTGTAGCAGTTGTGGTTGGAACGCTGCTTAGCTTTTTTACTTCACCGCCAGATTCCAGAGTGTAGCTAGAGTAGTTACTTATAACCTTACGAGCATATAATATATGTATATTAATACCTTCTCACCCATCCTTTTTTCCGGGAAAGTCTGATTGCACATAAAGGCCTATGTTTTGCATTGTATGTTTTGCCCATTTTAAAAAAGAATAATATAAGACGTAAGAAAAGTATAAATTTCAGTGCTATAAGCATAGATCATAGACATTATAGATATAAATCGGTAATTGCCTATATTTTCTGTATTAGTATAATATATGTATATTAATACCTATACGTATGTATGTACTACTGTACATCCAACAAAATTTGCTGAAAAAATTAATAACTCACCTCAAAACCCATCCTTTTTTAAGAGAAAGTCTACGTTGACTCAAGCCTTGGCGCCATTTATTTCCCATTGTGTCACAATATTTCTCGCTCCGCTGTGCATGTTGTATATCTAGCGTCTCGTGACAGTCAGAGCGAACTATAAACATAAACAGTGTAAACTATACCCATGAAGAATGATAAAGAATAGAGAGAAGGACTAAGGGTGCAATAAGTTAGAATGAAACAAATATATTAAATTTTCTTTCATTCTAACTTATTGCACTAGTTCAGAAGTGCATAAAAAAAGAACCAGACCATGTGTGTTCGGGATATGCGACCAAAACCGAGGCCCTCTGTTAAGGGGATCCTAAACCCGCCTGTAATTTTTAATACCGATAAGCTTACAATTAGAACAGGGAGGAACGAAGATCGACTGTATATTTTTATTTCTATTGATATTAGTAATTATTATCTAGATCTACTTAAAGAAATCGTCGCTCTTGATTATATAATCATCAATATTTATCATTTATCAATTTTCCTATTTAAATATTTTCGAATATAAGATATATTTATTGGATAAAATATATATACATATATACATTTCTCGAATCTCGCTTTTTATTTTATTTCTTTCCGCTCTCATCTTTACTCTGTTGACTGAGTGACCGCGGAAACAGACATAACAGTCGACGTCGAATTGACATTGAACGCCGATAAGGAAATTTGTTAATCATTTCCCTCGTAATCACGTTCGTTGTAGCGGGTAGCCGATGAGTCACGCTTCCTCTCTGGCCGCACACAAAAGAAAAAGAAACCGGTCCGTCTATACACGATTAATCTATGGACAACTCGTGGGCGGAAGAGTTTTTGCGGCGGGGGCGACGGGGAAGCGGGTGACAGGAGGCGTGACTCGAGATAGAGATATCAAATCACGGCTGATCGCAGCGGAGTGCGGACATTTGTCAGGGGAGCGCAAACGAACCTTCAAACAGTAGCCTTGCGTGGAGGAGGGTACCCCCTGTGATTGTTCCTGCGCTCGTCTCCCGTGAAGATCGTCGTCGGCAAGCGCGATGGAGACGTACGAGAGCGTTCTCCTGGTGAAGTCCGAGGTGTTTGTCTTCAAAATTCCGCCAAGGTCGACCAACAGGGGTTATCGGTAAGCGTGAGACGCCTGTGTCCAACGCGACGTTTCGCGGGGCTGTTCAATATGTTATGTACGACGGATCCGTGGTTTTTCGTTGAGACGACTAGCGGCTGTATGAGTCGTTCGAGTAAAGTAAAGCTGGAGTAAAACGGCTGGACGATATGTTTACTTCGTTTTCTCGAACCGTGCGAATGTCTCACGGTTCCCCTCGATCTGTCACAGAGCAGCCGACTGGAACCTGCAGGAACCCTCCTGGACCGGTCGCATGCGGTTAGTGTCACAGGGTGACAGCATCACGCTAAAGCTGGAGGACAAGATCACGGGCGAACTGTTCGCAAAGTGTCCTATCGAACAGTATCCTGGGATAGCGGTAGAACCGGTCACCGACTCATCCCGATATTTTGTCCTGAGGATCCAAGACGACAATGGACGGTCAGCGTTCATAGGTGTCGGCTTCTTAGACAGGTCGGACAGTTTTGATCTGAATGTCGCTCTTCAGGATCACTTTAAGTGGTTGAAGAATCGGGAGCAGATCGAGAAGGAGAAGGAGAAGCCAAAACAGGAGTTGGATCTCAGATTTAAGGAGGGCGAAACTATCAAGATCAACATGAAGATTACCGTAAGGACCTTTTCATCATATGATTGTTTTTCAACGAACATACTGCCCGTTAAAGTCTAAAGAGTTGATATTTTTTTTAAATTGAGATTAAGAAAATGTTGTCTTAAGATAATTAAAAGAAGAGCGTAAAGGAAGAAAATTACTAATTGTATATTTGTCCATTAATTATCTCTCTCAATTTCGAATTATTTTTTAGAAATATCTTCACTATTATTTTCAATTAATATTTTTAAATTTCTTTTAGAGATGCATGTGTGTGATATGATTCTATATGGAAAATCAGACTGTCCTGACATTAAGTATTTGGACAAATTGTCTTCCTGTATGGCCTGATCTTAAAATAATTTTTCTACATATTTGTTATTTAGAAAAAGGATGGCAGCGAGGTTGCGTCCAAGTCCAAACAACGTACCAACCCAGCCGTGGGTCTACCGCCTCCCCCAGGCGGTGTCAAGATTGCTCCACCACCGGCAAAGACTCCTACTTCTTCACCAGCGCACAAGCCACCACAAAGTCAAAATCAGGATGGTACGAGTTCAGAGTGGGGCGAATTTGCTAGTGCTTCTCAGTCAGCAGCGGCATCAGCAGCGGCACCAGCACCATCACCCACAGTGGCCAATGCCAGTTGGGTGCAATTCTAACTTTTAAAATATATGTATATAATATTATACATAGATATTTGCTTCAGTATATACACATAGTGATTTTGAAATGGATAGCCAAGCTTTGGAAACATGTTCTACTCATTTTGAGAACTGCTGAAAATGGAATTTTGCATGATGACTTCAACTCGACGCCATATCGCTGAAATATTATCTAATTTCCCAATATCTAAACGGACTGATAATTTGTTTAAATATTGCTGGCATATATTGTTAACATATAATACAATATTAGATACGTATATCTCTTCTATATAAACTTTCAAAGCATTTTTGTAGAACTTTATGATGAGGAGAGAGTGTTTATAAATTCAAAAGAAAGCGTCCTCAAATCTATGCTAATATGATTCTTTTTCTCAGAATGGATGGAATATATAAAAATTGGCCATTTATGCCGAAATCATTTTTGTATATTAAAGTAAATGAAATAATTGATTATACACGCATATGATATGATAAACGTATTAAGCTAGAGATTTTAAGGTGACTATTGGAAGGATGTCTTTATGAATAATGGAAAGAGAGTCTGATGTATATTTTCCAATACTATATAGCGTGTGGTGAAAAATATAGTAACATTCGTGAGAGGGGTGATACTTTTCCAGTGAAAAAAGACGTTTTAAAGCAGTATTAAATCCTAAGAAAACCTAGAGCCTTCTAAGGAAGCGTTATTTTTTTATAATAAAAATATTTTTTTTATGAATTGATTGTTTTTATTTCAAGAAAAGAATTTTGCAAGGTCTTAAAAGAAAAATTTTTATCCCATACTCGTGTCTAAGAAAAATGCTTTAAAAAATGAATCAAATATACCGTTGATTAAAAGTTAGAGATGCAGTATCATAATGTAAATGAAATGTAAGTTAAGCCACGTTTCGATTAAATGTTTTAAAACTACAGAAACGAAAGAAAACATTATATCTGTGTAGCTATACCTGCAAAAATATATTTTAATCAGGCATATTATAGGTAATTATATATTTTTATATTTGTCTTTCTCCAGAGAAAAACCACGATTTACTTAAAAAAGTTTTACTTTTTAAATTGATATTTGTTTTTCAATAGATTGCCCTCTTCTCGATTGTTGCACGATTCCCCAGCACTCTATATAATAGTATTGTACTTATAAATACCATTCAAAAACTCATCTTAATCGCTTTTGGACATTCGGTGTACTTGGAGATAGCATAATTTTTTGTATGTGTGTAAATGTCGATATGTATCAGATGCATTTAGTGCCTTGTACAGACTACTCCAATTAGAAGCAAATTCGAGGCAGATCGCAATAGTTAATAATACGTGTTTAGTACTTACAGAGGCACATTATGACATTCGTTTCATCTATTTTCAACTTTTTCAAACATGAAATATTGAATGACTTCGATCTGGTTTGTACAATAAAACAATATTTCTGTTTTTAATATTCAGTAACAGCTAACCATATAGTATTTCTTGATTTACACACAAGAAGACGTTGAGAATGGATGCATTCTTGTATATCTGCAAATTTTGCGAAATTTTATTGTAGTTAAATGCTTTACTGTTTATATAGGTAATTCGATTCATGAATTGAACATTGTATGATTGCAAAACACCGGTTAGTCGAATGCTGTCTTTTTTATTAGATAATATCATTCAATGTATACATCTTATTTATTCATTATTATATTAATTAATTGAGAAGCGGTATTAAATCCTAAGGAAACCTAAAGCCTTTTAAAAGAAAGTCTTTCATTATTTTTTAAACAATAAAACTATATATTTTTATGAACGGATTGTTTTTATTTCGGAACTTTTTAAGGAAAGAATTTTGAAAGGTATTAACGTATCACTAATTTGCGAAGATCGACATTTTTTTAAATATATTATACATTTTGTAGCAAAAATTTAATAATATTTAGTTAATTTTCTCAATATTAACTTGTTAGCTGTTTTTCCAGTATTTTCTATTGCACAGGCACTTTTTTATTCATTATTATTTACGAAAGTGTATAACACATTACATATCCAATATATAATAACAATAGTATTTGGCCTCGACCGTTAGATTGCAACATTTGTAAATATTACAAGGCCTATTGTAAAGAGAAGGCCTAATTCCCTCGTACATTGAGTGTCCACAAAGTTATTCATTCAATTTTAATACATTTGAACCGAGCTAGGTTTTTCATTGAAGAAATAGCAGCAAAGTTGTCATATCTTATTTTAAATTCATTATTCTCCTCTACTTTTTCGTTTTTTATCTCGCATGTATTAATTGATAAATTCTTGCCAAGAATAAGCTTAATCAAGGAAAGAATATTCTACGATGTTGCAAAAGAAGTATTTTTATATTTTTATGAGTTTTAAGATGTTTTTTAATCCCGATTGACAAACTAAACGATTCAGAAACTAAGTCTCGAAATTTATAAATCCTATATTAGATTCTATAATTGGATAAAAATTTTTTGCTTAATAAGCAGCAAAAAGACATTTATGTTTGATTTAAACTTCTCTTTCAAATTTCTAAGAGAAGTATTCACAAACAATTATTTTACATCTATATATCTCATGAGTATTACGTATAAGTTATTGGAAGAGGATGTTATACTAGAAATGTTTAAACACACGTCTGCGGAGTATATGTAAAAATTTCGATGTAAAGAGAAACAATTGTTTCTCCGGTGAAAAGCAGAATTCTACTATATTATCTATTACTTGTTAATTAGATAAATTGTACAATGTTATTTACATTATCCCGTGCTAAATTTTAATGTAGAATAATGTAGAATAATCTTGTTAAACATATTGTTAGTGTGAATCTTGTTGAATGAGTGTTTAGATGCAATTTCATATTACATATACTATTTCTTTTTATTTATAGGAACTGTCTCAAAAAGGTGCGAAGTGACAGCGGAGAATGTCATAAGTTATATACAGATGTTAGCAGCGAATCAAAGAGTTATTAATGTTTAACGTTGAACGTTAAAGAACGGAAACTTTTATATCATATATTAGAATTACCTCCTTTGAATAATATTAGTTATATGTGTGCACGTAATAAATGTTATTTTTGAGAACTAGAACGATCGACAAGATCTGTTTATGTTAATGAAAATGTTTTTTGTTGCAGAAATAAGTATTAAGATAATTAAAATTATCAAATCATTCAATATTACAAACGAAATAATTATGTGTAAAAGATACTAATCTATATTTTAGAAAAAATTTTTTTAAGATTTTCTTAACAATTAAACAAACTATTAACAATATAAACAAACATTTGCAGTTCCAACGCATCAGAAATAGAAATAAATGTATACTTACGCGAATATCCAAATGACTTTTCGTCGACAAAATTATTTGTTTCAATAAAACAAAAATTTTCAGAATAAACGGTTGAACAGAAACTCTACCATTTATTGTAAAAAATTTTTGTGTATAGCCACATCTTTCTGCTTCCAAAATCGTAATTCAAATTAGTTATAAAAGTTATTACAAAGAACTTTAAAAATAGTATTCTGCTGCTATTTCACGTCTTTCTTGGGACATCCTGTATGTTAAAGCTAATCTTCTAATGAGGTACTAATATCACTTACAAGCACATAATCGTATTATAAAATGATATACGCGGAAAGAAAATTAAAAGTGTATCACTTGTATCTATTCTAGTTTCGTGTATATGGCAATTGAAAGAAATTGTTACAATGTACTGTATTATATGTGTGATAGCAACTAAAAGAGAATTGTATAATTCTGGTATATATATATATATATATATATATAGATATATGACATTCCATATTTTTTATTTTCTGTAAACACGTTGATAAGATAAAAATAAATATTGGATGGAAGTTGAGAATCTAATCTCGAATTTATGTTTGATAACGGCTTGGATCCGGTCTGAATAAAGTGGTGATAAAATTCTTGTATATTTCCTCATATATTTTTCTCCGGAGATATATAATAAACAGTTAGTGCATCCCAAGAATTATTGCGAGTTATCATGTTACAAATAAATTTTCAGGGAGATAAGTCGTTATGGCATGAGAAGTTATTCTATCACATGTACGAACGACTGATTCGTTAATAATGAGTCATCATTATCATCATCAACAGCGTTTATTGCGTGCAACGTTAAGCCGCAAGCTGCGCATAGCCATAGCACGACTGAAATGTCGTTGTACTGGACGCTGAATCTGTCCATTGACTAGAGTTGAGTCCTCGTCACATTCTACGCTGGTCAACACAACAAAGAGTACACCGAGCACCTACGATAACAGGCGATTGTGATCAGTAATAATTTCCATCCGTTAGATCGACGGAAGGAAATAAAAAAGATTGGTCTTTCAGTATAAAATAAATTTTTTTTGCTTAGATAAAAACTTATTTAAAAAGAGATACAAGAAAATACTAGAAACTTTATTTAATTGTTAATATACTATAAAAATTGTGACCGTTTATATACGCGTTTTATTAGATTACATACCAAGCCGACGATAATCAGCAACGTATACACATGTATACTTGCAAGCGGCAGTGACTCGACCTCTTTTAATGCATCGGCAGCATCGGAAAGATCTGGTTTTAATTCCAGTGCGTGACGCAGGTGGACAGCTGCCTCTTGAAAGTGTCCATATGCCTGCAAAATAAAGATGCATCTAATATTAAATTTTTATTCATATTACATCTTTTTCGCTACTGTTCAATGAAATTGCAACATCAGAGAAAAAGCTATTAAATTGTATTATTATACATTTCACATGATAAGTGAATGTATGTAACAGAAACAGTAAACGATTACAATAATAACTCGATTGAAGTTTAGTTTCTAAGAAAATAATCAAATAGTCATTTATATCATAAGAGTAAATTAATCATTATTATTAATTACTTAATAAATCATATCAATTTAATTATCTACTAATTTAGGTATATAATCTCCATTTTTGTCTTTATTATAGACAATTTATAAAATATTTTACGGATGTTTATTAAGAATCTCATGAATATATTTTACATAGCTATATCGCTACTAAATTATTGTCCGTATACCTTGAATATTTGTCCAAGTGTAAGATATTGCTCCCACGCATTGCGATCCGGAGGTTGCAACTCCAAGGATCGCCTGGCTAAGTATGTCGCATCATCCAAGTAATGTTGCACCAGCAATACTCTAGCCAAATTCAAGAGCACTTCCGCGTTGTGTGGTGATACAGCGAGCGCTCTGCGAAAGCACTCGATTGATCTTTGCGCATCACCTTTTATACGCCAGAAATTTCCTATCTGGTTATACAGCTGGACAGATTTTGGTTTCTGGAATGGAAATGCATTTGAAGAGAAATTAGATGAGTTATGCTACATAAAACTTACATTGTTTTTGATACATATAAAAAGAGATGCATGAAAAAATAGTTTATCTAGGAAATATAAATATTATATTTTCTAGATAACTAGACTGCAATAATCTGTTCTTTTTTTGCAAGGGTGCTTAAAGACTTAAAGGAAAAATAAAAATGCTAGAATCTTTGACAATTTTGTGACATATTTCTTCCGTTTTTTATTTAGAGTTAACAGGCACTAAGTGCTGGACTTTGAAATAGGTACCTCTCGCTTCGCTTTCTTCAAGCGTCTCTCCAGCAGGTCAATGTCTACGTCGACGGTTTTGCCGCCGTTCTTCTTGAACATGAGCGCAACATTGGGCTCCGGCACCAACGGATGCTTGTTTCTGTTCGCCACGCCGATCAGATTGTCGTAGTAGGTAAAGTTCACCGGCTTGCCGCAGTCCAATATTATGTTGTCGCATTGCTGGCCGGTGGCACATGTCACTTGCTCGCTCGGCACTTGTGAGGAAAGCGGGTAGGACTCGCTGATATTTTGCGTGTCCTTCAACACGTACGACGAGAGTCGTCTGCCAAGGGGACCAAAGTTAGGGCTGTTTTAACACTGAATGAACAGCAAGCCACACACAAAACGCTAACTACAGAAAGAAAAAGAAAATTATGTCACATTTAAATGGCATCACTTGGTGTATACGATAAAAACCCAAAAGAAAAAGAAATATACACATGCAAGTGAACCATAATGGCACAAACTCAGTCGCAGAAAGATCAAAGGCCTGTTCTTTTCAGCTGAACTGCTGCACTAGTTCGAAGTTTAGTTTTTTCCTTCCAATGTGGAGTAAAAAAGATAAACTCTGAACTAGTGCAGCAGTCAGCTGAAAAGAACAGGCCTCAAGAATCTGACTCTTTCTAATTTTCATAATTGAGATGACATAGCTTGCTAGACTTTTATTTAGCTTATGAGAGTACTATACTTCGTATTGAACGTGATATCGCAATGCGGCATGTGGAAGGGAAGGAAAAACCGAAGGGGAAGAACTGAGGGCTGAAGCTGTCACTTTATAACCTAACAACGTGACCCTGGCGAGACAGGTGCACGGCCGGCTCCTCACCTCTCCTGGCTGGCGAAGCCCTTGCATTCCTGACAGTATATCTGCACCTTCTCGTGCTTCTCGGACGTCGCGGTCCTGCTCCAGGCCTGGCCATTGCCGGCGACCACGCTGCCCGCGAGGATGTCGAAGATCGGATCGTCCTCGATCGCGCTCACGAAGTCGGTCGTCTTCACGACCTTGTCGGCGTTCAGGCGCCAGGACGTCCGTGAGTTCGTCAGTCTTATTTGCAGGATCAGCAGGCAGAGCGCGAATCTCCCCTCGGTCCACGTCAGTCGCATCCTTCCCGAGCCTTCCTCCGCGCGCCGTTCGAATTGTTTACAATCTCGCGATCGGGAGCGAGAGAGAAGGAGTGGAGGCGCTGGGGACGCAGCAGCGACGGAGAGGGAAGGATCTAGCCAAAGGGTAGGTCGCAGGAACCGCAGGCGGAGCGAGGAGTGCGAGAAGATCGGATATGCTGCGCTTTCATTATCCTAGATGCGACTGCGGGGGATGAGAAGACAACCGTGCGGAATCATCAGAATAATGTGATACTTATCCTATATAATTATGCGAATTCATAAAAATTGGCTTGAATTACTCACACACGATGATTTACACATACATGCTGCACTGGCAAGTGTTCAGATTGAAATTAGGTAGAGTAGGAAGTGAGCGGGAGATTTTAAAGCAAAATTTTTAGACCTGAAGATTTCAAAATGGAAAAGTCCGAATATAACCATAAATTTTAGCAATAAAATCAATTGAAAATAACTATAACCAGTTGTAGATAAATTTTAAAATATTTACACGATAAAATTTGATAATTTATAATTTCAATTTATTTCAAAATTTATAATTTTAACTGATTTATTTGTCAACTGAATAAAATGTTGCGTATATGTGATTTTTCATGTTCATGTCTTTATTGACATAAAAGATTATTTTTGGTTGTCTTATTTAATATGAAATCGTAGCTGCGTCCTCCACTTTCTTTCTCTCTAATAAGTAGCGATAGTTTATTTGATACGTTCTCTAGGATGCCTCACGTTAGGATTATTAGACATTTCAACAGTCCTCCCTCGTATCTTGATCTGTATAATATATTATTGCCACTAGATTACATTATTTAGTAAAAATCTTATTCGTTCCTAAGAGTTTCGAGAACATTTTAAAAATATTTATATATAATATTTACAACAAGTAGACAAATTTCTAAATACTGCGATAAATGCGTTTGGCTGTATCACAATTCAAATGTAACGTTGTTAAGCGTTTGGATTCTTCGACATTAATTCCAAGTCAGAATCCATCATATCTTTTACAAGTTCCTGCAATATATGTATATCAATTAATATAATTATATATGATAATTTAGAGACGCAGAGTATTAAATTTTAAGAATTACTTTTTTTTTCTAAATGGATACAGAAAATTACCTTAAACGTAACAGTCGGTTTCCATCCGAACTTGTTTCTTGCTTTTGACGAATCGCCCAGAAGTACATCCTGTCAAAAAATAAAAGAAACAATCAAACGTAAATTAAATGTAAAGTTCGAGTATAAAATTTATTTTTTAATTCTCTAATTTATATATATATATATACCTAATAATGACTCACCACTTCGGTTGGACGGAAGTATTTCGGATTCACGCGAACTAATACTTGACCGGTTTGTGCGTTTTGCCCCGTCTCATTCACACCCTCGCCTTGCCACTTAATCGTACGACCTACATATTGGAATGCCATTTCTACAAATTCTCTCACGCTGTGTGTTTCCCCTGTTGCTATGACATAATCGTCCGGCTGCGTTTGTTGGAGCATCAACCACATTGCCTGCACATTATACGTGGCATAGATTATATCAAGAAATTCGGAGTGTCTAATTAATTTATTTAAGAATCATGAACTTCATGTAATATATAATATCCTTTATATATACTCTGATAAGAAGAGATTATGTGTATATTAAATATAATGTGAATTATATTTATGTATTTCTTTTTTCTACGTATTTCTATATTGACGTTATTACGCTTCTTTTTTAACGAGGATATAAACGATCGATGGCAGAGTAGTAAATATCGTGTGTATAAAAGAATAAATAATTTGTATATAAGTTTGTATATATTCAAATATTTGTAATTTTCAGAACACACTAATTGAGATATTTGAGTAACAATAAGTTTTATACTTGCGACATAAGTATGCAACTAGTTTTCCTTCCCATATTCTCTCTATTCCGAAATACGATTGGTGGTTTTTTTTTTTAAATTGCATATCGATTATAATTCATGACCATAATTTAGACGAAATTACATGTTTAAGTCATGAAGTGTTACTTACCTCTACATAATCTTTCGCGTGGCCCCAATCTCGCTTTGCATCCAAGTTTCCTAACTCGAGCACATCCTGTAGACCCAAGTGTATTTTCGCTATAGATCTCGTCACCTTTCTCGTGACAAAATTCTCCCCTCTTCGCGGACTTTCGTGATTGAACAATATGCCGTTACATGCAAACATGTTATACGCTTCTCTATAATTTACGACAATCCAGAAGCTGTATAACTTCGCACAAGCTAAAACATTGAAAAAAGATGTATAAAACTATAATATAAATATAAAAGTTTGATATAAAGATGATTTAATACAAAGGTATCTCTTTCCCTCAATTACCATATGGAGAGCGTGGATAAAATGGTGTTTTTTCATTTTGCGGAACTTCCATCACTTTGCCGTAAAGCTCGGACGTCGATGCATGATAAAATTTTACAGACTTTTCTAAACCGCACGTACGTATCGCGTCCAGTAATCTTACCGTTCCTACCGCGTCTACTTCCGCGGTATATTCGCTCACTTCAAAGCTCACCTGTTGCAACATAAAAAACCACATATTACACAGCTCTCAATCTTTTATATAAATATTTAACACGTACCATGACATGACTTTGCGCCGCGAGATTATAAATTTCCGTCGGCTGTATCGCACTAATGACTTTGATCAAACTACTGGAGTCTGTCATGTCACCGTAATGCAGCTTCATTTTACCCTGCCGGTGGCACTTCGGATCCTCATAGAGATGCTGTATACGTGCGGTGTTGAACGAGCTGGCCCGCCTGATGATGCCATGCACATCGTATCCTTTCTCCAGTAAGAATTCCGCCAGGTAAGAGCCATCCTACAATAGCAATGAAAGACTGAGGACAATGTAAACCTCTGTCACCTCAAAGGTTGTTCCAAATACATGTTGCAAATAGCAAATACATGTGGCAAATAGAATAACATCTTGGAGATTTAAATCAACGTTCTCCCTGTTAAAATTTAACGCTAAAGTTTTAGTTTGAATATTAAACGTGTTTGTTAAGTCAACGTATTCTATGGCAGCATCAAGATCTGAACATTAAATTCATTAAAAAGTATATACAGTACTCACCTGTCCAGTGATACCTGTTATTAGAGCGACACGTCTACTATCGCCAGTTGCCATGTCGATTCTAGGTCGACTTCCCTTCTCATTTACTGAGTTATTATCTAATGCCACGACAAAGCCATTAGTGTAGATAACGTTTATTAATGGAAAAATCAGTGTTACTTTTTTTCCTAGTATAAATAATTTCTTGTCTTCCGTTCTTCCTATTTTCTTTAACTGTGTCTCTTCAACTGCCTCTCCTCCTTTTTACGTTTAAATGGAAATATTCCTCGCGTTGAACTCGTTCAAGTTTCCTTATCGCTTTCTATTTGTGAGACGAGAGGAGGGGAGCGTTGAAAATTAATAAAAGTTAGCAATGGATCTTCCCGTGTCCTCCTTCCATCATCCAAACACATTTCTCAGTCTAAATGTTTTGTCTAAATTAATATAATGATCCAAATACTCAGAATTTTTTCAGATTTCCCGTATGGTTTTCACCAGAGAAAAACTTGTCAAACTTGAGACCGGCCATGAAGCCCATGGGCGCAATTTAGAGGTTATTTTCACTTTATTTTGAAGCGCCTCTATGTCCACAAAATGTGGACATTGAACTACTCAGCCAATATTTATGAATCCCGTAGGTAATGTCCACGATTTCGAGGTTCTCTTCCGTGTTATGTTCAGGAATTTTTTAGTTCTTTTTAGTTCTTTATTTCGATGAATGAACTATTATCGCACACGGGAGCGAGGAAACGATCGGAGTGTTGGACTAACGTTTTGTCGCGATTTATTTTACGGACGACGATTGTCTCACGAAGAATTTAGTGATTTGAGAATGTGTAGTTCGACCGCCGCTTTCGTGGGATTTAATGTGACAGAGTGCGCGGATCGCGTGACTTCGAGTAACGATCGAGACGCGGTGATGTGTGATGTGTCGACCGTTTAATTGCATTCGCATCTCACGGAATTTAAGTATTGTACATGTTTGAGCTGTATCGCGCAGTGTGTCTCGAGCGTATGGCGTATCTTCGAACGGTTCGCGTTCAGTAGAAATAAGAGAAGCTCGGTGAAAACTGTCGAATTTAAATGTCAAAAGTGCGCCGTGATCCGTGATACGTTTCATCTCGGGAGTGTCTCGTAAAGTATCGCGATCGTTTTATGACAATTGCTTCGCTCTCGATCGCGGAATATTGAACAGTGGTTTTGTGAGTGTCCTGTGTAACGGAAGGAGGAAAAGGAAGCTTCAAACCAGACATTCTGAGAGGAGGAGGCGGCCTGTGGCAGAGGCATCGGGCACCGGCCGGGCAACCTTTTGGGGTAAGTATCCTTTCTTATCTTAAAATTAATTGTTCTTTCCCATTTATTCGGGCCGTTTTATCTAAAATAATTATAAATAATTAAAGAAAGAAAAACCATTTAAAATTTTATAAAAGTTGCGAATATTTTAATTTGAATACTATAAATAGGATTACGAAACAACCGAAATTTAAAAATTAGTCGATGAACCAATCAATAAATCAATGAATAGACAAACAATTTTTAATACAATCTGAATTGCGAATCGCGAACCGCTAACATTATTTGATCTCACCTCAGATGTCAAGTAAGATATACAGAATTAATGACGTAAGATCCAATAATATTTCGATCTACGATAATTATAAGAAACGATTTTAGAGTAATAAAATAATTAAAAATAAAGAAGATTAACGCGATGAACTATCGAGCGGTTGGCTGTTTGCTTGCTTGTTTCTTGTTTCGTTATTTCGAGCATGTATTATATTATGGAACTTTTCGAAATGGATTTCGATCGATATTGTTTCGTTTTTTTCTAGAAAATACAATAGAAATCTAAAGAATGCATGCACCCAACTCTTTTCTTACGTTCTCTCCGCGTTTTTCTTACTCGATTTTTTTAAATAACGCGTTTTTTTTCGAGAAATTGTATGCAATCTTTCGTGTGCAGATTTCTAATTTTCAATTTCTAATAATAAATAATGAAAATCTAAAAATGTTTAATCCGACACATGCCCATTGTATATTATCATGTTATAAAAGCGAGTAATACTATAGAATCTATAGATGTACGTAGGTACTATATATTTTTCAAATATATTTCAGCAGCTAATTGGTTGTTATTATCAATCGTGATTCGCTTACCATTTGTTCGTTCGCCTTTATTCTCTTTAAACTCACAATCAGTCATGGTTTTTGAAATAACGTATACGGTTTTTTTCCAAATTACGCAATTTCTTCTTACGCATATACAATGTATCCACCGCGTAAAATAAGAGTTGCGAGTGTAACGAAACAATTCCGATCGAAATCCATTCCGAAAAGTTCCATAATATAATTTTAATACTGTGGGTCACACATAAAGGTTGCAACACTTAATTTTTGGATGCAGGGTGATTTGTTTTGATAGTGGTTTGTAGTCTCGAAATATTTGTGCATTTCAAAACCAATCCAAAAATTAAGTGTTGCAACCTTTATGTGACCCACCTTACATGCTCGAAATAAAACGAAACAATTGCGAACAAAGAGCCGACCCCGCGATAGCTCATCGCGTTAATCTTCTTTATTTTGAATTATTTTATTACTCTAAAATCGTTTCTTACTTACTATTAGATCGAAATATTATTGAGAGAGAAATTATCGGGTAATGCGCTATCGGGTAATATGCGGGTCCATGAAACAACGCGAAAGATATGCGATAACAGCCCATTCGCTCGCCGTGCTATCATTCATCGAGATACGAAAAACGGAATATTCGGCGTACGTTTATTCTATCCCGATTCCCGCTATAGATACATAATTAATTACGTATGTATAAGTGTTAAACGTTATCGTCAAGTGAATATTGCCGGCGCGGGCCGGGCGGTGAGAATATTACCGTTGGCACGCACGCAGATGATGGACATTGTTTTTCTCGTATTTACGTGGCGAGTGAGGCCGGTGGTGGGGGTAGTTGTTTTTCGTATTTGCGTGGCGAGTGAGGCCGGTGGTGGGGGTAGTACGTACGCCGCGCGTCGCGCGCCGCTGGCCGCCGGCCGCGCTATATCATTCATTCATTCACGTCCCGACACTCGACCTGATAGGTAGCCTAGCGAGGCGCTCCGTGTTGCGTTATATTATAATGTCGCGACGCGATTTTAGTAATTATTTAATTATAGCATGTAACCGCGTTCTTTCCACGTTCTCGGGCGCGATTGCCGACTCGGCGATGGGGCCTTAATTCTTCCATTATATTAATAATAGTAGATATCAGTTTTATTTTAATGATAATAATACTCTTAACAGTAGTGCGAATATGACTAGAACGATTGTTCAACATAAATTCAATTTACAATTAGTTCTTATTCTACTTAATAATTAATGTGGTTACGAATATATACATATATTTCACATTTATTTTTTAAAAACTGATTTTTTAGGGAAACTAATTCTAGGTGCTGGGGATCCTGCCATTCCACAAATTAATTTGTTAATTAACACTTTAAAATTTTTATTAATAAAATACATGCATAAACCGTGAAATTTTACCTATTTAATAAATAAAGATTAACTTGGTACAATTCACTTTATACAAATTGCTAAAGTGATGTGTACTTTAGTGTCACGGTAAGTGTAATTTAAAAAATGTGCGAGCACTTAACAAATTCGAGACAAGTCGAGTGGGTACCCCGATATCAGTCGGATATTGATAACTTCAATTATCTAAATGCTATAAACGTATAATAGTTATTACCGAAAAATTGATCAATTTTTTGAACACTTGATTCATATATTTTTTAAAATCCGTCTGTTATCGGTTTCGATTTGTCTCGAACAGTTGGTACTCGAGAATTATTTGTGCCCGCACATGTAACAATTAAGCTACAACGAAATGCATGTATTTTATTTTTCTTAAATATATTTATTCGTAACCATCTTTCTCCATAAGAATCGTTCTATTTCATTTATTTTCCAATAAAAGAAAACATGTTTTTAAATAATGGGAGAACATATATTCTTGCGCGAATTTGTATATCGCGTAACAACTGCATTATGCAGATTTAATTTAAGAAAAAAAAGGTGACTGTCGTTGATTCGCTGCAAAAATGACCGCTATCGGGAGCGGTCTTCTGGAAGATCCGGGATTCGTTCCCTCCTGCAACGGGATCTTTCACGTTTAACGGGCTGTTTAACTTTCCTTTGTGGATTGATCTCGCGAGTCCCGAAAGAAATCAGGGTACGTTCAGCTCGCTCGCCACCATCAAGATCGTTCTTCTCTGTGTCGGATACTAACCGGCGTACCACTCGGCGGAGGGACTTTGATCGGGTCGAATTGTCGGGACAGTTATCCTTCTCTGAACGCGTTGACAACGCGGTTACTTTTCGCGGTTTTTCGCGGAAGTCGCTCGCTGTATCGCGTTCGGATCACGCGTTTTAATTAGTTTCAATTCACGGGAGTGCCGTGCAAAGTATCGCGCGATTGTAATGGCCCGCGTTTTCGCGAGTGTTGTAAGTGCCTGCGGCCTGGAGAGTGTCGCATCGAGGGAATCCTGCGAAGCTGACAACCCGAGCAGCCTGAGAGGAGGAGACGGCCAGGGAAAGGCATCAGAGGCGCCGGCGGAGCAGCATACGGTAAATATAATTGATTTATACATATATATCTTATAAGGAAGGGTCGTTCACTTTTCAATTAGTTATTCAGAAAATAAAAATTGGAGAAAAATATTTTTATTTTTTAAATCCTAGAAATTTTCAATACATAGAATATTCTCAAAATATTACGTTATTATTTTATTAGACATTTGCTTAATAAACTAAAATATAGAATCAGAATTCAGTGTTCAATAATTATTTTTTGAAATATTGACTCTCTTTTCTGTCCTGCTTTAATTTGGATTTTATATTTGCTTGTTACAGTCACCGTAGCGACTAGCATCGATCAACAACTCCGCTGTTTCGCATCGGTCGGTGAGTGATAAATAAATTTTTATAATTGAGGTAACCGATCTATGAAAATTACATCAAATATATTGCAGAGACGCTTATGACAAATTACGACCATAAATTATTACATGTGTTACATTTCATAGATTTGTTGCCTTAAAATGGATAGACTGGACAGATTAGGATTTAATATTTAATCCTGGATGAATCCCATAAATTGATTTATCGTGCATTCCATTGTGGAATCGATAAAATAAATATATATATAAAATTAAACGGAATAAAATATACAAAAACAACAAATAGGATCAATAAATAAATATATTACATTGATTACATTTATGTAATTGCATTGATAGGACGAAGTAGGACAAAATATTTGTAATAGGTATGTAATATGTAATATTTGTTGAGTAAAATTTTCCCAAATGTCTTCCAGGATTAAATATTACCTACATAAATTGGTACAAGAATGCAATATACTCGTATACATGCTTAAAGATGTTTTTAGCATGTATATATCACGATCGAAGATAAAGCAGTGCAGCATTTCGCAATATTTTAATCATTTATTGTTGGGGGGTATATACATATACATATATATATAATCTGTTTAACAAAATCATATGTGTGTTCACGATTATTAATTCAAGTTATTTATTCCTATAACGCGCCAATTTTAGCCTAAACTTTCAGTCTATCCATATTCTGTACTGATAACTGGTTTTTTATACCAGTTAAAGCAATGACGTGAGATCCAATAAATGTTATCTCGCAAAACAGAAAAATTTTTTTAAGAAATTATTTTAAAGTTTATCGATTTTTCGTTAATTTAAATACTTTATTTTGAGGAACAAATATTTATTTTTAATACATTACAAAATAATTTTGATAGGATTACATACAATATGTAGCAACGAGATGTAATTATCGAAATTCAAATTGTGTTCGCTCGAGTGCATGAAATATTCACATTAGCACAATATTGTGCTAATGTGAATATTTATGCAGGAAATTTATTATATCTTTCGGATCTCACGTCATTAATTCTTTATTTCTCATCCACTTGAGGTGAGACTCGATCGAAACGATAAATCGAAAATATAGGCCATAGATTTTTAGTTCGCGTTTATCAATTGTCACTTATTTACTTTGCATTTTTATTAAAGTCTTGCATGCTTATATCACATTTATAGTAAAAATCCTATTATTCGCAAAAAGTAATCGTATTTATTCGAGTTATACGCGGTTGATTAAAAGACTTTTTCAAGATTAATAGTTTCTGATTGATTAAAGTCTTTTTTGTTCTTAATCGAAGATGTAATCATGCGTGTAAATTATAGTATATATACATATAAAGTAATAAATAAATTTTAGTAATTCCGTAATTAATTAGTTTAATTATTATAATTGGCCTTTCGCGACGCGGTCGTGTTTCGCGCATCGTGGGAAAGAGCGTAAAAATATTACGCATTACGCTCATTCGCCGGCTATGATCAGCCGGCAATAGAAGGAGTGTTCCTTATTCCTGTCTACACAAGGTAGGTTGGTGTTTAACACCACCAATTTATTGTACACTGTACAGGTAAGAAAATATTTCTTGCACAAATGTGCATGTGTAATCGGAGACGAAATAGTAATGTCTCCAGTAACATTTTACCGCGCGAATTAAGAATCTCAAACTCCCTTTTAAAATTTAATACACATTTTCTTAATCGCGATCGCGACTAATTTATAATAAATTAACTAATACATTTTGGTGGGCAGAAATTCGGGTGGGCAGAAATATGTTAGTAAATAGAAATGTGGTTAGGTAGGAATTAGGAATAATTATCTCTATACATATATTTCCTACCAATTTATATAGCAATATGAATTGGTAGGGAATACATGTAGAGATAATTATCTATACGTAGAGATAATTATCTATACAATATTACGAATTATAATTTCCCCGTGTTCCTACCCGGACAATATAATTTCATTATAACTAATATTACATATAATCCTACCTACCCGGACTTTTAAAAGTCCGGGTAGGTAGGATTATATGTAATATTAGTTATAATGAAATTATATTGTAATTGTAAAAAATTGTAATCAAATTGAAATTATGTGATACTAATGCCGGATATATTGCACAAAATCGAATTTCAGTATTATTATACTTATTACGAACTTATTCGTGTAATCTGGCATTAGTAAACTATCTCAAATATGTGCAGTAGGTATTTATAATATACATGTATGTACGTAAATATGTCAAAAGCTTTCTTTGTAATGTATTATGTATAAATTTATTGTATTTTATATAAATATACAATATAAATGTAAATATCTCATAATAATAAATATGTATGTAAATTTCTCAATTCAAATCCTTCGTATTTTATAATTCTGTACCTATACTTTCTACTTTCTGATATAAAATAAATTGTATTGTTATATACACTATTATATATTGTATATTTTTTGTATGACGAGAATAAATAATAAATAATAAAAAAGCACACAACCAAAGAAAAAGAGGACCGCCGATGAAAATTGACGGGGGTGGTGGAGGGCCTCTTCACTGAGAAAAAAAGTTAACTTGCTTAAATGCGTTCAACTAATTACCATTTTTTTAATTGGAATATTTAAGTATTTTAGTTAAATTACGTCGTTAGATTTAATTTAAATACTTAAATATTTTAATTAAAAAAATAGTAATCAGTTGAACGTATTTAGTCAAGTTAACAACTTTTTTTCTCAGTGTACACTACTCTACAGATTAGTCTGTTTTTACCGAATAAAATTTTAATTAACTCTGGAAATATACATATATATAACAACTATTTTAATATGTATAATATACAATATATAACTAAAAAAACTACGAGATCAAGTTTAGCCAAAATGCATTTAATCGCATAATATTCAATAAAAGCAGAACAGTTTTATAAAAAGATAACATTGCTTATTCATTTTCCTCGCGATTATCGTTAGATATTTGTCTGTTAGTATATATACATATAAAGTAATAAATAGATTTTAGTAATTCCGTAATTAATTTGTTTAATTATTATAATTAGCCTTTCGCGACGCGGTCGTGTTTCGCGCATCGTGGGAAAGTCGAGCGTAAAAATATTACGCATTACGCTCATTCGCTGGCTATGATCAGCCGGCAATATGAAAAAGTGTTTCTCCTTCCTGTCTCTGGCTTTGCCAGAGTAGCAATCTACACAAGGTTGGTGTTCAACACCACCATTGTAATGTACAATGTGCATGCAGGTGTCTTACCTGCTAAAGTATGCCATGTAATTGATTATCGGCATATTTAAATGAGCAAGTATACGGAGCATTTTTGAGTGTATTTTAAGTGCATCCTGCTATGGCACTTATATATGCACGCATATCTTATCTCTTTCAGCATATATACATATATGCATTACAAACCCATTATGAATAAAGAAACCATTTTTAATTTTGTTTCTATCAAATATATATTCACTATATATCATAAAAAAATTAATAGTAGCTTTCCATTTACATCAAAACTCAGTTAATTCTCACTTGTGACGTCATAACTCATTGTCAGTTGAATGCACGTTCCTTTTGATGCTGATGACAAGTGAGATTCAACTGGATTTTTATTCACGATCGCGACCGTGTCCTTATAGACTCACATTAAAAGTGAGATTATGAACTTGTATTGTTATGCGATAGCTTTGTCAATAAGCAGGTAAATTCCTTTTACTCACTGAACAACTGACGTTTTATTTCTCTTTAATGCCAATTAACTATATCCGAAAAAAACGGAACAGCCTACATAATAATTGTCTTATATATGTATTTTAAATATTTTTATGTAATTTTACCTAAATTATTGTAGATGTATGACTGTATGAGTGATCAAATTGTATTTTATAATTTTACATGGTCATAATTTTTAATACAAAATAAATTGTATAAAAAATGATTAATAATAAAAAAATTAAAAATAAAGCATTTTCAAAGAAAAGAGGGCCGCTGATTCGAATCGGCGGAGGTAGTTTGGAGGGCCTCTACAGGTTGGCTCGTTTGCCGAAAATTTTTTTAAACTTCAAATTGAAAATGTATAGTTTGTTAAAAAAAATTTTAAGTTTATTTAAAGTCTCTTTAATATATCCGGAAAAAACGGAACAGCCTACATAATAACTATATTTTACCTTCTATATATTTCAAATATTTTTATGTATTTTTACATAAATTATTGTGAATGTATGAGCAATCAAATTGTATTTTATGATTTTACATGTTTATAAATTTTAATAAAAAATAAACTATAAAAAAATGATTAATAATAAACAAATAAAAATAAAGCATTTTCAAAAAGAGGACCGCTGATTGGAATCGGCGGGGGTGGTGGAGGGTCTCTTCATGTTGGTCCATTTTTATTTAACGGAATTTTAGTTAAAATTGAAAAAAAAACAAATTAAGAACTTTTTGTCGCCAGCCAATAATTAAAAACGTAGTAATTTTTAAAATCGACCTAACTGGTCATGTTTATTAATAGGATGTTATTTAGAATTAAGAATTTATTGCGAAAAATATTACCCCAGCCAGGGTTTGAACCTGGAACCTCCCGCTTTCCGTGCAGGCGTCGCGTCGTCCCAATTCGATCACTGAGGCATGTGGTAATATTTATCGCAATAACAAACTAATATACACATTATCTGCGCGCCGACTTGGTTTGTCAGACTTTCAACGCAGCTCCTACTGGAATATTATTCCCTCCCTCCCCTATTAGTCCATCCAACATTAACTGCGTACCGACTTGGTTTGTCAGATTCAACACAGCTCCTGCTGGAATATTAATCCTTTCCCTCCCTGTTAACACCATTCTTCACATGCCTCAGTGGTCGAATTGGGACGACGCCTGCACGGAAAGCGGGAGGTTCCAGGTTCAAAAATCCTGGCTGGGGTAATATTTTTCGCAATAAATTCTTAATTCTAGATAACATCCTATTAATAAACATGGCCAATTAGGTCAATTTTAAAAATTACTACGTTAAAATTGAAAGTGTAATTACCTTTTTAAAAAATTTTATTAGAAATATTGATCTAGGCCGAGTTTAACCAAAGTACGATACATATTCAATTGCAAAGACATCCGGTAAAAACGAGTTCTTTAGTTTCAGTATAAAGTTTAATAAAATACACAGCAATATAATTAATATCTAATTATATTAATAAGTTGATAACATATAATGTAAATATAAGTGATTAAATTAATGAAAGAGATACCTTTTTTTAAATTAATAAAATAGATGGTTCTTTTTGGAAGGGAACAACAAAATTGTGAACATTATCACGAAGTAGTGGATAGCACGGAAGAGAACCATAAACTCGTGGACATACTTACGGGATTCATGGATATTGGCTACGTAGTTCAATGTCCACATTTTATGGACATAGAGGCGCTCCAAAATAAGTTAATACAAATAAAATGTATTAACATGTAAAATAGAAATTTAATTTAATTGTTCAGATAACAATGAAATTGCATACACAATTACAATTTTACACAAATAAATTTCCATTTCTTAAAATTATTTAAAAAATTAATTTTTTTTCATTAAGTGAATAACAACTAAATTGCGTCTAGCTAAATTGTAGCAGCTCTCGGGAACTGCGCGCAATAAATGGAATAGAGAACAGGGAATAGGGAACAGTTCAATATTAAATTCATTGAAATATATTTTATTACATATGAAATTCATTAACATATGTAATTCATTACCACAGAATAAAGAAACAGAGGAATAGCGCTGAGCAACAGTGTTAAAATTTCATTTTATATTCTGTATGCCATGTGCACAATGCATATGTTTAATATTGATCGTACTGTTCCCTATTCCATTCATTGTGCGCAGCCTCTCAGGCTTCTCTCTGTTCAAATCTTATCTTCAATTAAATTCCAATTAATTTGCCATCGGCGATTAATTCAACCGGTAGAATCATTTACCGCATTAACTTATTCAAAGAGAAGTTCGAAAGTGTAATGTATGTATTATATAATTGAAAATTTCACACTTTATCCTATGCATCGTAATATCTCCGCTCGTAGGGCACGTAGCGGAAAAATAAAAACACTTTTCTTATATAAATTTGGTCCAAGCTTTACGATAAGCCTAGTTAGAACTTGATCCGTTCACTGGTTATCCAGATCTAAAAATCTCGGGTACTCGCGACTCGTCGCGTCGCGTATATAGAGCCACGGCTGTCTCGCTCCGCGCGTACTTGGCGCGAGACACTACCGTGTCTCTTGATTAAGTGGAACCTTCGTCTATTGGCGCCTCTATATATATATATAAAATGGGTACATTGAACTACGCAGCCACGTTCACGAATATTTCCAATCAATAAAACGTCTATAGTCTTCGATCTTGGTCCCACAGCGTCTTGAATTTTTGGTTTTCTATAGAAACAAAAAATTGTTTGTGTGTGTGTGTGTGTGTGTGTGTGTGTGTGTGAGAAGAACAAAATTAATATTATTAAATATTATCTAAATTTTTGTGATTAAATCTGTATAATAACGACAAATTTTTAATGATAATCGAGATATGTTAAATTAATTAAAATAAATAAAAAATAATAAAACAAAATAAATATAATATAACGATTATATATACAGGTCGTACTGCGAAGAAAAGTCAGAGAACACACAAAAAAATCCCCGGTGACACAAGTCCCCGATCAATATTAAACATATGCATTGATGAAATCCAAAAAGAATCTAACAACAGATTTTCCTGAAACTTTGTCATGAAATATGAATAGCAATGACGATGCATCATTAAATTGTTTATTTCGACGACGTTGCTATTTGTATTTAATGATGAAATTCCAGGAAAAGCTGTTGTCGGATTCTTTGGAGATTCAGTTGCTATGTGTGGACCAACAGTTTAACGTCTTTTACGAAAGACGGAGCCCAGTTTCTCTGCACGAGAATCCTCTCTTTATATTTCTCATACAGGGGTGCAGTTTGAAATATAAAAATTTCTGTGATCAGGTGGACTCGAACCCGGTTTTTCGTGGTTACGAGTCTTGCACTCTACCACTAGACCACACTCTGCCACCCTAATAAAGTACAAATTTAATTATTTTTCACTTATTTAAAATCAATTTTTACTTAATCTGATGGTGTATACCAAGTATTTAAGATAATACCCTATTTATAGAATTTAATTCTTTTATTTAATTAAATATTTTAATGATATGCCTGATAAAAGGACTATTATGATAGAATAGAACATGTATATTTTATACTTTCATTATATTTAATAGAATTAAACTATTTCAAAAAACTGCAAAAATTTTTATGCTTCTTACATTAAAATACAATATAATAAAAATTTATTTAACAATAATTTTTAAAATTAATTTTTAATATAGATACATTATTTTATTATTATTTATAATTTATTTTTTAAACATTTTTCCAGTGAACACAGTGTCTCAAATCGGGACATAAGACGTCTTATGTCCCGATTTGAGACATTGTGTTCACTGGGTTTATTTTGTTAATATAATTATTAATTATATTGCTGTGTATTTTATTAAATATATTAGGCTTGTTATGGAACACTATACAGCTGCGTGTTCTCATGTTCTCGAAATATTTAGCAATTTATTATTATCTAGGTACATTTTTTATACAAAAGATGATTAAACAATTTTACTTTTTAAAACATTACTATTCTATTTTTATCAAATGCCTATATTTATCGGCTCTTATTATCGTCTATTTATCTACGATTAGATATGATATGCTATTATTATATTTGACCTGATATCCAAGATATTAAATAGGGGGTATCTCGAGAAGAAGGGGTATTACAGATAAACTTACACATCTGTGACAATTACACATCACGACGCGATTTTTTCGTCGCCGAGGAATGATTACTCGCAAGTAAGAATCTTATTTATCAGCTAATTGCTGAGACCCTTCACCCCGTCTAGATGATTCTCACGAAGGAGTTAAATGTGTTGGGGGGAGGTAGAAAAATCTGGATGTGGATGGGTGTGGATATGTATAATATATACAATCATTCTTACATTACATAGATGGATCTAAACTAATGTAAGTTAACAGAGACGAACGATCGTGCACAAATATTTTATTATTTACGAGAGTTTCTTTTCTTTTGACGTATTGATAAGAAATAAAACCCAAATAGGACAAAAAGTCATGATGACGTCAAAATAGCTTCAAATCGATTTTAAGTCACTTTAACGTTACTTTAACGTTCATCATGACCCCTTGTTCTGTTTGAGAACAGAATTTTTTTGTTTAAAAAAATTTGAACTTTTGTCGTTGAGACTCTTATGAGTTCGCCATCACTCTTCGCGCTCTTCGCTTGGTCCGGATTGACGGGAGCTGAATCTCTTTTCTTTCTTCTCTGAAAGCGTGCAATAATATTTATGTTCGATTGCTTTGCATCGCAGATGTCCAAATGACATATAATTATGTAGCATGATACAAATACGTCTTGTACTACTACTACTTGGTCGTAGAATCGAAATGACGACGATATTAAAAATGCAAATTTATTAAAAGGAAAGAATTTAAATATGCAAAATGTTTGCGTGTGTGCGAAACCAAATAAGCATTTCGCGTTTTATTTACCAAGTCACTCAGGAAATATTATCTCCTATTTTCTTTAATCAGCTTTAATTTTTATTAATAATAGCGGAAATTTTACAGAAAATTTTACAGATAGGTATGTCCGAAATGGATAATTACGAATCAACTGATAAAGAAAAAAAGAAAAGCTGTTGAAAAAACATTTAATCAAGCTTCTTCTCTTCTTAAGTTAATTTTTCAATGATATCTATTTTTTTCTATAGTTTATTTGATTATGTTGTAGTATCTGATGCCTTATTGATAAAAATAACTGATTTGGTTGTACTCCAAGCTTTATTAAATTTTACAAGTAAAAAATAAAAGTTTACTGTTACTTTATAAATATGAAAAGCACAATAATTCACGCTTTTCATTGCTGCACAATCAAAGAATAAAATAAATATGTAAAAGGACACGTAGAGACTGTGTAGAACATTTCGTCTGTGAAAAAATGGTGTAAAGTGTAATTAAATTAATGAGATGTGTTTAACATATTTTTAAAATATCGCATTGATCTGAATTCACGAATTGTTGGAAACAGTGCTACGGCTATTCTTTTGTCGACGGGACTTTTTGGACATCTTAGCAGATCTTCTTAGCTATATTCGAAATGCAAAACCCCTTCGGTGCGCTTTTCACTTTCGCGATTAGAAGAATTTAAAGGCACGTATTAGTCCTCAACTTCCGATTATAATGTTACACACAGGGTACTCTTTATGCTAGAACAATAAAATATTTTACAATAAATAGAACTACTTATAATTTTGAATACATGGCACATATATAATGTCAGGACGCGAAATTTTGTTGTTGCGGCTTCAAAACAGATCCTCTTGTTTAACATCGTCGATCGATGCTTGTCGTTATGCCTTCGATGTCATCGAGGCCACTGCGATGATAAGCGTAAAACTATATTTGCGACTCACGCGTGGACTTCCGTAAGATGTTGTCGATGCTAAACATCGTCATTTTCGCGATACGTCCCGGGGAATCTGTACATTCGGTTTCGGTATCTCTTGCCACGACGTTTTCTTCATTTGTCTCAACGACCTCACGTTGTTCCTCTCGATGTATCGTTGAATTGGATAAGAGTTCGGTCGATACCTGCAATCAGAGCCGCGCTTTAGTGGTGTTAACAGAAATGCCCCATTTTAGCGAACTCGCTTCCTAACTCGAGTATCTAAGTATGACGTGTTCAAGCCGGGAAACCAGCTTCGGATATGTCGAGGGCATACACAAACACCGTCGCGTCTCAAAGAGATAATCGCGCAGGATCCTCCCTTGCGAAGGGGTTAAAGCTGTACCGGTAATCCCGCGAGCTCCGGTCTCTCCTGAGCGAGCACCCGTCGCCGCCTCGTTCTCCTGCGCCTGTAATTGCCGTGCTCGAACATCTCGCTGGCGGACGGATCAAGGGTCCAGTAGCTTCCCTTCCCGGCCGTCTGGTCTTCGCCGTCGTCCGCGCTCGTCCGGTCCCGCGGTACCTTCACGAAGCAGTCGTTCAGGCTGAGATTGTGCCGTATGCTGTTCTGCCAGCCCTGCCGGTTCTCCCTGTAGTAGGGAAACCGGTCCATGATGAACTTGTAGATCCCGGCGAGCGTAAGCCGTCGCCTCGGCGACGAGTTGATCGCCATCGCGATCAGAGCGATGTAGGAGTACGGTGGTTTCTCGTAATGCGGCGCGGTCTTGCAGCCGATCGCCGGTCTCGCCAGGACCGGCCAGGACGTCAACGATGCTTGGCAAAGGGCCGGCCACGCGACATCCGCGCGCAGCATCTCCGGGACCAGGCTGGCGAGCCCGTACGCACGTTTCACGGGAAACATCTTGTCGATCGGGAGGATGCACCAATACTCCTGGCATCGGGCACGCAGGCCGCACGATTGATCGTCCGCGAGAAGACCGTGAACAACCTGGGGACAACTATTTGGCTGCATCGGGAATTCCCCCTTGAACGTCAGAGTCTTCAGAAGGTTTCCGATAACGCTGAGGTTTTCGCGTTATCGCTTCTTTTTCCTACGATAACGCGCGGTTGTCCCGCCGGGATGAATTCTGTCGCGACGCACCCAGGAAGTGAAATTGAAGTTACATCACGTTCTCTTTGTCTCTTCCTTTTCTCGCGATGAAAACTAAGAGGCACCGTTGAATTTCACCGTGTATTCCCGCGAGAAACGGAGTCACTGGACGCACTGGTGTAATCATCGAGGGACAGTACGCGACGAGGCAAACCCTGTCGATCAGGGGCGCGGACTCGTCCGGGACTCCCAGTTGCCCTAACGAAGGAGATTTGTTTAATTTGACACGCGGGGAATCTAGAGGTTGGCTCAACCCCGCCCATCGGTGGTTTTCCAGGGAACTCTCGTTTACGCTCTCGTGGGGAGGAGATTACCTATCCGGGACCGCACTACGTGTTTTATTGCTGTTTACACATATGCTGTTTCAACACCCACGCCGGCAGTAACCGCGCCAATATATAAACAGTGTTGCGATAATTATATCGAGGCCGAACGGTTTCTCGGAACGGTCTCTTTCCTCCTAGCCGGGTCCTCCCTCACGATCGACGCGAAGGCGCGCACGTATACGGAGTGTTAAGAGAAATATAGAGAAAAAAAAAAGAGCAGAAGTCATCGAAAGTCGCTTCTAACTTTCTCACAAGACCGATTTTTCGATCCGCGTCGGTTACTCACAATTAGTAACGTCCACATTCCTATCTCTGTCTTCGATCTTTCTCTCTTCTCTTGGATCTTTTTAACAATCCATCGATAAGTTAATATATATGCAAATCAGGCAGGAACGAGTGACTACATTAAAATGCAAAATATAGGCTCTATGATATTTTTAATCTGACATGTGATTATGATAATGTGGTCGGAATCGTTTCTGAATGAAGAGATAAATATGATGATTATTAATTTCTTCTTTTTTTTAAAATTTTATAGAGAGGATTGAACACAGAATCATATAAATTACATTTATTTAAATATAAAATAAAAGCGTCAGATTTTTTGTTCACTTGTTTGCGTTGCTCGTCAAATCCTGTAGTATTATCTTCTGGGCTGCCGGATTGTCCTTCGGTACCTGCGCATGTTAATTTTTTTAGACAAATGTCATTAAGATATACAGTATTTAAGTAAAATAAATACATATAAATATGTAAGTTTTACCACTATATCGATCAATAAACAATTTAAAATAATTTTAAATAAAATATAGGAAAGAAAAGATTAATACTAATTGTGTTAACGACATTCTGGGGACTGTAAATGTTTTAACTATAAAAATTGCATTCGTATAACGCTGAAAAGAGCCTCGCTTCGAAATCTGAAAAGAATTTCACGCGATAATTAATGACGACTAATTAGTCGTACGCTGCTTTACAACCGCGACGGATGTAACATAAAAAAAACCTGCTACTGCAACTATGATAAAATCTTCTCTGCGTAAGTTACGGGAACGAACAAATTCAACAAATCGAACGGCGTAACGAGTTAGCGGATGTAAGATCGCACGTTGGTCGCGTCAGTTTAGGATTCTCCTTGTAGCAAATTAATCCCAGGCTTACCGCTTGCGGCTTATAATAAATACGAAAGCCACGAGGGAAGAGAGAAAGTGCCTTGTATGTGCGTACCATATGTCCGGCTCTGTTGACCCAATACATCCTGAAGTTATCTTGAGCCTTGAAATAGCCCTCGACGATGTCTTCAACGACGAGCGGACGTCTAGTGGAGTTTTTCCAGGTGTCGGCGTTTTTCCATTTCAGTTTTTCAACCCAGCGGAGAGTGCCTGAAATATATATGATATATGATAAGGATTTATGCAGCAGAAAACAGTATGAGATCAGCAGAAGAACGATGTAATAGCTTATAGCATGTAATATAAACATGTAATATGAACTGGATTATAGTGACAGTATAATCTAAGGAAAACTGATGATTCCATGAAAAAGATATTAAAAAGCAGGATACAATTTTTCAATAATTTCAATACACGGAAGTTTTTTTTCAAAATAAAAATTAGTGATAGTTCTTAAGCCAGTTTAAAGCTTAAATAACTTTTAAACTGTTAAAATATTATTAAAAAATTTAGCCTGGTTAAAAAAATATTTGAAGTTGCCGAGTAATTTGATTTCTAAAATATCATTGTCAAACGTGACAATGATATTCTCGTATGAATAACTATACAAATGTTGGAATGAATTTATTTTAAGTAATATTCATAATAATGTACCGTGCTATTAAGATATTTATTAAATACAAAGAATGAGAGAGTTTGATAACAACACATCAGAAAATAAAGTAACGACTTACCCGGTGTATCGACAATTAAATCCATGTGTCCAGTGTACACAAATACGTTCAATTTGGTTTCATTAAGTAACAATTCCACTAAAACAAGATATACACTTATTAGTGACTACATTGTATTATAAAATGCAATTATTATGCGGGGTAATAATCCTTTATATCACAAATAAATTCGATTTAAGAATAAAGCGAATGCATTTCATCACAGCAGTTGTCAGTTATATTTACTTATACATCTATGCAAGTTGCTTCTTATTTCATAAATTTATATGCCCGTCGAAACTGATTCAACAATTTTTTTTAAGCCTGCAAATTGCCGAGCTTTTACATTGCCGAGCTCTGCTTGGAAATAACATTCTATTTCTATCGATCCATACCAATTTCACCCTTTCGCTTTCGCCACAATGACGTTCTTTCAATACACCTGACTAATACCTATGTGAGTGACGGGTTTCATAAAATCTTCAGTTAAGTACTCGAAAACATAGCCGGATTGGATGCCATGAGTGGCCTGGATACCTAGCGCTTTCCTTACCGGGCCGTTCATCAAATTTGCGAGTGAGACATCGTCAGATTGATAAATATATGGATACCTGGCACCTGCAATTGTACAAAGAAAATAAATGCATAGTAATACAAAATAATTATGATATTCCGATAATAGAAATCTTGTAACATTTTGAGTGTCCTCTGTATTTTTATGTTAATATTATAGAAATAAAATTAAAATTTTGTGTTGTCTTTAATGTAATCTTATAAAATTATATAATAAGTTATTATATGTTTTATAATATGTTATTATTAATAACACATTATTCATTTGTATACCTCTAGATAAGGGCGATGCATCTTGTGTCAATGAATACGGATTCGTCTTTGTAAGAATATTGTAAAAGTCAACATTGTAAGTCTCCTGTAAAACGACCCCTTGCGTCTCAGCCCACGCATTAGTCGCTTTTGTCCATTTGCCAAATTTGACGTAGAGATTCGTTGCTTCTGCTGCACTGTCAATTCTGTTGAAACCTTCCGTGTCGACCATACCCTGCGAAGCACGTGACAGTTTTCGAAAAATTTGATAAAAATGTCTTGCGTAAATAAGATGGGAAATTTCAAGATCAATGTAGGAAGAACGAGAGACGACAGACGAATTTGACATTATTGGGTCTCGAGATCTGATTACGTTGCTTATGCTTTTCTCTCTCAATGGTATTTATCGCGATTGCTTTTTTAAATTAAATCTATTGTGATTTATGTTGTTGATAAATATGATTTCGTACAGGTGTAATTACAATGGCGATAAATAACCGAATTTACCGTGCTGAGTAAAAATGGTGCCCATGTCAGTACGGAGTCGATAGGAGAGATCCAAGCGTCCCCGAGCGCGACTCCCTTTAGATTACTCTTGATAGTGCCAGCTTTCTGAGCCTGCGGAACATTCATAATACTTAGGCACGTGAATTTCAGTTGACAGTCTCTTGCAAGAAACATGAGTTATTTCATCGCATTCGCAATGCATTATCGCTACGATTTGGACATTATCTGCAATTTTCTCAGTGATTAGATGACAACGTATAAATATTATGGATTTGCTGTACATGTACAGAAGGTTTTTTCTTCTCGTCATCATCTTAAATGTTTCTGCCGTTTTTGACAGAAAATGCATCGCCGAAAGAAACTGCTCGTTTTAAAGGAACAAATTTTATGATAAATAAGAATTTCTTCTTGTCACACTTTTTGAGATTAAACAGAACCGAATTCTTTCTTTTTATTTTTTTTTAAATTAGCGTGCTTGTGTTTTCTTACTCGGTCCCAGACTAACGCGAACTCCGCCCCCATTTTTCCGCCGTACGATTCGGTCGTAATATACGTCGGGACATCCTTGAATTTCGGCAATTTCTTGTAGAATCCTCGCATGCATTCTACAAGATCCTTCGCGATCTGTACGTTTGTCGTCGTATATGCCGACGTGTTTTCGGCGTAACTATAGCCGGCACCGACAGGATTATCGATGAAGAGAACATTATAGTCCTTGACCTATAAATAAATTTGTATATGTATACTATATCGACGACTATCCACTGAATTATAAATGAATTAATCTACAAGTTTAGTCGAGTGAATCTATATACAAATTTTAAAAAGTTTACATTTTATTCTACATTTGGTATATTCTTTGTATATGTAGGATTGCTCTTTCTCTCTTTGGTTGTATTAACAACCAACTGTTCTAAATATTTTAACAAATCGTCCCAACAATTAAATATTTATAAATTACGGCTGAGGCACACTAAATTCCGAATAAAATCTACTCTACTTCTGCGTAATGGCCGTAATTTCTTACCCAAGTGTAATTCCTTGGATTCAGATCCACATCGAGCGGCCCCAGTTCCTCGAAATTTCCAAAACTGGTCGAAGATGCGCCCGGTCCACCTTGCAACCAGATGACTAACGGCTTATCGTAATATGAATTAACTTTTGCCGTGGTATAATAGAGCCACCAGAACATATTCGCTTTGGGACGCACTTGAACGTAATCCCATTCTTGTTCCCCAGGCCCGAACCCTTTTCTTCCTTTTGTCAGAAAATTTTTAATTATTAACAAAGATAAATAATTGTACGTTACAATAGCGCGATCCGATATCGCTGTTAATCCTTAGAGATGTGCTTTAGTTTTTAATATACTGTTCTTACAACAACAGAATAATTTTTCTTTTATTCTTCTCTTTCTATCTCTTTATTAAGATTATTTAAAAAATCAGAATAAAATCCAAAAATTAAAGGGTATAATAGTATATATATCGGCGTCATCTCAGGAAAACCTACATGAAGAAACCTACGTGAGAGAATATTTTTTCTGCAATTTAAATAAATAGCGTAATATTTGCGATAGATTAGATTGGAAATTGCATTATCTCCTGCACCGAACTTTGAGACGAGGAAGCGTCTCAGCTATTAACAATGATTCGAAAGTCGGTGACGCAAAGACGAGTAGCTGAAACGTGTGTTTGCCAAGCAAAGGCCTAGGTAAATTTGCGAAGTCTTAAAAGAAATCGCAGAGTAAACGTTCCCGCGCCGCTATATGGTAAAAGCTAGGAATGCAACGGTCGAACGTTTATCATTTACTTGCACTAAAATTCGGCAAACTCGCGGCAAGTACAAATGTGCATGAACCTGTAGCGTGTCTTAAAATTTAACTGCCGAATCTGTGCTACTGTGTTCTACAAGTTGAAGAGAGAAGAGAATATTATAACATAAACATTACACGTTATATGAATATATTCCAAAAATATCTTATCAAGAAGAAAACAATCAGTTATAAGGAAACACAGTTTTATCTAATGTTTTAATTATCTAAAGCCAGGTCAAATCAATTAATCACTTTTATCAATGCAAACCTGACGTGAATACTGACCAGTTCGATCGATTCTTTATCTCTCAAGATCATTGAAGAGAGAGAGAAAGAGAGAGAGACTTTACACTATTATATTTTTACTTATGGAGAGTTGTGAGAGCAAATATGTACCTATACAAACAAGAACGTGACAATTTGTATAATTTCTCAGCATGGCATTTTTGGACATGTTTATAGACGTAACTCTTTTTTGTTATTTCTACTCAAGAACTGTCGGCACTGTTTGTCAAATTTTGAATGACTGTCTAAATTTCTATAAACCTAGAATGTAGGTCTATGCGTAATTAATGTGTTTCATGCACTCAAATATGTCCAGTAAATCCACTTTCGAAAGTTTCAACTGTTACGAAATCTATCATTGACATAACGTTCGTTTGCCTTGCCATTTGTGTGTTTATATTGCATTATCGCGTGATGAATGTGACTGTATGACAAAATTTATTGCACCGATGATTGTCTCTCTCATCTTACCAATACTGCCGGAAACAAAGCACAAAGCAGCGAAAGTGTAAACAAGTGGACCCCGCATTGTCTCTTCTCTCTTGCAGTGAAACCTTTCGGAAACTAATCGCCGCGAGAATCCTCATATACATATATAACTTCATTGTCTTTTATCTGTCACGAATAAGTATAGATTAGATATACGTACAAGTGATAATCAGCAATTTATATCAGTTGCATTCCATTGCTTTGCTTTCAATGTTTTGTTTTGTCTGGTTTTGTCATCTTCAATTAATCTTTGAAAGTTATTCAGCCAAACAATTTATTTCTTTATCATATTTATCGATTTGATAATGGAGATAGATAATGGATTGCAATCGTGATTTTTTTATTTACAATAGCGAACACTACGCATGCGTAGTGTTCGCTATTGTAAATAAAAAAATCACGATTGCAATCCATTAAGATAACACAAAAGCAATAAATAATGATAAATTCTTCTTTAGTAGTGTTTTTAAAAAATTACGCTTACAATTAGCGAGAGATACTCTGTGTAAAACTGCAGTTTTACACAGAATATCTCTCGCTAATTGTAAGCGTAATTTTTTAAATGTGTGCTGGAAGTCACTGGAAAGAATTTTAGCAAAATATTTACAAAAATACAGCGAGTTGAATTTAGGTGTCTCAACGTTCCCCACTTTCCCTTATACATATAGTATAATTTTGTTTTTATGATTAAACAGTGTAAAGCTAGTCTCAGAAATGATTCATAAACATATATGTTATCATTGAGACAGAAAGAGCGTAAAATCGCAATTTTGTCCCATTTTTATACTTGATATTGTTTAAATAAATTATTTAAATATAAAAAAAGAATCCAACTTAAAAAATTAAAAACCGTGATTGCAATTCTTGATGTCACAGAAGTGTAACATAAAAATTTCATTCATTTTTACCGCATAGGAGCAGAGATACATAATATGATATTTACATAGAGATGAGTATATCTATATAGTTACATTTCTGTAACTTTTAAAGCAAATATCTCAGAAACGCGACGGTAAATCGTTTTGCAATTTCACACACGGTAAGATTATACACATTCTAAGACTACACATTGTAAAAATTTCAAATCAGTAATTCGGATTTGACCTGATATAGTCGTACCTCCTTAAGCAGTAAGACTTAAGCAGTAAGCAAATTGACCAATGGCTATCTTAAGTTTTCGAGAATACTTGACTGTGCCCTTACTCCACTTTAGTGATATCTGATGGGTATTGACAATGAGAGATTCATGCACTGATTATATATGGTGCATTCAGCATTAAACTTGATCCTATCTCTAGTAGCGACTAGTGCGTAACTCGGGGATTCAGAACCGATAGAAGGATTTAACATTCCGCGTGTGGTACATAGGCGCATCGACCGCAAGAAATAGTTACGAAGGAGAAAGTAGCGCCGTCACCGTTCAAGCATTCGGCCGTGCGCGACGATAAAAAAAAGATGAAAAAAAAGAAGAAAAAATGAGAAAGAAGAGAAAAATGGCATCAAGTCGCGCGACGAAATGATGAGGAGACGCGGGACGAGCGAGAAAGAAAGAGGACGCGTTCTATCTTCTTTTTATTAATTTAATTGTCCCGTTGTGTCGTTCGCGAAATCGTCGACCCAAATTGACTTTCCATGCTCGGGCTTTAACGACGTCCGACGGAAAAACAGGAGGACGAATAACTTCCTTCCGTCGATTTCCGGACGAATCTCGCGCCCGAGAAAAGGCCAGAGAGGAAGTTATCGAAGCGATTTTACAACGAGACGCTCGAATTCGGCAGGAAGTAAATCTCTCGTCGCAAAATTCTTTTCCGTTCCCAGAGGGATTTTTGCGAAAGAAGCTAACGCTATCCATTCGAACGTTTTCACGCACACATACCTACATACGCGCGCGCGTTCGCCAAATGTCGCTAATTGACATTCAAGCCACGTGCTTCGCAAAAAAAAAAACCGCGCGCGCTCCTCAAGTCCGGTGCGGTATTCCCGACAGGTTTTTCGGTCTATTGCTACTCCGGAAATTATCGGCGAGGCATGAAAAGGCCGCGTAGACTCTCTCGATGCTGTCGAAATCGGGAACGCGCGGCGTGTAGCATCGTGCGCCTTGCGTAGTCCATCTGTTTATACAGAACGACCGTTTAACATCTTAACATCGCGGTTACGTGATAGTAGAAGTAAAACGCGAATGAAATCTGTACGTCGCGCGGGTACGTGATTTTTTTTCATTTGACAGGCGAAGGAAGGGATCCTATTCGAGGGAATCGATCCAAGTCGGAGGAGAGCCTCGGCGGATCTCTCGGCGCGATAAAATTGGCTCGTTAGCGACCTAATTAAGCATCGACAAGCGGTATCCGAGCAATTAGACAGATCCATCAGCTCGTGGATGTTCCGTATGGCCGAATCCGGGTAATAAAGAGATAACAGGAATAATAGCCGGCAGCAGGATGCGCGTATATGAGAGAAAGAGAGCTGGACGGAGAAAGAGAGGGAGAGGGACGCTAATGAGCGGCTCGATCAGCGATCGCTTGTTCCTACACGCGGTCCTCAATGTCGGCGGATCGTTACGGGAAACGCTCGTAGATTCCATTATGCAAATTAATAGCAGATAACGCTAATTAATACACCGCCGTTGACGTATCGTTCCGTGTCCCAGGCGGCTCGAATCTGTTTGCAGCTGGCGACTTCGCGCATCTAATCGTTCTCTCGGCGTGCCAGAAGGCGTGCGTTTCGCGCCGAAGACACGTATCCGGCCCAATCTGTGTATCCGACTTGCGCGCGTAAACAAACCATTAAAATTCGCCAGAAATATACGTTTGCTCGCGCGAAGCAAACGGCCTGTTGGACGTGTCTGTTTTGCGCCTCGAGGGGTGGAGTTCTCGCGACGCGAAAGTCACAAAGCACCTTATATAAAATATACATTGTGTTAAATATATGTTATTATATTCAGTACATAGATAATATGTAAATTATAATGTATGTCTATCTTCCTAGATTTGGCTAATAATATTAGCCGTATTGCACGCACGAGTGAGTGCGCGAAACGCACGACGTCGAAGGCGAATCGCCGGAAGAGAAGATTCCGCTTCCTCTATCATTATGATCAGAGAAATGGTCGCAAAATAACGCGGTCGTAATCTTGTTTTATCGTCCGGAAAATTTTAACGCGAGCCGATTAATGATCGTTAATGCAAACCTCGTTTGGCCACGGTTGGGTGACGATAACGTCCTTCCGATATGACCCGCGTAACTTTCCTTTTTGACATAACGCGGTTGCGACTTGTTGGCAGAGAGATGCGATCGCAATTATGAAGTCGCCTCACGATATCGCCGTCGATCTATCCTGCCTGAAATAAATTGTGGCAATCGGCTGTCGCGGGTCAGCGAAGTCTGAAAGTCCCGATCTAGGCCCGAGCAATCCACGCATACACACACAATCGACGATCCAATACAATACGCTCTATATGATATCGCGAATACGCGAAACGTTTCGCGTTCATAATACGTAACGACACGGAGGACCGAGTTGTGTAACGTGCCAGCAGAATCGCCCGCAGGAGAACCGTTAATGGATTTCGAATGAGGCAGAGAGTGCCTAAGCCAGACTTCCTGGTGGGAAAGTATATTTTTTTAATTTTATAACTGGCATTGAGTACGCGGCACAATTTTTTTTTTTTCGTCGCCGCTTGAAAGAGAACGAGCGAATTCATAATACTGATAAATTACACCCGAGTATCGACAAATCACAACGTGAGACGGTGTGTCAATGCATGGGTAATAACAATATTTTACATTTCTACGCGTGTAGAATGACGTTTTTACGCGAAGCTCCGGCGCGAAGGTGAAATCTTTGACTCCGAGAACGTCGACCTCTTTTGTCGGCGAAAATTCATTACTCCGAGGATGGTCCCGGAGTAAATCTCAATTAATATAAGTCGGTTGCTATCTCATCCGTAGTAATGAATACAACCTTATATTAAATCCTCTCTACCGTGCAAATGGCTCGCAATGATTACTACTGTGTATATAAATGCGGAAAGAAAGCGGGCTTTCCGTGACGCCGGTTTTGCAAATCTTCCTGATAGTGTATCGCGAAATTGGACCGCAAGTAATCTTCAATTTGTCGTTTAATTATACCACTCAGACCGAAGGTTTTTTTTTGTACTCAGCGTGTATTTTTCTTTTTCTTAGTTCTGCGGAGAGGATCGAGATGTCGACAACTCAAATAGCTATACCATATATGTATTTAAGGAATTATCGTGCAATATTTGTAATCGACCATTATCGGCTCTATCTGTTTTAACAAGCTTCAGATGAATTGAACACAACACACACTCGAGTCTTGTCCCGATCATGTGGCAGTAACAGAAATCGCGTATTCTCGAGACACAGTGAAAGTAACCGATTCGATTATATCCTTGAAGACAAAAAAAAATCGAAAAGCCAGCTGCCGCTGACATCGCATCGGAAGAAAGTCAAAGTAATTCCATCGTGCGGCCCGGGTAACGACTCTCACAGTTTCACGCTTCTTCGCGTCTCTCCTGTACGACAAAAAAAAAAGTCGAAAATATTCTTCGCGTGCGGCGAGTTTCCAAATTAAAATCAGCTTGACAAGATTGTACATGCAGGAGGATAGGAATATTCCTGTCAACTTTGCAATTGTCTAAGGGCCAGTTTTTTAATAGTCGCTTAACTTTAATCTTATAGCTTAACTCACTCTTCGTCTCTTTTTAACTATCCCTTTTAGGGCCAGTTTTTCAATAATCGTTTAAAGTTTAAACTGAAGTTTAGCTAAACTCACTCTTCGTCTTTTTCTAAGGGCCAGTTTTTCAACAGTCGCTTAACTTTAATCTTAGCTTAACTCATTCTTCGTCTCTTTCTAACTATTCCTTTTAGAAAAAGATGAAGAGTGAGTTTAGCTAAACCTCAGTTTAAACGACTATTGAAAAACTGGCCCTAAAAGGGATAGTTAGAAAGAGACAAAGAGTAAGTTAAGCTAAGATTAAAGTTAAGCGACTATTGAAAAACTGCCCCTAAATCTATTTTTCTTAGATGTGCAAGCCTCGAAAGAAAGTTTTTCCATGCATTTTTGATTTGTTCTTTCGCGTGGAATTATCGCCGTTTATACAACCGTTTATACAACGTTATAACGATTACAGAACACTGTGTACGTGACGGACGATAATCGCGGCTTTTGCTTCCCGATCGTCTAACGTCGATGCAACCGATGCATCTCCCGGCGCGGCGTCAGGGCATGCCATACGGTGAAAGGCAACCGCGTTGCATGCACTTCGCAGGAGCGACAGTAACCCTGAGGAAGAAAGTCAGAGTGAGAAACCACGCAGGTGGCGAACGCGAGCGTGAGCGCGAGCGCGAGCGCGCGTGGCGAAATTGTTCTCACGTGCATTACGAAACCGCGCTTTTCCGCGTTGCTGCATCGTGAGACGCGACGCGCCGATATGAGATGAGAAAGGCATTTCTCCGTCCCCACCTCGTTCGCGAGATCTGGGAACAGAGATCGTCGTTTTTGCGATTTGCAACGAGATACAGGCGTTAATTCATCTCCAGACGGCCGGCGCGAGTACCGTTGATTACGTTGCTCAGCAGACTCTTTCTCGAGACTTTTTAACCGTGATAGACCTGTCCTCGTGATTGCAGTTACACTTCTTGAGATCATAGATATTTATCTATTATCCCAAGATGTGTTCGAATAAATAGTTTCTCGGGGAAACTGTTTTAATACGTGTGGAATTAATATTATCCTTTTTGAGATACAACAATGCTGTAACGAGAAGTGGTAGAAAGTTCATTCCCCTTGCGGTAGAGCGGTCGTTTATGAGACCCTGATAGTAATTAACGAGAAAGTCGTCAGTTGTGCATCGCGTGTCATCGGACATTGGCCGGTTACATATAAGCGTTTACACGTTCGCTGTCATTAGATTTTTTTATGTCATACCTATATTTAAAATCAATGATTTTACTCTTGTAATCACAGAAGGGAAATTTCGTTGGATTAATCAACCTTATTAGTAAATCTGATTGAGAATCTCGCAAACGTTTCTTCGTAGAAAAATTTAACAGAAACTTCTTTCCTACGTTTTATCGGTTTATGTTAATTATATTAGATTGATGAAGGAAGTAAAAGGAGCTATTTTTGTATTCCGCAGGAAAGTTATTTCGGGTTCGTCTCATGTTAAAATTCATTGAATTGCATTACGTTTCGTGCTACTCCTTGTCGCCCCGCATTCGCTATGAAGCATGAATCCCCTCCCAACTGAAGATGGTACACGCAGACTTGGGACCCCCGTCCACCGTATAGCACCGTGGCACTCTTTGTACCCCTCCTCGAAATATCTCTATGTCTAGAGTATCCTAGGCGTCTAGGCAGAGAAGCACTCGCTATAAAAGCCCGGTATGTCACGACGAATCCGTCAGAAGAGTGACGAACCGTAAAAAAAGACAGTGGTCGTTGCTATATCCTTTTCACACGGTGGGCCACGGTACCCTCGTCGAGAGAATGCGATTTATTCTGGTCAGTGTTCATCGCCGCTCCATTGCCCCGTGCGCTCGTCCTTCGCGTTTTAATCATGTGTCAGTGGTAGTCTGTGATATATGTGAGATTCCCTTTCGGACGGAAAGTGATAACATTATCGGGGTATAAGATCGTTCGCAGAAATCGTTCGTAGATTACTTTATATAGATTCGCGGTCGACGACACGTATCGAGCGACACGCGATACGTCTGTGGCCGTTATCTCTTTAGCTCTAGCTTCGTTCAGTGAAATGTGGAAGTACAGTGCTTTCTTAGAATTAGAATACATATCGCTAATCGTAAATCTTCTATGATCTTTGATAAAGTCGGGAGATTTTCATAGATTCCCAAGTTGCTGCTTATTTTCGTATTATAATATCGATATAGCATTTTTTAAAAATACATATTAAAAATTTATTTTTCTGAATATATATACAATACTTTGCAGGTTTATAATATTATGTGTAAACCCTAGTGGAAATTTAATACTGTAAGTGGCTAGTGATTAATTATTTATTTTGAGTATTAAAAGCTGTTAACAGTGCTTTTAAGTAATACTCAAAATAAGTAATTAATCATTAGCCAAATATAATCACTTACAGTATTAAATTTCTGTAAGGGAAACGTGCGGCACGTTATGCTTTGAATATCTTATCATTTGTATTATACTTTAACATTAGAATAATTACGTACATAAAAATACACAACGTTTTTTATTAATGAGCAAGCGATTTTGCATCATTGCAACTAAGATTACGTCGTGAGGCTAATATTGGGTAATAATTGTAGAAAATTGTAAAATTTTCTGTGCTTTATGGAAGCGACATTTATATTGATAATGACAGTTTATTTTTATGTTAGCGCCGAAAGAATACAGAAAGATAGAGCATATTTGACGCGACGACCTTAAAGCCATCGAGGCAGTAGCGCGGCTATGTTAACATAAATGGTTACAAACGAGTCGGTAAATCACTGCCATTTTCCAATGGCAATTGCTGTAAGTAGGCACTCTTGTCACTTTTCACTCCGTGGAATGGAAAGTTGTGCAAACAGGAGCCGTATACTGGAAATACGGTACATCGAATCGGTCGCGTGGGAAATTCGACAGGGTCAATGTTACAAAGTCGAGTAATTGAGTCAATGTCATCGGCATTCTATCTGGAGTGCTCCGTTCTTTCACCTTTCTAATTTATCTCTCTTACTACAGCTGTATGATATATATATATATATATATATATATTTGTATATATATATTTATATATATATATATATATATATATATCTTTGTTATATAAGATATATATATATATATATATATATATATATATATATATATCTTTGTTATATAAGATATCTAAATATGGTTTTAAGGCAATATATATATATATTGCCTTAAAACCATATTTAGATATCTTATATAACAAAGATTCGGGGTCATATCTTGGGCGTTTACACGAGGTACCACTCTTTAGATAATTATGTAGTGATAATGTAAGTGATAATATTATGCAGCATTTTTTACAAACGACGTTTTTATTTTCGTCATCGAGATCATATTTTTTTTATTAAAGAAATAAGGCTAAATTTCGCGATATCTTTCATATCTCACTATTTAAAGATATATCGGTATTGAATTAGAGTAGCGATGTACAGATAACGTTTATCTGATTTCTCTTGTAGACAAGCGGAAACATGGCTACAACGGCTGCTAACTAGATAAAGACAATAAAGATAAAATGAATTAATCAGCAGGTAATTTTACATGCCAATGTCAACGCAAAATAATATAATATGTAGATATGTAAAGTGATCGTGTAAAGTCGGATTGAAATGAAAGTGAGCCAAGGTTGTTATTATTATGTATGTAGATAATATGCAAACAATTATTATTGTTATGTTAATCTGAGAAGAGGTGAATCTGTGACGTTTGATCAGTATATAATGACGCGTAATTACTGAAATTTCTGTTGAAACGTTACGGCAATATCCGGCGCAACAAAACGAAGCAAAAGAAGCGCAGCAGAGGCTCGCGATTTTTTGTCTTTCACATTTCTTGACAGGGTTTCAACGAATATTCGATCACTAATTAAGATACTTTCTAATATCGTTGTTTAGATATCTAAATATCAGCGGCAATATACGGCGCAATAAAAGCAAAAGAAGCAAAAGAAGCGCAGCAGAGGCTTGCGATTTTTTATCTTTCACATTTCTTGACAGGGTTTCAACGAATATTCGATCACTGATTAAGCTACTTTCTAATATCGTTGTTTAGATATCTAAATATCTAGATAGAAAGATATTCGGACACTTAACACCTAATTATCCTAATTATCCAGCAATTATATAAATGCAGCAGCATAATAATATCAATGAAGATTCAAATATTTCAAATCAAGTCAAACATTCAAGTACATTTATTCCGGCGAGCTATCTTTCACTTGCGAATTCTTTTCTTACGCGAAACCGACTTTTTTCTAGCTAAGATATCGGAAAAGATCGAGCAAGCTTTCTGACTTTTAAGTGATATCTTTGCAACTTATTCGTAAGTTACGAGTTAGTTCAAGTTCGTATATATTTTGCTCAATAATTTAATAAAAGAAACTAGTTTCTTAAATTGTATTTCTGAGGCTAACTTCTTTGCCCCATATTCTCAACTCTACAGATAAATAAACGCGCTTTTATTTCTGAGATGTTATAGTACTTACATATGTAACATGAACTATAGCGTCTCAGAAATAGATACGCGCGTTTATCGATAAAAGAGATTTGAGAATACGGACCTTTGTATTCAACCTCTTACAATTTAAGAATGTCGATGTCCATCATTATGTTTACGAGGCAAAATCGATTTCAAATACGGGAAATCGAGAAATTTTTTTATAGATGAAAGGTGATACGCACGGTACGTGGGACATTCCGCGTATCTAAGTGTGCGTAGATAGTCAAACGGTTCCAGAAATCTTGTGAAAGAACGAGAGAGCGACGGAGAGAAAGAGACAAGTGGGACGACTCTAAAACACGTACTTGATATATCCCGTTGCCGCAGGGCTGAATACAGGTGACAGGTATCGCCTAAGGGTAATACTTCACGAAAAAAGAAAAGAGGAATCTCGAAGCCCACTTTCCTTTAATTTAACCACCGGTACAGGTTTTACAGTCCCGGTGGCCCCTTCTGGAAATACGTGGACCGTCGGTAGGGAGGAGGATAGGGGGGTCGACCCAATTCGCGCCGGTGTTTACGTCGGCCGTGTGTTCACACGGCGGCGGGCACTTTCATTTTTGAGAGACGCGCTCGTCAACGCGTAGAAATCCGTCCGCAGGATTTCCGTCGCGCGCGATGAAAAGACTTAAGAGAGCCGGCGGGAAGCTGATGGCGGGCGATCGCGAAGACGAGATAATTGTGCTACCGCGACGCGCTTGAGAGAAAGAAGACTAATTACCCGGCAGCGGGGCATCCCTCTTTCGCACGGTCGATCGCACAATAAGCGTATCTTTGCTCTTTTACGTGTAGATGTTTATCACTCATTTACCTTTGCATTATACTCGCAAAGGAAACTGTACAATAGATCCCTTACACAAAGGATTAATTTTCTTTTTGAAATTCTTTAATTATTTCATCTGTTATACTCATCTCTTTTCAAATTTATATTAACGTCTCGTCATTAGTGTTACCAAATAACAAATAAATTTATTTATGCAGATTTTATTTATAAAACTAATGAAAAAAATTCTTTCAGACAATATTATGCGGCCTCTTTGTTATCTCCGCGCTTGGAGACCCGATTAGAACAAAGAGAGAGTGAGTATAATATTATGTATATAAATGTTTAACATATTAATTTATATATTAATTATCTGCAAAAATATCTCAATTTGCACAATCTAATATTAAATGGCATTAGAATTGTTTAAGCTTTTATTTTATTTTACGATGTGCGATGCTCTAACGGAAGAATTACCGTAGGCCTCCCGTAAGCTCGCAGTATGGCGCGCCACCAGCGACGTCCTACGGTGCACCGGACGTAGGACCGCCGTCTGATTCTTATGGTCCACCACCTTCGAGCTCCTACGGTGCACCCTCTGATTCGTATGGCGCACCACCCTCGCCGCCATCGTCGTCCTACGGCGCACCGTCCGGGCCCTCGTCGTCTTACGGCGCGCCTCCTTCGTCATCCTACGGGGCGCCTTCCCAGAGTTACGGGGCACCATCAGGAGGCGGTGATCACGGAGGATCCTTCGGCGGTGATCACGGTGGAGGATCATTTGATCTCGGCGGTGGCGATCACGGAGGATCCTTCGGCGGTGGTGATCACGGAGGATCCTTCGGCGGCGGTCACGGCGGAGGATTTGGCGGTGGCGGCGGTGGCCACGGATCCTTCGGCGGCGGTCACGGCGGAGGATTTGGCGGTGGCGGCGGTGGCCACGGATCCTTCGGTGACGATCACGGTTCGACCGGAGGTGGATCATTCGATGATCATCACGGATCGGGCGGTTTCGGGGGTGGTGACGGCGGTTTCGGCGGAGGGGGCGGTCACGGCGGTGGTGACAGCGGTTACGGCGGAGGGGGCGGTCACGGAGGCGGTGGGGGCGGTCACGGCGGTGGTGACAGCGGTTACGGCGGGGGTGGCGGTCACGGAGGCGGTGGGGGATTCGGAATCTCCGATTCCTACGGTCCGCCGTCGCCACCCTCCGGATCCTATGGACCTCCGGCGCATGATCATGGGCCGAAGGGCGTGTGGAAAAAGAAGTTAGTATGGAAGCCCGAGTGGAAGCAGATCTGGAAAACGCAGTCGAAGATGATCTGGAAGCAGGAGTGGAAGAAGGTACAGGTACCGGTTTGGAAGGAGATTCAAGTACCCGCGTGGAAGGAGGTCAAGGTACCCGCCTGGAAGAAGGTCCAGAAGCCTGTTTGGAAGGAGATCCAAGTGCCGGCTTGGAAGGAGGTCCAGGTGCCAGCTTGGAAGAAGGTGTGGAAACCCGTTTGGAAGGAAGTTCAAGTTCCTGTGTGGAAGGAAGTCCAGGTGCCCGATTGGAAGAAGGTCTGGGTGCCGGAATGGATTAAAATTGGCATACCGGGAGAGCAGTATGTGGGCAAGGATCATCACGGATGGCAGTATACCAGCCACGATCTCTGGAAGAAGAAGCTGATATGGAAGCCGGTCTGGAAGAAGGTCTGGAGAACGGAAAAGAAGCAGATTTGGGTAAGCGACAAAAAATTAGAATGGAAGGAAGAATGGAAACAAATCTGGAAGACGGAGAAGAAGCAAATCTGGGTGTCGGACAAGAAGCTGGTCTGGAAGGAAGAATCGGTGCAAGTATGGGTGCCCGAAAAGAAGCAGATCTGGGTCACGCAGAAGAAGCAGGTGTGGAAAGACGAATGGAAGAGCAAGTGGGTTCCGGCTTGGAAGGACGTGCAGGTACCGGCTTGGAAGAAGATCTGGAAGCCCGTCTGGGAGAAAGTTTGGGTTCCCATCGAGTCCCACCACGACGACGGTCATCACGGTTACAAGTAGACCGTCGTCGAGAGTCACGCTCGGCCGGCTCGATCTTTTCTCTACGACTGTCTCGTGACATCCGAAGGTCGAAAGGTCGATTCGGAAAATTGTCGACGGATCGTGTCAAGAAAGTCGGTCGAATCTTATAATGCCTTGTGATAATGGATTACTCGTCTAGATATATGTATTATAGGTATGTCTCGAAAGGAGAAAAGGGAAGGCCGACTATAGTTATAGACACGTATCGCACGAACAAGAGAAAAGCCTGCAACTAACAGTTAGAAAGCATCGCAACTATGAGATATGCACGAGATTGGATGATGAAAATTGATCATCTCAACGACAGAGCGACTTGGATTGCGTAGCATCCAAAGTCACCCGGTTCTTCGTAAAGTACGTATCGCACGAGAAACCAGAATAATCGATCAAAGAGATATCATCGTGACGGATGTGAAGATAATATCTACATAACATCTACACTATATCTACAGTAGTATATCCTCCGAGAAAGCGAGATGCGCACTAATAACTGATCTTTATCGATTAAACTTCTAACGACGCACCTTTCTAGAGATTATACGATTTGCTAAATTAAACTTTATAGCAGATTGTCGCCGAGAAAAATGACGTTTATCAATTTATTCATTGGAAAATAATGTCAAATCGTAACCTACTTATCATTGGAGAAAACATTTTTTCCTTAAATCTGTTTAAATCTACATTATTTGTTTATAACTAAATTGCTTTATCGTATTATAGTTATTCGATTTCGGATTAAATCTCACAATTAGAATGAAAATTACACAAGCAAGAAAAAGACATTTCTCCCTCGTTCATCTTTTTCCGGTGTGGATAATCCATAGCCTCAGAATGGCTACGTACGTATTAATATAATGTGTAATTAATACCTTACTTTGTAAATATCGTTTGATTATTGGGATGCGTACATGTGAATATTTTTTTATACGTAATAAATATAATTTTGTACTACGCTATGAATTAATTTAATTTCCTTCATATTTAGACGATTATTTTCTTTTTGTTGTTAAAATAAAATTTTTTACTATAAACAGTGCTTTAACAAAATATTTAGATAGATTTAATGAAGTAATAAATTATGTGAATTATTTGTCAAGTTTTACTGATCAAAATTATATGCATAATCTTTAAAATAAAAAAAAAATAAAATTTTGATTTCAAGTAAGATTTGTCTACGGTGCATAACTGACAAAATAAGATAATAGATTCAGCACAATAATTAAGAAAAGTTTGTTCGAAAACAATAAAACTAATTGTAAATTACGCTTTTTTGAGTGTAAGAAGCGTAATATACTGTTTTCAAAAATAATTAATACTGCAAAGTATAAAATATGGTATCATTTTTATATGTATTTTCATAAACTATTATTGACATTACGTTTAATTATACTTTACAGATACGCATGCAATAAATGTAAATGTAAATCGTAATACATAAGCTCAGGAACACATTTAATCTTCGATTGAAATTATGAAAGGCAATTAAAACATTGAAATTTATTCTGAACGGTTAAACTTACAGACGTTTTTTCGGAAACAGTTAATAAAATTGTTTTTATCTCTTTTCGTTTATTTTAAAAATCTATAATTTTTGCAGAACGCAAAAGAGACGAGATTTATATATATAATATTTCTTTTTAAATATAAGAAATAAATGTACATAATTAATATCTTTTAACAGTCTATATTAAAGCATGAGATCTCTGAGGAAAAAGAATTATGTAGACTTTGAGGTCGGATGAGACTTTTTAATCATAACTGTGACTCTTTTTTTAAAGATTCATCGATCGTGATAATCGTGCGTTTGAAAGTACTGCGTGTCTTCCGCAACATTTATTAAGATATTGTCCGTGAATATACGATCCGCTCGTGTCCGTGAAGCCATTAATTCACGTTAGCTTATATGAAAGTACGGTGGCTTTCATACGAGGATGCGCTATGCAACACGTAGAAGGTAATCAGAAGGATGACGAGGCGGAAGAACGAGGGGAGGCACGATGCTTTCTAAGGATAAGACGAGAATCGAGTGAGCAAGCGTGTCTCTCAGGGTCTTCAGGGTCGCGAGACGAACTCACGACCTTTACTTTCTCCACGATCGTGCTGCAACAACGTGCTGTGGGGGCGAGCTACGTGAGGCTGCAAAATAAAAAAGGAGGCTGCAATCGAAGTGGTAGGGAGGGCACCGACCGGAAGTGGTACACGGCTGGTAAATCTCCCATGGCAGTTTAATGAGGACGTATACAAACCCGAAAGGGGCTATCGAGAGTACGCCAAAAGTACTTTCGATTCAGACCCGAGAGTAATCGATCAATCGGCCACACTTTCATCTTTCGGCGAGCGGCTATGATTCTGCAGATCGCCCGAAATTATTGCGAGATTACAGTCGAAACTCAACAACTCTCTCAAATCTCTAATAATCCGTGCCATTTATATAACATAATTGTAAATAGTACAATGACCATTTTAAAATGCAAATAAGAAACCTCTTGAAAATTGAGGCTCTTTAAAATTCGGAATAAAACAAGTAAATAATAAAATAATGCTTTGCAACTAATTTCGTGTACCTTTTATCTCGATAGTAAAAATTCGAGGAGGCTTAATTGCAAAGATGTATAAGGTTGAAATCGAAGTTGCGATAAATCGAGGAAAACGTACAAATCGTCCAAGGAATTCGAGATTGAAAGGAAACGTGGATATTCTGCGCTTTTCGCCAAAATTCTGCCACTCATTCCGACGGCGCCGCGCAGCGAAAGTGCGGTCGTCCAATAAAAAGTAAAAGTAACGTTATTGCGCCGAGACGATTCAGACAATGTTGAAATTGGTCGCGAAGATGCGTACGCCTCGGCAGATGATCCTGCCTTCCTCATTACCACGACCTTAATTACGAGCGTTCCGGCATTTCTCTCTTTCTTCCACCCGCCCGAGGGGAACAGGGCATTAAAATCGCTTTCGTGCCTTTCGCCCGCAGCGAGCCGCGGCAAAAGCCTCGAGCGGATTCTCACAGAGGCCCGGTCGCATTAGCATATAATGACCCGAGTATAAACTTGAGGAAAAGCTCCGGTTAACGGATTCGTAAGATCCGCCCGGAGAGTGAAAGTAACTTTTGTACTCGGGACTAGCAAGGCAGGTATATATATCGCGCGCGGTCATCGAGCACGTTTATAGTCACCTCGCCGAGGCGAGGCGAGGAAAGATCTCGAATTTTCCACATCTTTCTCTCCGGAGAACGGAGTCTAGACATATTCTCCATAATTTATCGCACTTCAGTCAAAGCTGCAGTAGCTGGAACTACCATCCAACCAGTATCGGATAATGACCTACGCAGAATCTCTCTCATTAAAGTTGTCGCTAATCTTCGACAAAATCGTCAACATGTCCACCCTCGATCACGCTAGACTAACAAACCATAAATCAGCGACAATCACGACGGGAATGGAGTTGAATTGTAAATTAATCGATGAATGCGTGACGATCCCTTGCAATTAAAATTCCTTGCAGCTCATAAAACGGCGGCGGTCTCGCGGTCCGCCGCGCGCCGGCACAACTCGCGTTGACAACTCGCATCTCGCGCGAGGACCCCGGCAAGATTTACGTCGCTTTAATGATTCCATAAATTTGATTACATCAAAACATCGAGCGTGTCCGTATTAATCAACCGCGCATAATGAACCGAATAAATTTTGGTCTGTCGGGAAGCGTACCGTCTTTTCGAGTATTCGAATGTATTTCCGGAACACGTGCCCCGTTCCCACCCAATTGGGAACGGTTCGATAAAAGGCCCGGTTGGTCCACTCGCTTTAAGATTTATCTCGCGGATGGTCTTAATCTATATTGACCTTGACCTTGCCTCAATTCCGGCCGATAACGCATCACGATGCAAGGCGAATCTTATCCGCAAAATATGACATAAATCGAATCGCTTTCGCGTAACGGGTAATCGCGAGACCGCGTTTCCCCGCGCGAGACAGACGTATCTGATCCCGCTCTTGGAAAGTGAAATTCGTTCGAATCGCTGTGCAGCGAAGCGTTATCTGGGTGAAATTACACGCCCGATGATCAATGTCGTAAGCAATCATTATATTCTGTGCGCGTCTCTTTCATTCGTAATATCGTTTCTGTTGCTTTAATGCGCGACGCAGGTATATTTATGAATTTTGTACGAACAATCTTGAGAGTCATTCATCATTGAGAATGCCGGCGGATGTAAGCATACATGACTTACAATCAAAAAATATTTAAGATTCTAATTATCAGAAGATTACTTTTTTTTTTAGTTTGTACAGAGAGCGATGAATTATAAAATAAACTAATGTTCTTCTTTTATAGGAGGACAGAACTCGTTTTGACATATTTTGCCTTTTGTAAAATTATGTTCTTCTCTTGTCCCCCTTTGACGAAGATCACTTCTCGTTGTTTCATTTTGTTTAATTAAACAATGTTGTTTCTTTTAGAACTATCATCATGCTGCCATCTGGTAATATTGTTGCAAACTTGGTTGATTCTCCTATTTGTCAGGTGCGCGTTTGGAATCGCCTTTCTCTTCTAGGAAAATGTCGATTGATTTTCAAACATTTCTTCGGCGATGTATTTGCAGAAGGAACACTGCACTTTACTCGCAGCAATTTCATTTCAGTTATTTTTTTTATTATAAGAAATGCATGCTTGTACAAATAAAAATGCATTTAAAATAAATAAAAATGTTAAAATTGAAAACAAATGATTCAAACAAATTGGAAGAAAGAACAATCCAAATATATAGAAAGAATTTGTGAAGCTAATTAAATTTTAAAAAATTGCAAAAACAGTTTTGACAGGTATTTTAAATATAAAATATGTATATATAGAATATCTCTGTAAAACATTCACCTTTCAATGATTTTCTTTTATCTTTCTTTTATATCTAGAATAAAAAATAAATTTATTTATTTAAAAAAAAAGAAAAGTATATATATATATGGAGGATAAAGAAATATAGTAACTTCCTGAACTACTTGACTAAAAAATTCACCCAAAATTCGGATGTATCCAAAAGTGGATTTTTCCCAGTTGTTATTTTCAGCGCTTTAATTAACGGATGCGCAAAAGACTATACGTTTCGCAGGTTGATCGGGACACACATGTATGCAGATTTCACCTAGATAGGGCGCATCGCTGATCACCGCGCGAGTCAGGACGAATTTCACTTTCGAACCAGGCTCGTCTCGAACGCATCGCTCGAGCGAACGATGCACCCGTAGCTCTCTACTCATCCGTCGAGTACCGCGGAAGGTCGTTCCGCGGGTCGGAAACCTGCTCTCGCGGCCACGTTTCTCTGCTTCCGCTGGCGGCAGGGCCGCAAGAGTCACCTTGCAAGCATCGCAACAGGTGCACGCGATTCAACGACCCGTTACTCCGTTTTCCGAATTAAAACGCTCATAAAAGAAAAAAAAAAAGGGAACAAAGACGAGCTTTCTCGATTCATCTTCGCCGATTGAATTCAAGCGCGAACGTACGCATCGGAGTAGAAATTGAGCATCAAGGTCAGATCTGACAGAGCCGTTGTTTTACGCAAGGAACGTCCGCGGAATGCAGCGTGGCGGAATGCACGTCGCCGGGCGCATCCATCCCTGACGGAAAAACCGCTGGATCATGCGGCTCTAAGTTGTCTTACGGCGATCGTTCCGTCGACCGGAGAGGCATCATTAATCGCGGGGTAAAGCGAAAATATATATACATTTTACGATCGCGGCTCCGACCACTTTCCCGTCGTGGAAACTCGACGCCGACGCGCGCGGCGACTTACCTCACCGCCGATCACCGTCGATTGAGAGACGCGAGATCCGCGCACGGGATATCGAAGCACGGCGTGGAAAACAGAAAACAGCTCAACTTGGTTGAGCAATCTCAGCTATGTGCGCGTCGTTTTCGAAAACAAGTCTCATCCGGAATTAAATTATGCACACGGATATGTAAAATCTTCCGAGAGACGTAAGGAGCACGCGGGAATCTCAGTAAGAATCTCGTTATTGTGCAATAAATATTTCAAATTTATTTTATACGAGTATTTTATACGTGCTTTATGCACAGCTTAAATTATAACATTCGCAATGTCTGAAGAATAGATTAGAACTTTAATATAGCGATTTATATGCGCCAATGTTACAAAATAACGCAACATTGAAAGAATTAAAGATGAAACTCTTGATATCAATGTAAATGCTTTCTCACTCGTGTGTGGGAAGAATATATATTTTATTGTCTCTTACCTCGCCAAAGGTGCTTCTTCTGCAATCGTTTGTAATTTAGAAATTTTTTATGCCTCGCAATATTTCCGCAAAGGAAAGAAGTCGATTCCAAATTTATCGGAGAATTTGTCATCGTAATTACATCGCAAATTGTTAAACACATCATCCCTCTTACAGAAATTTAATACCATGTAAATGATTATTTTGCTAGTAATTAATTACTTAATTGTGATTAATTACTGTTAACAGTGATTTTAATACTCAAAATAAGTAATTAATCACTTGCCAAATAATCACTTACGATATTAAATTTCTGTAAGGGATTCTAGATATTTTTCCCATTAATTGCAACGTTTGTCATGCAAACGATCGATTGCCTTATGAATATAAGCTATTAAGTATTCAGAATAATTAATCAGAATGAATAATTGTTCAGAACAGTTTACGTTATCTAATAAAAGCAATTCGGTGTCAGTCTTTTTTTATCAATGTATTATGCCCGATCAAATAACTACACGCGCACGTGCAAATGCAATTAGATTCACGTCTATAAATCGAACATCCGGCCGTGACAACGTGGGCGTAGGAGAGTTCGGTGAAAGTGCTAAATGGCTGACTATGTGTGATGTAAGAGACGGACTCCGCAATTTGTCATGATCCGTCTAGTCATTGCTACACGCTTCCTTATAGATCGCGCTCTAATCTCCTCAGATATTATAATAAATTGTGATTAATGACAATTTAGTGACGAGAATATTCTCATCTTTTATCCACCTAATCTGCCGAAGGATTCGAAATTGTTTGTATTACATAAATGCCGCGAGCGATCTCCAGTAGAAAATAATTTTCTAAAGATGTACAGAATATGAAATGAATAAATTCTTTATCATATAGTTCAGGGGTGACGTATTTTTCATCTTTGCACACATTCATACGAAGTATGAGTATTTTTATTCTTGTTTGCGTGAGAATATGTTCCTGATTTCTGAATGTAAAGTATTTACATCGCGTGCAGCGTAAAAACTGATTGCGTGACTAAGGCGATCACACCTGTTTAGAGAGCTGTGTAAAAGACCAGAAAAAATTTGCGTATCTCATATCACAAGCATCTCGTGAGACTTGCGATTTTTTCGTCTTGTAAGGAAAGCTGTCCGAATCGCACGGATGAGCGGCTCGTCGGGATCGTTGAATTCTTGATGCGCAAATAATTCGCGAGTAGTTGTTGATACACACACGGACGCGATATGCAGATGTTGCTAATATTAAATTAAGAAGGCTAATTTAAATTAGTACGTGATTGATTAGCGAGGTCTTGGTGTAATCGCGGTCGACATCCATAATTAATAGCGGGCGAGGACAGACGACGATTGCGTAACGTGTCTTTTTATAGTCACCGCAACTCGGGACGCAACGACATTACGAATGCTCGACGTCATTCGCGGTTTCGGAGCCATCGCAACGTGACTTTTCACTCGCGAAATAATATGCCGCCGCTCGCACGTCACGAACTTAGAGATGGTCTTTCTCCTCCCCGCAACTTAGATCTCTTACTTTAACGATATCAACTAAAACCTGAAACATGACGAATCTTGTACTCGAAATAGTTACTTTAACAATATATAAAACAATACAGGTGAAAAAATTGTCTTAGCTTGCAATTAAAAGCTCATCATCACAATTGCATATTATATGAATAATTTACTGCAAGATTAAATCTGACAAATCATTTCAATATTTATTTAACATTGGAAAACATCAGTTCTTTAATGTTCCTAAGCGTATCAGTTAGTGCTTTTATAATAAAGTTAGATATATTTGTATATTTATTGCTCGAGTCTTAATACTTGGATACAGGCGATTATTGACAGGTTTTTGATTTAGGAATGCAGAAGCATCGATCTTCGGAGCTTCGAAGAAATTTAAACGTAAATTATCTTCCTCGTATCAACGATTTCGAAAGATTAACTTTCTTCCGCGAACTTTCTTCAGCGGTGTGCGCAGCAGATTGCATTCGAGTATTTGAAATCAAGCACTTGAGATGCTTGCGTAGATCGATAAAGTCGGTGTAAATTTGCGAAAGAATTTTAATAGCCTGACCGCAAGGCAACTGGCAGAACGACAGGAATAAGAAAGGCTAATTAAGCATTTAAGGCACTTAAGAACTTGTTCCGGTCTTCAGAAACAAATCGTCAGTTAATTAGACCGCAAACCGGAGCAAAAAAGTGAAAATTAGTCAAGAACCTGATCGAAATACGTGAATAAAAAGTTTACTTCGACCTTTCGTAGACGGAATATGATATATAAGAAAAACGGAAGTTTATACATATAAACAGGTGGCAGACAAACGATGCTTTAATAATAAGATTGAATAAAGATTAAATGATAAAAGAAGAAAGATTAAATAATAAAATAAAAATAAAACAAGATCACGGATTGGTTAACATGCTGTTTCAAATATTGAATTATGCGCGATTATCTAATAACGGCGGAACTTCTAACGAGTCGGCAAAGGTTTCGAAGCAAAGGTGTCTTCTCGCGACGGTAAATGACTTCCGCGTTATCAGTGTCATTGACGTTTGAAAAATCCTAAGCCAATTGTAAATAGAAAATTCGGGCCGGTAGAAATCCCGGCCCGTTTACACTCAAGTGACTCAAGCTGTTCGACATATCGGCCAATACGCTTTTGCTTTCTAAATGTTGCGACCCTCGAGATGTACGGAGATACCGGGCCTCTCTCGAGAAACGTCCTTCTTGCATGTTATTCGGGCTACCCGCGCGCGCGCGCGCGGTAGAGCGCACGAATCCGTTTCCTATCTCGTCCATTGCGATTGCCTATATATTGCCGTTTTATCTCGTCTCGGGTTTCAAATTTCTCCCTAATTATGCCGTGCCCCATGCGAGATTCTGAAAGATAGAAATGTAATAAAGGTATAAGAATAGTACCGGAGAGATAAAACGCATTTCGATGGAACGAAAGTTAATAATAATTTATGCGTACAACGATCCCTCACAGCGTGAGACTTCATCCGGAAAGATCAGAATATTCTTATCTGATTGCATGCAAAAATGTAGAAAGAATGTTCAACTTTATATACATAGGGTGTATGCAAAAATGTAGAAAGAATGTTCAACTTTATATACATAGGGTGTATCTAAAGGTTGTTGCCAAACGTGTAGAGGAGTCGAAATGGAGAAAATTTTATATTAAATTTTACTATGGTGCCGCACCAACTGCGGACCATCAAGACGCACAAGTTTAAATGCTATAGTCTTATAGTAAAATTACTATGTCCATAGCATTTAATGCTACGATCATAGCATTTAATGCTATAATTATAGCATTAAATGCTATGATCGTAGCATTAAATGCTATGGACATAGTAATTTTACTATAAGACTATAGCATTTAAACTTGTGCGTCTTGATGGTCCGCAGTTGGTGTGGCACCATAGTAAAATTTAATATAAAATTTTTTGCCAAACGTGTAGAGGAGTCGAAATGGAGCAACTTTCAATTGAGTTCCCCATGTTCTCTGAAGTATAAATGATCGAAAAAGTTATTTAAAATAACACATTTAAAAAATGTTGGTATTTTCAAAAGCAGTTCTTTATTTCTTCAACATTTAAGAGTCTTTCCTGCGTAATTATATTCAATTATGAGCGCACCCATGTGCAACCAAAAGCGGATATCCTCGCGGCGCGGAGAACGGTCAAACGTCCTCCCGGCGTTTTCGCCCGGATTGCTCTCACATGCCTGGTGGACTCGAAAAACTGGAGCAGCCAACGGGCAACGGGTGAATGATTTACAAACCGGAATAGCGAGAACGTATACCCCGAGTTTCATGTGCGTGAGTGTCGAGGCGCATGTCGACTCTCTAGCGGTCCGCGCGAGGGAATTCACTTTCATCCGTCGAGTCGACGCGACGTGTTAAACGGATATATGCACTTAACGCAGTTTAACGTCTACCGTTAAACGCCACTTGAACGCGCCTGCCGATCTCCGCGACGCCTTTTCGTTTTCTACTCTTTGTCCCCCGACGACGTTCCTCCGGGCCCCAATATCGCTCTCATGCAATATTATCGTTTCCCAGTGAGCGAGAGCGCCCCGGCACTCTCGCTATCACTCTGGAATCTCACGAACGGGGGCCTCGTTAGATATAATTTTCCCGGCTGCTCGTTGCCGCAGCCGCGCATTGTTGTCTCCGCGATAAAAAGCGGAAAATGCGCTTGCACACTCCGTATGCACGAAACCGCTCTCCGGTACGCTTTCTCTCCGTGACGCCAAGGAGCCCGTCGTTGTTGGAAGAAAATCGCGCGGTCGTAAGCTTCGCGCAAAACAGAGCGATTAGGCGCAAGGGCCTCGAGATCGCCGGCAATTCCTCCTACGTTGCAGAATTGTATCCGAATTGCTTTTAAACGATCCCGATTTCACGCTCCCCCCATTAAAATACCTAAGTATTCCGTTTCACAACCAATTCCGCTATGTTTGGTAGGACGTCCATTCCGTTTCACCATTATATACTTGTACCTTTGCACAAATAATGATAACCCTGGGATTTTAGGATTTCACTTAAATTAACTGTTTTATTGATTTTTTCCTAAAAAAAAATAATTTTTAATATTTATGACTTATGTTATTAATCATGCTTTGTCAATATTACTTGGTAAAATATAACAAACAATGCCGTTAAGCACTCATTGTTAGATGCACGAAGACACGCGATTTAATGCCATTTTAAACTCATTCTTCAAAGGTGCAAAACTGATAACTTATACATGGGAAGTAGAGTTACACGCTCTTTAATTTCTATATTCTTATGTACATTTTTAAATAATTAAAATCATAATTTGATGAAATTTTCAAATAATTTAAACGCACAGTTACTGCATTAAATGCCATAAAACTAGTGTCTAAAATATTTTTATGCATCCCGACAATATCTGCTCGGAGAAATGTGTCGATTTAGCGTCGTTGAAATGTTTCAATTCCAACATGAGAGATCAAAATTTTTTGAAGAGATACATGTCTCATATAAATATGTATATAGAAATAATATTTGTGTTATTAATCATGCTCTGCCAATATCTCTTGGTAAATACATGGGAAGTAGAGAGTTACACGCTTAAATTTCTTTAATTTCTGTTCTTGTGTAAATTTTCAAATAATTATAATCATAATTTGGTGAAATTTTTGAATAATTTAAACGCACAGTTATTGCATTAAATGTCATAAAAATAGTGTGCAAGATCTTTTTATGCATTTCGACAATATCTGCTCGGAATTAAAATGTATCTATTTAACGTCGTTGAAGTGTTTCAATTCCAACATGAGAGATCAAACTTTTTTGAAGAGAACATGTCTCATATAAATATGTAATATGTCATAGAAATATTTGCATAAGTACTATCATATACAAAAATATCATTTTAATGCAAGAAGTGATTAATGATCCGAAAACCTGTTTTGGAATCATGAATACCAGTTACAGCTTAGGAAAATATTACGGCGTATATTAAGCTATCATTAATAATTTATTAGATTCCATCTGTATCGCCGTATTAATATCATTATTGATAGGAAATCGATAGTGTAGCTTTCGCAGCAGCGACACATGAGACAGCGACCGGTTCGGCTCGAAAGAGAACGAGAAGCTCTGTCTCCAGATATCTAACGTGGAAGACATTAGGCGTTGACGTATGCTTCCGTTCTTTCTCTCCCCGGTAATATATCGAAATAATCTGGAGCGCGAGGAACAACCTTGTCGCACAACCTTGCGAGGCTTGAACTTCACCGTTGAAATACAGGCGCGGGAATAACTGGAGGTCGAAATTGCTCTTGCTTGCTCGACCGGATCGTGCTCTCGATCACTTTCTCCAAGTAGATGATACGGCTCGGCTGGACGGAGGCCCGGTCGCGCGCCGGAAGTGGGGGTGTTGGAAGGAGGACGATAGTGGAAGAAGAAGGTAGAGGAGGAGGAAGAGGAGGGTTCAACTGTATGGGGTCCGGGGCCCAAAACGGCGGCGGGCACTACCACCACCTCTTCCAGGTGTAATTCCCCGATTTCCACCACGTGGGACACCGACGGAACCACTTCCACCGTTAACGGCTCGCCACCACCGACCGCTGCTTCCTTACCACAATGCTCCCGCGGTGATGCCTTCGGGGGAGGATACGCGCCTATATAACTACGACGTTCCGGTGATTGGACGAAGTAAGCTACGTTTTCCTGCGCCCAGGGAACAGGAGTACGCGCGGCCCGACGGGCGGCACTGCGAGAAATATGAGGATTCGCCCGGGATGCGCGGTCAGTTGTTGTTTCCATCAATTTTCACTCTTTCAAATCGGTGTCGGTGCGATGTCAACGCGTCGCGTTGTGTCGCGCGCGTTGTGCCCGCGCGTTTCCGAGTCCGCCACAACCGCCGGTCGAACTCACCACCCCGTCTCGCGCGGGTCGTCTTCCGGTTAACTGGCGCGACCTTGATAATTGCATCGTGATGCATCAGATGCATGCGGAAAGATTCATTGGAAAGATTTTCGAAAAGTGCGTCGCTTCAAGTTCGAGGAGGCATTCTTCTTCGACGTTTGTCGCTTATTGCATTGAGCGAGCGTGGTGCACGGCCTGACGGCCGGATGTAAATCGTTTCGGCCAGGACGTGTCGGTTTTTTTACTAGCGTTTTAACCGCATTGCGATTCGTTATAATTAGACATCGGATTTTTCATATGCAGATTTGTGAAAAAGAGTAATTAATAACTAAAATTATGTTATTCATAATATTCAACATATTTATACTGTATAAACATATGTTAGGTATAAATATGTTGGATATTATAAATAACATATAATCTTAGTTATTAATTGCTCTTTTCCACCAGTCTGCGTATAAAAAATCCGATGTCTAGTTATAATCAAGTCAAGGCAAAGAAATTCGACGTAGGCACGCACCAATATTTTTGCGGACTGGCAAACTTATATATATTTATAGATCCACGGATTTATAAATCAGCTTATAATTTTTCCTTCTTTCTTTCTCTTATTTTAATAGATTTAGTATACAAGGTATACAAGGCTAATTAATTTGCGAAATTATACGCGACTTTAAATTCCGGAATTTTATTTACGGATTTATAAATCTCTGGATTTATGAATTTGAAATTACTGTCGGAAATCCTTTTTACGCATAAATGCCAATCTCTCTTTGGATTTTAGGCCACTTTATTTCAAATGTTTATTAAATTCCAATGGATATATCATTACCGACCACTAAATATCTCGTCGTTAGCTGCTAAAATTATCCTATTTACATATATTGATCGCAGATGAACTTCGAAAGTTACTCCGTTTGTCAACGCTCGTTAATAATACTAGTGTTTTTATTCTAACTTGCTATGTGCAATGTTAAAAATTTACGAGACAGAGAAATAGATTTCTTTCAATAACTGTTCTCGCTGAATTCTTATCATTGCTGTGTCATTACGTTGTTTACAGGCTGTACTAGCGCTGCTACTGCAGACCGCTCTTGTGGCGAGCAAAGCCGTAGGTCAAACGCAATTGCAGCAGCAATCGCGGCAAACTCCGTATGTATGACAATTTACCTTAATCAAAACAGCAATCTTTTACTTCAACCTATGTTTGATAGTAATAGCGTATAATTCACGTCGCACAATTTATTTTTAATTTAATTTTTAAGGTTTAACCCGCAAATTACGAGATATTAATGCTGTATCTCAAAAATCTTTTTTACTTTTTTGTTTTTGTATTTCTGCACATCACATTTTTCAATATTGTTGTTTTATTTTAACTGATACGGAAATAATCTATAAACCTGGACAGCATATCATGCAGATTTCGAAAAGCTTTTCTATGTATACCATAAGAGAAGATTAAGGTAACGAATGCGAATATGAGATTTATTAATTTTTCGATGTTGAATCAACGTCGTTGTGATTGCAGATACGGTACAGAAGCACAAAAACGATGGGGAGGCGACGGTGGAGGTGGTGATTATGGGGGCGGTGGTTATGGGGGAGGTGATATTGGTGGTCACTTCGGTGGTAGCGGCGGCGGCGGCGGCGGTGACATCGGCGGTCATTTTGGAGGTGGCGATGACGGCGGTCATTTTGGAGGTGGTGACATCGGTGGTCCTTCAGGTGGAGGTGGTGGTCATTTTGGAGGTGGCGACGGGGGCGGTCATTTTGGCGGTGGCGACGTCGGCGGTCACTTTGGGGGTGGTGACATCGGTGGAGGCCACTTAGGCGGCGGTGACATTGGTGGTCCTTCAGGTGGAGGTGGTGATATTGGTGGTCATTTAGATGGAGGAGGTGACTTTGGAGGAGGCGGAGGAATCGATGCGCATCACGGCGGCGGCCATGACGATCACCACGACAAGGGCTACTGGAAGAAGAAGCTGATTTGGAAGCCGGGCTGGAAGAAGATCTGGAAACCGGCGAAGAAGCAGATCTGGAAACCCGCGTGGAAGAAAATCTGGAAGCCTATCTGGGTGCCAACTCAGAAGGCGGTGTGGAAGGAGATTCAAGTACCCGCTTGGAAGAAAATCTGGAAGCCCGTGTGGAAGGAGATTCAAGTGCCGGTGTGGAAGGAAATACAGGTGCCAGCTTGGAAAAAAATCTGGAAGCCGATCTGGGTGCCGATAAAGGTGCCCGCTTGGAAAGAGATCCAAGTGCCCGCGTGGAAAAAGATCTGGAAGCCGGTTTGGAAGGAGATTCAGGTCCCCGTATGGAAAGAATATCAAGTACCTGCTTGGAAGAAGCTATGGGTCCCCGAATGGGTGAAGGTCGGCATACCGGGCGAGCACTATCACGGCACGGATCATCATGGATGGCAATACACCAGTCACGATCTTTGGAAAAAGAAGTTGATCTGGAAGCCGGTATGGAAGAAATATTGGAAAACGGCGCAAAAGCAGATCTGGGTCCCGGACAAGAAGCTCGAATGGAAAGAGGCCTGGAAGCAGATTTGGAAACCGGCGAAGAAGCAGATCTGGGTGGAGGACAAAAAGCTGGCCTGGAAGGAGGCGTGGAAACAGATCTGGAAGCCAGGCAAGAAACTCGTCTGGGTCCCCGACAAGAAGCTCGAGTGGAAGGAGGCTTGGAAGCAAATCTGGAAGACCGACAAGAAGCTGGAATGGATCCCCGATAAGAAGCTCGCTTGGAAGGAAGCGTGGAAACAGATCTGGGTGCCTGCCTGGAAAGAGATCTGGGTACCAGCGTGGAAGAAGATATGGAAACCGGTCTGGATATCCGAGTGGTTCCCCAGCGAGGACCACCATCACCATGGCTGGGACCGCAAGGACACGCAGGCTCAGAACACGCAAGTTGTGCCCTATAGCCCCGAGAAGGGAGTTTTGCCCCAGCAAAAGAGGCAAGCGCAGCAACAGCAGGGACAACAACAGGCGCAGCCACGACAGGGACAACAACAGGCGCAGCCACGACAGGGACAACAACAGGTGCAGCAACGTCAGACAGACAGTAACAAAGTCGGATGGGACAGGTCTTTCCAGGCGAATTCGCCCACGATCACGCAGGACTTGGTACCACCGCCGGCTAATCAAAACGGAGGCCTAGCCAACTTTGCATTCCCTAGCCGCTGATAGAGCTAGATTTCCGTGCAGAATAACCGCACTGTAATCCACAAAAAAAATGCTTGTACAAACATCTCTACGGGAGAGTGCTGTAACATAAGCCGCTGTATATATTACATCTTAGGATTAAGATAAGGTCGCGTAAAACTTAAGTTACTCGAAATTGTTCGACTGACGCGCTCCCTGTCCTTCGGGGTACCATCCTTACCTACCTTGACACATCGTAACCATTATCTCTCTTTTCCTTGTTTTTTTTTTATATACATGTTGTTGTCTCTCCAATTGTTAACTAATACTGTTACGAATAAAGTTTATAAGTATTTTGTTAATTCTCTGACTTATTTCACCTTTCAGCCTTCTGGTATGTTATCTCTTTACATGCGAGAACCGTAACACAACTTTCACTTGGTTGTTTACTCGACGTGACAATAGAATAAAGATACATTTAGATATACAGAGCAGAAGAGGAATCTTCAAACTAGACATCTTCAATAATAGAAACAAAAATTATGCGCAAATTTTTATTTCTATAGATGTACGGAAATATGTACATACTTCGAAAGAATTCAACGGAGAAAACTTTTAAGATATCGAGTGCGTTCAGTAAATACGGTTGAATATTCATTGTGCAGCAAGCGTATATAATTGGCATACACTTTTAAATGTAGACAAATCGCATTTACTTTCTAAAAGTCGATTTAGTCATTTTCCTTATAAAATGTAAATAAACATATCTGACAACTGTTTATTCTTATCATCCCATCAATTTACTTATCGTCTCGTAAACACCGTAAACATGTAAAACCTTTAAATTTAATTTTTTATTTTAGATTTCTAAAAAAATATATAACAAATTACCATTGAATGGGAGAAAGCACTGAGATATGTTACACATTCAACTTTATCGTATCGTATAATTTGATTACGGAAACGTCGGAAACACACTTTAGGAAAAAGGATAAGCGCAAGCAAGATAAATTGCGTCTTATGGAAGATAATTGAACGATACAAGAAACATTATCTAGAATTACTTTACATAAAAGAAAACATAAATAACACGTGCGTCTCTTATAATTAAAAGTTTGAAATATGGCAATCTGACAAATTTAATGGAACAATTAAAAAAGATAAACAAGCTGCATATCGTTATAATATAACGAAACAAGTATTGAATAACAATAAATTAATCTATTATTTTTTATTTTCAAAATAAAAACGACTCTTAAAAAAATACTTTTGTTACGAGCGATTAATTGAATGTTGATTCTATTTTTTTACATTATATATTGGAGAGAAAAGCCAAAGTCAAGAGCCTTATTATCGTCTTATTACCTCGACAATCATTTCCTCAAAAAAATGAACTATCTAAATGGTCATCCTAATTTCAAAGCAAATCGCCATCGTCCCGAACTTATGAGGATGATGCAACGCGAGTACGCTCACGTATCTCTGCGAAATTGGAGAAAGTGGAGTCTGTTATGGTAGGCAGAGGCGACCAGCATGTAGAGGACCTCGACCATGGAGAAAGTATCCGTGCACCCACACAGCGGCATAAATTAATCCATGCCACCGTGCTCGTGCTGTCCGTCCCAGTAGGCCGCACCATATCGCGCGACGCAGACTCCGCTCGATTGATGACGATGACAACGAGATTTCACTGGCGCCCAACTACGGAAGAGTGGATTTTTCTCCGATCGCGTGGCGACCGTACGAGGAAATAAAAAAAAGAAGAGAATTAGAGAAATCGTGATACGTTTCCCTGTGTGTCGTTTCCCCGATATGACAGACAGGAAACAATTTTCACTTTTGTCCGACGGATCTTTGCGCGCGCGCAAAATTTCGTGGGAATTACGCGACATCATCTTCTGTCGTCTTCCCTTACGGAAATTTCCGAGAGATATATGCGAGCTTTCACGGGCGGGAGGAAATTTCGATGTTTCGTTATTATTTTTCATATTTAATAGCGTCGTAAGTGCGAGCTAAGCATTTTATGGCTGTTCTTTTTGTATCTAACTCGGGCTTTGACATTTCTCAGAGCGCTGCCGATGACGAACAGTTAGACAAACATGCTCAAGGTTATTTCATTTCTCAAGAAATTTCTTTTCTATCGTTGTTTCTGCGCCGGGCATTCGTGTGCAAATTGTGGTCCGTAAGCGCGGTGGCCGATTATCGTGATAACAGACATTTTACAACATAATAGGAGATTTCTAGGTATCGCGCATAATTATAGGCTTCACACGGGTGAGAACAATGTGCTACCCGCGTCACCTCGGCTTAATTTTCACCAGAAATTACGATCAAGGATATCACTTGGCAAGCTTATTATTCCCAAACAAATTAGCCTGAATTCGTTTTCTCCTCGAGAACTTGCCAAAGGGAAACGTCCCGAACTCACTAATTAACTTGCTTAATTTCATCGTAACGTTCTTAATTCGGTCTCTCACTTCTGTAAAGAACAGTTAATGTGTAGTATGTATTTTAAAAATTTAAAGAATTAATATTTTTACTTAATGTATTATTTACGAAAAGACGAATTTTCGTGCTCGCGTGTGACGTAATTTCAAATACGGATTTTCGCAATCCTTTCATCGCCAATTTTATTTATGTCTATTTTTACCAATGTAGATTAATTTTAATCTCGCTTTAACTTACTTTTTATCTTTTTCTAGTTTTAAGAATTAAAAAAAGATAAAAGGCAAAATTAAACTGAGATTAAACCTAGATAGCACAGCTGATCTTTACGAATTCATAAAGATCAGCTGTGCTATCTGGGAAGTTAATCTGCATTGGTAGAAATAGACATGTCAGGCACGTCTCGGTTAAGTCGCAAAGAAAATCGTCGTGTTTCAATATAGACAGATTCCATGCGAGAGCGCGCGTGTTCTGAAAAGATAGTCGGGCATAAAACGATATTTTTGTTCGGGTCATAGAGATCATTGTAAGCATCATTCTGTCTTCGTTGCACATCGTATACCAAACGAAGATGGAGCGATGCTTACAGTACTTGCAGTGAATATCGGAATGCAGCCATTGTAGTGACTTATTTGTTCTGTTATCATATGTACATATTGGATATGTATTGCCCACGTGTGCCGTACGTATAAATACATAGCACAGGCCGATATAAGTTACTGTAGCAGAAGCTACGGAGTGACGCATCTCGATACATCCAAAAATGCTGTACCTGATAATCTCCGTTCTCTCCACCCTCGCTTGCCTCTACTGCATCTACGATTGTATTAAGCCGAAAAATTATCCACCGGGTAAGTGGAGCAAAACTCGACAATAACACAATTATAATATGATACTCTCAGTGTTTAAAAGTCTGGCGTTACGAGCAATTAGTACCTATAAAACATAATTACTGTATTTTTACGGTTTTTTCACATACATATCTCTTTCTACCCTTCAATTAAGAAGTTTCGTTCACGCTGTAAATAAATGCTAATAGCTTAAAAAGTGCCTTTTCACAACATTACAAGTTAATATTCCTGAAAGTACCTACTTCAGAAGGCCGATTTTTCGAGAGAAAGTTGTAGGGCACGCGAAGTCTCTTGAATATTTAATTTATTTCTAAAATTTTAGTTCCGCCATAGATGACACGGTTTTTTCTTCTTAAATGGTATTTATTCTCGACTGCGAGACAAATTTATCGCCGAAATTTTCACGTTTGCCTAAATTTCGAGTTCTTATCTATCCGTAATGTCATATCAATAAAGATGTATCCATAAATATTATAGACTAGTCACTCGATGGAGAAATGCGTGTATAGCGTGACAGAAATAGTCGTTATAAATATAGTCGTTGTATAAAATAAGTATGAAAATAGTCGTTATAATTGTACCTTTGTGGACACATTGTGTTATAAAAATATCCGATGCGTTTATAGGCGGTTATTAAAGAACAACTTAATTTATTTTACTTTATGAGATTTTAATCTAAAATTCAGCTACAAAGATATTCTAATTAACAAGTATAAATGACATACGACGATCTCTTTCGACACTTTCGCTGAGCGAAAATACTAATGACTTTAAACAGTTTAAATTAATGTTATTAAAGTCAAGCCTCTAATCACGGGACACTAAATATTGACTACACAGGCCCAGCGTGGATACCGTTATTTGGATGTTTCCTGAAGTTCGCATGGCTGCGCTCGAAACACGGATACATTTATCTGTCTGTGCAAGACCTGGCGCAAACGTATGGGCCGATATTAGGATTAAAGCTTGGAAATCAAAAGGTGGTGGTGATTTCAACGTACGATCTGGTGAAGAAGACACTTCTCCAGGATGAATTCAACAGCCGGCCGGACGGATTTTTCTTCAGGGTACGATCGTTCGGGAAGAGAAAGGGTACGCAGCGCTACTTATGTACGGTAAACGAACATAGAAAAAAAGAAGTGTCTATAAATCAACACTGATATGCTATAAGGTAAGAATATATATCTTGAAATAAGATTACATTGCGTTAAACGAAGAAAACTTGCTTGAATGAAGTCATTTATATGTATAGTTAAATGAAATTTTATATAGTTCAATTAAGAAAAAACAGTTAAAATAAAAAGTTGAAATTCTTATAAGAAGATTATATATATTCTTGCGTATATACAAGTATATCAATGTTGATTTGATACTTCTTTGTTTTCTGTGAAACTCTACGATTAATTCCTTGAAATTAACCATGCCGAGGATTTTGAAAATTGAGCTTTTTTAAAACAATGATTCAACACGGAGGATAGATAATATCTTCATGTCGTTTTCATTCAACTCCGTTATTCAACCGCCCGCTTGTTATTCAAGGCGTTCTGTTCACCGAGGGCCCCGCGTGGTCGCAGTGTCGCAGATTTACGATGCGGCATCTGCGAACGTTCGGTATAGGTCAGTCGACTTTGAGGGAACAGTTGACTCTGGAGGCTCGGAATCTCGTTGTTCATCTACAGGAGATGAGCGAGCGCGGCGCGGTGATGATGCACACGGCATTCGACGTCGCGGTGCTCAATTCTCTGTGGTTCATGATAGCCGGGCACAGATTCGAATATGATGATCAGAGGCTGAAAAAGGCGCTCGTCCTGGTTCACGATGCCTTTAGGTAAATCCTGACGAGAGGTGGTCCGTTTAAACACGGCGGAATATATTAAATAATTATTTTCGCAAGATAAAACATTATTTGATATTTTACACAGACTAACGGACACCCTGGGTGGAGTGGTTTCGCAGATGCCTTTTCTACGTTTCGTGATCCCGGAACTATCGGGATATAACGAGTTAATGAGGATTCTCGAAAATCTATGGAGCTTCATCGACGAGGAGATCAAGATACACGAGAGGAAGTTACCCGATGATCAGCCGCGCGATCTGATCGACGCGTTTCTTCTGGAGATCCGTAAAAACGACAAAAATGAAGACACGATATTTGATCGTGAGTTACTAATATGTCGTATAACATGAAGCTTACTTAAACTAAGAGCTTGCCCTAAATTATCCCACTTCATTTATAATAATTAAATTTTATTTACGCCCGAAATCTTTGCGTTCGAGTCGCCTGAGACATTTTCGTCAAGTTTTAGAGGACGAATCCCCCTTCCCTTCTATTTCTCTTCTCTTCCTTTTCGGAATTATACCTGCAGAATAATTGAAATTAGTAAGAAATGCTCATGCAATCGTGGTAAATATTTTTCTTCTCTTAGATTGAGTAATTTTCACGTTGTGTAACGACAAAGTAAGTAATAAATCACCGTTGATGTACATGCGCGCGTTATTTCATGCCGCAGGTGAGAATTTATTGATATTGTGTCTCGACCTTTTCCTGGCTGGGTCGAAGACGACCACTGACACCTTAGCAACTACGTTTCTCTTCCTATCGCTGAATCCCGAATGGTTGAAGGTACTTCAAACCGAGTTGGACGGTGTCATTGGTAGGTCGCGAGCTCCGACCGAGGAAGATTTACCATCCTTGCCAATAACGGAAGCTTTCTTAGCCGAGGTAATATAGGAAAGAGAGAGACATATAAATTACAAGACATAGCCTGTTAGGTGCAAACGCGTCGCGGTGAAGTATATAACTCATTGATGACTGAAATTTTCAAGAGAAATCTCATTACAAACAAAATATGATGTTATCCATAAATAATTTTGTTTCAAATATTTCTGTATTAAAGAAATTTTTTAAACATATTAGAGCTTCCTAGAGAAATAAATAAATAATGTATCTAATTCTAATAACAATTTAAGATATTCAGAAAAAAAAATCATTAGAAAATTAATATTATTGTGATTTGATATTTTATATACGATATAATAAATAGGCTTTAATTAATAAAACATATAATTATAAATAAAAGTAGATAATAATTGATAAGAAAATTCTTAAATGCGACGATACCGATATTCTGGCTGCAACGTAAATAACACGAGTATGAAATTGGTATATTTAATGTAGGTACAAAGATATCTAATTTTGGCTCCACTCGGCGTACCTCACAGAACTACGAAGGACGTTTCTTTAAACGGCTGTCGAATACCCAAGGTAACAGCTCGTATCTGGTTGCGGATATTATAGCAAACTTCGATATAATTCGATGAGAATTAATATTTCTAATTTAATTCTTTTTTGAATATATTTATTTCTGAAATAAGTTACGCTTCGTACTTTTGCTGAGTTCTTTGAGCTCGTCAGTACGTAAGAGAAGAAATAAAATATTAGAGTACAGTATCTGTTCGTGCATATTAAAGTTCGCCGAATAATTAACGCTAAGCCACATTGCGCTCAAAATTCAAAATTACGCTTTATTACTCGTCCAAGCTGCAAGCGAGCCATTATTTTGCAGGACACGATTGTTCTCTTCGATTACCATAGTGTTCACAACGACAAGACGTACTGGGACCGACCGGATGAGTTCCGACCGCAACGATTTCTAGACGAGCGGGGTCAATTCTGCCGGAACAACTACAGCATGCCTTTCGGTTTAGGTAAATTTCAATAAAGGAATAAGCTACGATTGTGCGAGACGCAATCAACACGTCGAAATATAGCCGCTTAATGTCCCACTTTCGCAACCATCATTCTCGCAAAAGTCATTTCTCTACTCCGGCCTCTCTCCATATATATTGCGCAAATTTTTCAGCCTTCGCGAAAGGTACGCGGTACGCGAGAGATAATCAATTCGCCATTGTTTGCGACTAATCGCGGGAATGGCCCGGCGCGGATTGTTTCCTCTGTTTCAGGCAAAAGACGCTGTCTGGGCGAGCAGCTGGCGCGCTCCTCGCTGTTCCTGTTCTTCACCTACGTCGTGCATTACTTCGACATGGAGATCTCGGCCGAGCACGGCAAGCCGAGCCTGAAGGGCTACGACGGCTTCACCCTGTCGCCGAAACCGTACTACCTCAAGCTGACGAGGAGGAGGACGCGGTTCCCGAACGCGGGAACGATCGCCACACGTGACCCGCGCGAGAGCACATGACGGTACATTTGGACTTCTGCGAAGGGACAGGATTTCGTCGAACTCGTAAAACGTGCGCGTAAAAGCAAGACTTTCACGGCGTAGAACCAATAAACGCCATTCGCAAACGCCGGGCCGGGCCGCGCCGCGCCATGTACGGGATCGGTTAACGGAAACAAATATCTTTTTGTCAAACATATAACGTACATAACACATTATACATAACATATGAGGCAAGTCGATTACTAATGACCGTGCGGCGCGGCCGATTTAACTCGAAGCGATAACGCGTAATCGTGTCTCCATTTATAAAAAGATAAAGATATTACAGAGATAAAAAAAGACTTTAGACGGAAGTACTTTCTCTCGGGCAGAAGCTATAATTAGATATTTTTAAACCAAAGATTTAAAAAATTATTTTTAATATTTTTATTAATCAAAATAGGATAAATTATGTTTTGAAGAACTGCTCTGTCTCGCTCGTTTCTTGCACGTGTCCTGCGAGCTCTGAAATTTGTGAGGAAGCATGATTTCTGAGAACTAAATATACATCTTATTTCGCAGCACGTGGCATTGTAGAATGTAGAACATTTCATGACAAATGTAGCGACGTGCGAGAAGGTGCGATTTCGATTACTTATTCGCGCGGTTTGAAATGCTAGACGCGAGGATGAAAGGTAGATGACAGCCTCAATAAACGGATGTAAGTTAATAGAAATGTGCCGCGTGCATTTCTAGCAATTTACTAGCTCTCACGCGGCCTACGAGAAAGACGTGTGTTTCACTCGAGGGCCTCTGGATGCGCAGCCGATGCCTTCTATCGCCTTCTAACATGGTTCGTTATCTCCTTCCAGCATGTAGGGAAGCATGTAAGAAGCTTCGAGAAAAAAACGCTCTTATAATAAAATTGTATTGGAACGGTTTTGTAAATAAAATTGTAAAAAAAACTCGTACTTATAATAATATGCCATCCGAAATATTTTAATTGATAGCAAAGTTCGTATTTACATTCATAATGTGACACCAGCTCGGTTCTTGTATACTAATTACTATTCTGTATAGTGCTTTTAGTACAATTTAAAAAAAATAGACATTTTGAACAGAGAGAAGATACAAGTGTATATGTAAGATCTGTGTGTATAATACTTTCGTTCTTTTGCTCTTTTTTTCTTCTTTTATCTTCTGACATTTACATACACATATCTCAAGAAAAAGTATAACAAAACAAAGAATAATTTAACATTAAAAGAATTAACAAGTTAAGAATATTTTAGTCGACTAAACTGGCAATATTCAATCATCTTTCCGAAATGAACGTTGAAGAACTGCGAGCCGACCAGATTTGTCAGATTCACACAGCACGTTTTCAGATCAAATCGAGACGATTGAATATTGCCAGTTTAGTCGACTAAAATATTCTTAACTTGTTAATTGTTAATTATCACTGGCGAAATAAATAATGTATTGCTTGTTATTAAAAGAATTGTTGCGTACGCTAGTTAGCGTAGGTTAGCTGACGTATGCGTCAATTTGATAAAACTAATTCGAAACGTGTTTTCAAAACGAGAGCATCTCACTTATCTAAAGTGGATATCGTGCAATGTAATCTTATCTCGGGACGATTAACATTTCATAAGGCTTCGGTGTAACTGTCAGTCCGGTGGTCAGCTCCATTTTGATGGAACTTTTTCCTGGTACCGGAAATAAACGATACTTCTGCATTACCCCGACAAACAGTAAAAATATAGCCGATCTTGCTAAAGCTTCTCCGGGGCATCTTCTCTTTCCTAAGGGAGAAAAAAGAAGATATATTCCTCCTCCGAACGGGGTGAAACACAGGTCGAGATAATCGATTCGCGAGATTCAATTTGATCGCTATTATTCGCAGTTGTGTGTTCGGAGGATCCCGCGCGAGCATCAAATTCAGAGAGTGTACAGTTCGCCTTTTTCCTCATCGTGAAAGGCATTCCTCGACCTTCCGGTCGCGCCGTGAAGCACCCGGAACGAAAACAAGAAAGAGATATCGTAATTATGTACATATGCGTTACGGCGCGACACCGAGAATTACTTAAACGCGATTAAGCACATTAACGACGCACGCGAACGAAGCGATCATTTCCGTTTCGCAAAAGAGTTTTCCATAGCTGCTATTTCTCTTATAACAATCTCGTCTTTTTGGTAAACCTCGTAATAATTTACTGACCTTTTCCGAACAGTATAATATTGTCATGTGATTGATAAGTTCCATCCTCGCTTATATACCTCTCCGGTCTAAATGAAGTCGGATCGGGGAAGAATTCCGGATTCATATTGTTCGAATACACATTTATAAGAACGGTAGTGTTCTTCGGTATCGTGTAACCGTTGAGGGTTGTGTTATTGAGAACGCGACGTGGCCCGATTATAGGTGTGACGACCCACATGCGTTGACACTCGGTTAATATCGCCTCCGTGTAGGGCATCCTGCGATTAATTTGAAATTCAATATAAATCAAATAATTTCTCCAATAAGAAAGCCGTAAGAAGGGCAATGCTCTTCTCCCTTTCCTCCCCCAAAAAATAATAACAATTTGACAAAACAATTGCGCTCTTCTTATGTCCATTTCTATCAATGTATTGTAGATTAACTGTAATCTTGGTTTAATTTATCGTTTATCTTTTTCTAATTCTTAGGGCCAGTTTTTCAATAGTCGCTTAACTTTAATCTTTGTTAGCTTAACTCACTCTTCGTCTCCTTCTAACTATCCCTTTTAGAAAAAGATGAAGAGTGAGTTTAGCTAAACTTCAGTTCAAACGACTATTGAAAAACTGGTCCTTAGAAATAGAAAAAGATAAAAAGTAAGTTAAACCGAGATTAAAGTTAATCTACATTGGTAGAAATAAACATTAAAGACATAATATTATGCCGTTATTACTTGACTCTGTCCTCCAGATTGGGAAACCTTTGGAGACCAATAACAGCGTCGATCTCCTCGTGCAGCTTTCTTTGTACATCCTGATGATTGGCCATTTGCAAGAAGAGAATATCCAACGTCGCCGTCGTGTTGTTGTTGCCAGCGATAAAGAAGTCGATCAATGTCACGAGCAGATTGTCCTCTGAAAAGAACAGAAGAGATGATCGCTCGTATGTCGGGCGTCGCAGGGTTCTCGCGACGAGAACTTCGCTTTCTCTCGCGCGCCCACGGTGCTTTCATTAACGCACCGACGGGGCACCGCAGAGAGGAAGCGTTAATTTCCTCGCGAATACCCCGAGAAAATTGCCGCGGTGTTCTTTAACCAGTCGCTCGGTGATAGAAAGCAACTGGGCCCGCACCTGAAAACAGGGAAACTTTGTCTCGATGCTCCTCGCTGTACATCTCATGAAGGAACATATCGATAAAGTCCGCCTCATTTCCCTTGACGTATCGCTCCTTGTGCTCGTTAATAGTGTCCTGCAGATAACGAAGCACGATCAATAATCTACGAATGTAGATTAACTTTAATCTTGGTTTAACTTACTTTTATCTTTTCCTAATTTTTAGAACTATAGAAAAAGATAAGAAGTGAGTTAAACCGAGATTGAAGTTAATCTACATTAATAGACATAAGTATCGGCGAGTGATAAGCTGAAATTGACTGACATCGCGGGTAATCGGTGGTCACGCACCATTAGGAAGTTCTTGAGCTCGTTGTTTAACGTGACGAGGATGTTGTATCCCGACATCTCCGGCGCGACGTAACGTATCCAGGGGAAAGTGGTCAGAATCCCGCCGGTCATATCGAACTGTTGCGCGCGACGATCCAGCAGATCCATGAATTTCTCCAACCTGAGGAGCAATCGCGGAAACCAGTGAGACAACCTGCCGCCGACTTCCTACTTTGAGTTGACCGGAAATAAAATTCGCGGAAGCGCCGCGATAGTTGTCGAGGAAGCGTAATCTTTCGATATTGTCCCGGCGACGATTTCACGTTACCTCGGGAGATTCTCGGACGCCTTCCGTCCCGTGATCATCAGCCAGAGAACATTTATCACAGCGGGTGCGATCGCGGGTCGTATCTGTCGCACACCGCCGTCCGCCAGCCTCTCCAGAATGAGCGTCATCTCGTCAACGAGCAGGTCCATCATCGCCTGCTTGGCGAAACCGACGCTCCTCAAAGATCGTACCACCCAAGTGCGCAATTCCCTCCACTCAGCTCCGTCGTTCATCGTGATCCCTGAACCCAATAATTTCTTATTAATCAGTGATCTTTAACGGCCCTTATAATTACTTTCTAACTTTCGCGCGAGTCGAATTTAATTGTTCTCGCGTCGAGAGATCTCTCCTTCGGAACGCTAATCGCGAATCAGATTATTCTCTCTTTATTTCTTTCAAGAAAAATTAGATTCGGAAGTTTCATATGTTCTAGATGATATTGTGTGGCACTGAGAAAAACTTAAATTTATCTACGTTTATTAAAATCTACACTGTGTGTTAAATATTAAAGGACTATAAATATTAAAGTTAAATGTTATATATATGTTAAATTGTTAAATATTAAAGTTAAATATTAAACATTAAATAACTTAAATTGAGTATAATTTGACACTACGAATTTAACAGTGCAATGTGTGTATGCTCTCATATTTGCCTAAAAATATAAATATTAAAGACCTACATACAAGTGAGACGAAAGATACAATAAATCCGTGCTCGTATAAATAATTTGCTTGGTCATTAATAAATAAAATAGAAAAAAATCTCATCTTTCTCTTACTCTCGACAAAAATATCGATTTCGATTTATTTTATGAAACTATAATTCTTTATATAATTCTTTATTGAAATATGTATAGAAACCAATTATCAACGAAATTCTAAACTTCAATATTTGTAAGTTTTTATCGGATTCGTTACCTTTCCTCATTCCCATGTTTCGTAGCTTTATAAATTCATTCCAAGGTCTTCCATCGTATTTTTCACAAAGGCATATTTCGTGTATAAGCTTGCTGTCCGTGACAACAATTATATCGCTGGTCCCCAACCGTAAACTTATGATGTCGCTGTTATATATCTTGCTGAGTTCCAGAAAGGCAATGTGTTGTCCACCGTACTGACGCGTTAATTTTCTTAAATAATGTCCATTTCCAATAAATGGCCAAGGAAAGGGACCTAAAAATTATGACTCCTTGATTGTGGAAATCAGATACAAGGCTCCTGAAAATATACCCTGCTTTCGATTCGTTACTTTGAATTCTTTGGCCGATTTGAAATCCGTGTTTTTCTCGCACGTATTTCTGAATCGCAAATTCTAATTTTCTGAAGCTCTGACGATTATTTTGCATATCATCGAATACTCCGTTTTATTTGTTCTAATCTTTGGAAAAAAAACAATTACATTTAAACGACTGCTTTTTATTGAGTTCCACACTACTGTTTACGCGATTTTTATTACCAAACGCAATGATTATCTTGCACAGTTTCTATTCTCGAAAAGTATACTCAGCACAAAGTATACCCGACTCGCATTGAAACGCACATCGACTTCTGAACACGTCAACTTTCTTCGTAAATAGAGACAATATTTTAATATAATATAGTATAATTCTATAATTACACCCCTTAAACAAAATAATAACAATACGCTTGCGAATTGGCAGAAAATATCGAACAAACTTATCGTTACGTAACTCGGTCGGTACAATATGCCTTTTAAAATACCTTTAAATATAATATACACACACACACACTTAAAGATAATTAAAGATTTTTAGAGGTATTTAAAAAGGCATGAATGATCGAACTATGTGACGGCAAGTTTTGCTCGATATTTCCTGCCAATTTACCGTTGTATTGCACCGTGCATATTTATTGCTCGGCTTTTGCCGTCTATGTGCTGTTATATCATGCTGTTATTAGTATCTTTCTCGGCTTTTTTACGCAAATTTACTCTCATTTTATGAGCAGTAAGTATGTTACATCTCTGCTGTCGTTTTGTAAACATCAATTTAATTAACAGATTTTGCATCAAATCTGTCATTTTTCTACCAAGAAAATTTATTGAAGATCACGCTTGATACAATATGCTTTTTTCAGATTTGGCTAACTGGGTATATAGTGCGAATTTTACTTTACTTTACTTCTAGGTATATTGATTTTAAATCGAGACAAAGACATTTAATAAACAAAAATATTTAAGCGTTAAACCTTCAAGGTGATTCATTGAAAAATAGGTTTCTATGAAAATGAAGTTTACATAACATAAAATTGGCCAATTTGTAATATGTTATTTTTCTTTAGTCTATAGACAGACTTTTTCAAATTATGGATAAGCCGAACTAAATACACAATTACATTCATAGAATATCGAAGATGTCGGATTATAGACAGACCTTTTCAAATTATAGATAAACCGAACTAAATACACAATTACATTCATAGAATATCGGAGATATCAGATTTATAGTCATCCGTTATCTTCTGTACTTCACATATTTATATTTGTAATTATGATGAGAGGAATTTTAACAATAAGTTTAACCTTGAATCTTCAAACCTTATCTTCTGTTATTCAATGTCTGAGTACGTTTATACTTATATAGTTTTATTTAAAATATTTATAAAGTACTTATAAAGTTTCATTTGAATTTATTAAGAGCAATCAAAATATCATTTCGTGCCAACCGACATTTTGTGAACAAAGTGTTATATGTATACATCTAACGATTTATATAAAGTAGCTGAACTATTCGTTAAAAAACAAAAATTCTACAAGAAAGGTGCTAACTTTAGATAAAAACGTGCCGTTTTTCTTTTTTAATAATAATAAATAGCATAGTGGAACGAAAATTGTGTGTATATAAGAATTCTTATATAAGAACAGTTTAAATAAATTTGTTTAGTTATTATGTCTATATAATTTAAAATTTTTATGTAACACCTATTTTTATAAATTTCTAAGTCAACGTTTTCATTAATTTTCATCAGCAAGATAATGAAAAAATAATAAAATAAAATAAATTATTAAAAGAAATTAAACGGTTTAATAAGAATCTAATTCATTGTGTTTTATATTTTATTCTGACATATTTTAAAAATAAAATATATCAGCAGCAAGTACATATACATATACATATATAAAGTGGAAAACAAATTATATTTATTTTCCTTTTCTTCATGTATCTAAAAGTAGGACTCCACTAGTGTCAACACAATTAAGAATCAATACTAAACTTTTTAATTTTATTTAATTACTTGGGTAAAAAGGAAACGCACGTTACGTACTTATACATGTCTATCACAGTTTTCAATTAAATCGTTTCAGGCTTCAATATATCGATATAATTTACCATGAAAACTGTCTCTCCTTCATAAATTCTCTATCGAATTAAGTGTAACGGTTCACTTTACAATGTAAAACCGCCGGCCATCAACAAACGAAAGATACTTTCCCTCGCGTATGAAATATTTGATCAATGTATTACTATTACAGAACGTTCCCTCGATAGTCGAAAAATTAAAAATTAAGAATTGAAATTTAATCGCACGAATACACGACGCGATGCGTCATCATTATCTCTAAATTCGCTCTCGTAGAAGAGGTATTAATGAGTATTAATGAGTAAATTACCTGGAGGGCACTTGGGTCTCTGTCGCAAGAAGACAATAATAAGAAGAATAGTTAAGATCGCCAAAGTCACAGCCACAATCATCGTGCCTCGCTCTTTTCCTCTATCGTGCCGAGCACGTGCTTTCCGAAATAGATTGTCGCGTTCTGCTCGCCTGAATGGCTCGGTAGGCGAGTTTTAAGAAGTAGGAGCCTTCCGATCTCGACGTTGATTTGCCCAATCAATAACGTCCACGTATCTGATCGGATAAGGCATAGTATAGCTCAAACTAATATGACCTTCTGCCTACGGGAATAAAGCCTCGCAGGAGGGAAAAAGAAAAGAAACTGTCGGATCAACACAACGGGTCGCGCATGTCAACTGACATAATTCACACACACGTGTGGGGATCGCACGCACGGACGACGAAATTGTCTCGGCACATGTGGACTGACTTGTGTAACTGGCCGGATTAACGTCAGACTCATCCGGCCAACGGTGTGGTGCCTCTATCGCTTCTGCGCGCATAAAAGAAGCGTCTATTTAAACAAGACCGAGTTGATCTGGACCGAGGATAATGCGCGAAATATATATGTATATATTTAAAAAAAAATCACGCGCGTGTCGATCGGAAGTCGGAATACTCGGAATTATGAGCGATTAGATAAGGCTACGCGCGCGGAATTGCGATTTCACGCACGCCCGCGCCGGTAGATCCGGAAATTCAAGGGGTCTACCGCACTCGGCAATAGGTGTACAAATTTTAGGCAATAAACGGCAATAACATGGAAATAACCAGGCAATACATATTTTTTGCACGTACATATTTTTTTCAGACAAATACATATTTAGCATTACATATGTTTTAAGACTATAATTTATATGTACAGTTTATAATTCTAAATATGTATTTATCTGAAGAAAATATGTACGTGCACGGACATATTTTTTCCAGATAAATACATATTTAGAATTATAATCTTATAACATAATGCTAAATTATGTATTTATCTGAAGAATATATGTATACGTGCACGTACATATTTTTTCCAGATAAATACATATTTAGCATTATGTTATAAGATTATAATTCATATATGTATATGTTATAAGATTGTAATTCTAAATATGTAGATATTTATCTGAAAAAAATATGTAGGTGCATATACATATTTTTTTCAGACAAATACATATTTTTGTATTAATAAAAAGAATAAGTTGTGTAGTTCTGCAGAATAATACACTGTAATAATCTACTGTATGTCATAAGGTTATAATTTATACAACATGTATATGTATAGCCTACATAAACATATTTTTTCACATAAATATATATTTTTTATACTCTATAACTCTTCCTTTTTCTTGAGAATAGAATAAAGCAATAACTTCAGAAATAGGGAAATATATGTGCAATGTTCGGCAATTATATTTAGGCATTAATAATAAAAGTAATAACTGCAGAAATGTGGAATTTACCGTTTTCGGCAATAGGTGTACACTTTTTGGAGGTGCGGTAGACCCCTTGGGATCTACCGCACTCGGCAATAGGTGTACAAATTTTAGGCAATAAACGGCAATAACAAAGACATAACTAGGCAATACATATTTTTTGCACGCACATATTTTTTTCAGACAAATACATATTTAGCATTACATATGTTTTAAGACTATAATTCATATGTACAGTTTATAATTCTAAATATGTATTTATTTATCGGACGCAATAAACAATTTTCTTGATTTCCTTACGTTTAATCTAAGGTGAGTTCACGCTTTATTAAGTGTTTATCTCTTTCCCATGCAATATTTTAGTCGCTTATATCCTGTGATCCCACGCGTTGAGAGCGGCCAGAACCTCGTAGTCCTGAATCATTGCCTCGCGATGCTCCTCCGCGGACCTCTCGGCGATGGTGCGGTACAGCTGCAAAAGAGTCTTGCGAGCGGACACATCCGAAAGGAAGCCTCTCACAATTTTTACGAAGTTCGTCACGGTTGTCAGCAATCCCATAACGGCCTCCTCGTTACTGCCTGATGTAGCCTTCTTGATTAGTACGGGCATTATCAACTCCAGCACCGTGTCGCATGTCTCTGCATCCGTGACGAATTCGGAGATTCGCGACAGGATGACCAGTTCGGTCCTGTTTATGCTCTTATTGAACTTTTTACGTTTATCCTTGATAAACTCCAGAACGTGGGGGACATGCGGCAGGAGTATAACGGAGCCGTAGTTGATCCCGCTCGAAAGCACCTTCTCCTCCACCTCGAGTTTTTTTGTGAGTACCGGCGTTATAGCTGGTTGTAGCGGTAAGAACGGCACGTCCACCTGCATCACATCCTCGTTGGATCTCCCGTAATCCTGCATGAAGCGTCAGCATCTTCTCGATCATCTCCAGAATGGCGTTGACGACAGATTGATGCGTCTTGGGATTCGACAAAAGTCGCACGATGTAAGGGAGAGGAGTGATCGACTCGTCGTCCTCCTGATGCTTCGCGAACGACGAATAGTACCGCGAGTTCTGGCTTCACGCTATGAACAACTTCAGCAAGGCCGTAGGACTGTGTATACCCTCGACAGGCAGTTTCTGCAACGAGGGAAATATCGCGACGTGAAAGACCGCGTCTATCTCGTGCCGCTTTCAATCCTCAAAGTGCGTGAAGAATCTGGCCAGTATACCGACGCAGCTCGTTCTCACGTTCTTGATCGTCGACAGAATTCCGTTCACCTCAGCCAGAATGCAGATCTTCCCGCCAAATTGTTCTATTAGAGGTACTATCGCCAACAGATTCATGGCGCTCTGCATGCGTTTAGGCGGCATGGCGTTATTCAGATCGACGATATCTGTTGGAATAGTGTAAATCCCCTCCCTCCCTTTAGTTAAATCGATTTGTTTTAGATGTAAGTTAATAGAAATGTGCCGCGTGCATTTCTAGCAATTTACTAGAACGCTCTCATGCGGTCTACGAGAAAGACGTGTGTTTCATTCGAGGGCCTCTGGATGCACAGCCGATTCCTTTTATCGCCTTCTAACATGGTTTGTTATCTCCTTCCAGCATGTAGGAAAGCAAGAAGCTTAAGAAAAACGGTCTTGCAATAAAATTGTACTGGAACGGTCTTGTAAATAAAAATGCAAAAAAATTGTATTTAATATGCCATCCGAAATATTTTAATTGATAGCAAAGTTAGTATTTTATACAATCGTAATGTGACCAGCTCGGTAAATTATTATATACTAATTACTATTCTGTATAGTGCTTTTAGTACAATTTTTAAAAAATAGACATTTTGAACAGAGAGAAGATACAAGTGTATATGTAAGATCTGTGTGTATAATAATTCGTTCTTTTGCTCTTTTCTTCTTCTTTTATCTTCTGGCGTTTACATATACTGCTTTCTCAAGAAAAAGTATAACAAAACAAAGAATAATTTAACATTAAAAGAATTGTAGCGTACGCTAGTTATCCTACGCTAGTTAGCTGATTAGCATAGGCTAGCTGACATATATGCGTCAATTTGATAAAACTAATTCGAAACGTGTTTTCAAAACGAGAGCATCTCACTTATCTAAAGTGAATATCGTGCAATGTAATCTTATCTCGGAACGATTAGCATTTCATAAGGCTTTGGTGCAACTGTCAGTCCGGTGGTCAGCTCCATTTTAATGGTCTTTTCTCCCTGTATCGGAAATAAACGATACTTCTGCATTACCCCGACAAACAATAGGAATATAGCCGATCTTGCCAAGGCTTCTCCGGGGCATCTTCTCTTTCCTAAGGGAGAAAAAAGAAGATAAATTCCTCCTCCGAACGAAGTGAAACACGGATCGAGATAATCGATTCGCGAGATTCAATTTGATCGCTATTATTCGCAGTTGTTCGGAGGATCCCGCGCGAGGATTAAATTCAGAGAGTATATCGTTCGTCTTTTTCCTTATCGTGAAAGGCATTCCTCGACCTTCTGGTCGCGCCGTAAAGCATCCGGAAAGAAAATAAGAAAGAGATATTGTAATTATGTACATGCGTTACGGCGCGACACCGAGAATGACTTAAACGCGATTAAGCACATTAACGACGCACGCAAACGAAGCGATCATTTCCGTTTCTCAAAAGAGTTTTCTATAGCTGCTATTTTTCTTATAAAAATCTCGTCTTTTTGTTAAACCTCGTAATAATTTACTGACCTTTTCCGAACAGTATAATATTGTCATGTGATTGATAAGTTCCATCCTCGCTTATATACCTCTCCGGTCTAAATGAAGTCGGATCGGGGAAGAATTCCGGATTCATATTGGTCGAATACACATTCATAAGGACGGTAGTGTTTTTCGGTATCGTGTAACCGTTGAGGGTTGTATTATTGAGAACGCGACGTGGCCCCATTATAGGCGTGACGATCCACATGCGTTGACACTCGGTTAATAACGCCTCCGTGTAGGGCATCCTGCGGTTAATTTGAAATTCAATATAAATCAAATAATTTCTCCAATAAGAAAGCCGTAAGAAGAGCAATGCTCGTTCTCCTTTCCCTCCCCCCAAAACTAATAACAGTTTAACAAAGCAATTGCGTTCTTCTTATGTCTATTTCTACTAATGTAGATTAACTGTAATCTCGGTTTAATTTACTCTATTTGTCTTTTTCTAATTTTATGGAAAAAGATAAAAAGTAAGTTAAACCGAGATTAAAGTTAATCTACATTGGTAGAAATGAACATTAAAGACATAATATTATGCCGTTATTACTTGACTCTGTCCTCCAGATTGGGAAACCTTTGGAGACCAATAACAGCGTCGATCTCCTCGTGCAGCTTCCTTTGCACATCCTGATGATTGGCCATTTGCAAGAAGAGAATATCCAACGTCGCCGTCGTGTTGTTAATGCCAGCGATGAAGAAGTCGATCAACGTCACAAGCAGATTGTCCTCTGAAAAGAACAGAAGAGATGATCGCTCGTATGTCGAGCGTCGCAAAATTCTCGCGACGAGAACTTCACTTTCTCTCGCGCGCAGGATGCTTTTCATTAAAGCACCGACGGGGCACGGCACCACCGAGAGGAAGCATTAATTTCCTCGCGAATACCCCGAGAAAATTTCCGCGGCGTTCTTTAAACGGTCGCTCGGTGATAGAAAGCAACTGGGCCCGCACCTGAAAACAGGGAAACTTTGTCTCGGTGCTCCTCGCTGTACATCTCATGAAGGAACATATCGATAAAGTCCGCCTCGTTTCCCTTGACGTATCGCTTCTTGTGCTCGTTGATAGTATCCTGCAGATAACGAAACAATTAACGGTCAATAATTATCTACCAATGTAGATTAACTTTAATCTCGGTTTAACTTACTTTTTATCTTTCCATAATTTTCAGAACTAGAAAAAGATAAGAAGTAAGTTAAACCGAAATTAAAGTTAATTATCTACATTGGTAGAAATATAGACATAAGTATCGGTGAGTGAGAAGCTGAAATTAAACCGACATCGCGGGTAATCGGGGGGGAGGGGGGTGGAGGGGTCACGCACCATTAAGAAGTTCTTGAGCTCGTTGTTTATCGTGACGAGGATGTTGTATCCCGACATCTCCGGCGCGACGTAACGTATCCAGGGGAAACTGGCCAGAATCCCGCCGGTCATATCAAACTGTTGCGCGCGACGATCCAGCAGATCAATGAATTTCTGCAACCTGAGGAACAATCGCGGATACCAGTGAGACAACCTGCCGGCGACTTCCTTTCTCGAGTGTTGCCCGGAAATGAAACTCGCGGAAGCGCCGCGATAGTTGTCGAGGAAGCGTAATCTTTCGATATTGTCCCGGCGACGATTTTACGTTACCTCGGGAGATTCTCAGACGGCTTTCGTCCCGTGATCATCAGCCAGAGAACATTTATCACAGCGGGCGCGATCGCGGGTCGTATCTGTCGCACGCCGCCGTCCGCCAGCCTCTCCAGAATGAGCGTCATCTCGTCAACAAGCAGGTCCATCATCGCCTGCTTGGCGAAACCGACGCTCCTCAAAGCTCGTACCACCCAAATGCGCAATTCCCTCCACTCAGCTCCGTCGTTCATCGTGATCCCTGAACCCAATAATTTCTTATTAATCAGTGATCTTTAACGGCCCTCATAATTACCTTCTATCTTTCGCGCGAGTCGAATTTAATTGTTCTCGCGTCGAGAGATCTCTCCTTCGGAACGCTAATCGCGAATCAGATTATTCTCTCTTTATTTCTTTCAAGAAAAATTAGATTCGGAAGTTTCATATGTTCTAGATGATATTGTGTGGCACTGAGAAAAACTTAAATTTATCTACGTTTATTAAAATCTACACTGTGTTAAATATTAAAGGACTATAAATATTAAAGTTAAATGTTATATATATATGTTAAATTGTTAAATATTAAAGTTAAATATTGAACATTAAATAACTTAAATTGAGTATAATTTGACACTACGAATTTAACAGTGCAATGTGTATGCTCTCATATTTGCCTAAAGATATAAATATTAAAGACCTACATACAAGTGAGACGAAAGATATAATAAATCCGTGCTCGTATAAATAATTTGCTTGGTCATTAATAAATAAAATAGAAAAAAAATCTCATTTTTCTCTTACTCTCGACGAAAATATCGATTTCGATTTATTTTATGAAACTATAATTCTTTATATAATTCTTTATATAATTCTTTATTGAAATATATATAGAAACCAATTATCAACGAAATTCTAAACTTAAATATTTTTAAGTTTTTATCGGATTCGTTACCTTTCCTCATTCCCATGTTTCGTAGCTTTATAAATTCATTCCAAGGTCTTCCATCGTATTTCTCACAAAGGCATATTTCGTGTATAAGCTTGCTGTCCGAAACAACAATTATATCGCTGGTCCCCAACCGTAAACTTATGATGTCGCTGTTATACATCTTGCTGAGTTCCAGAAAGGCAATGTGTTGTCCACCGTGTTGACGCGTTAATTTTCTTAAATAATATCCATTTCCAATAAACGGCCAAGAAAAGGGTCCTAAAAATTATGACTCCTTGATTATGGAAATCAGATACAAGGCTCTCAAAAAATACACCCTCCTTTCGTTACGTTGAATTCTTTAGTCGATTCGGAATCCATGTTTTTCTCGTATTTTCGAATAATTCTAATTTTCTGAAGCTCTGCACGATTATTTCGCATATTATCGCATACTCCGTTTTATTTGTTCTAATCTTTGAAAAGAACCAATTACTTTTCTACGACTATTTTTTATTGAATACTTAACACACTACTGATTACGTGATTTTTATTACCAAACGCAATGATTATCTTTTGCGCAGTTTCCATTCTCGAAAAGTATACTCGGCACAAGATAATGAAATAATAATAATAAAATAAAGAAATTAAGGGGCCTATTCTGTAAACTTTAACGACATTATTACGTGCTTTGCGCAGATATAATATACCATAGAAAAGCTGCGCAAAGCACTTAACGATATTGTTAGCGTTTACAGAATAGGCTCCTAAACGGCCTAATAAGAATCTAATTCATTCTGTTTTATATTTCATTCTGACATATTTTAAAAATAAAATATATCAGCGGTAATTATGCATAAAAGGGGCTCTCTCTCTCCGATTTGGTTTATTTTTAAATATGTTGTTGGGGGAGTCTTTCGGAGTAATTTCATATATATGTATATATAAGGGTCGGGCTCAAATAGCTTCGGAGATACAGGCTGAGAAAGGATAAAAATAATAAATACAAAAATTAACGTTTGATGATGATTTACTCAACACTATCATTAGGAATCTGAAAAATTTCAGCCATTTCATCAAAGAATGCGGTAATTCGAGCGTCAAAGTTATATTTGACGATGTATAAACAAAGAAAAGTTATTTAAAGCAGCGAATCGTTTGTATATTGAACAGTCTTTTTATTAAAGGAGAGAATGTGCTGTACAGATATTTAAGCGTCGAGGTTAACGAAACAGAAATAATTTGTGAAAGCAGAGAATAGTTGGTATATGAAAAGTACATATTTATATGTATATGCAGAATAGTTGATATATAAATATATATTTTTCATATACCAACTATTCTCTGTTTTAACAAATTATTTCTGTTTCGTTAACTCGGTCTGCGTGGAAAGTTACAAACCTATATAGAACAGTACTTTCCACGCAAAACAAGATCCCGCAGGGGGGCGGAAACCTACTGCATCCATGACGCATGCACTTTTCCAAAAAGTCTGTTTAATATATCAACAATTTACTGCTTTAAATAAAGCAGATAATAGTTTATTTTTGTATTTATTATTTTTATCCTTTCTCAGCCTGTATCTCCGAAACTATTTGAGCCCGACCCTTATATATATATCTATATATGAAATGACTCGGGAAGACACCCCCAACAACATATATAAAAATAAACCAAATCGGAGAGGGAGCCCCTTTTATTCATAATTACCCGTAGAACGTACTCCATTAGTCCACAAGTGTCCACAATTAAGAATCAATACTAAACTTTTTAATTTTATTTAATTATCTACTTGGGTAGAAAGGGAACGAAAGGGAATTATGTATTATATGTACATATCTATCAAAATTTTTAATTAAATCGTTTCAGGCTTCAATATATCGATATAATTTAACACGGAAACGGTCTCTCCTTCGTATAAATTCTCGAAGTGTAACGGTTCACTTACAATGTCGAACCGCCGGCCGTCAACAAACAAAAGATACTTCCTTTCGCCAATGTATTACTTATTATTGAACGTTCCCTCGATAGTCAAAAAATTAAAATTAAAAATTAAGAGTTGAAAAATCGCACGAATACACACGACGCGATGCGTCATCATTATCGACATTATCTCTGAATTCGCTTTCGTAGAAGAGATATTAATGAGTATTAATGAGTAAATTACCTGGAGGATACTTATTCGGTCTCTGTCGCAAGAAGACAATAGCAAAAAGAATAGTTAAGATCGCCAAAGTCACAGCCACGATCATCGTGCCTCGCCCTTTTCCTTTATCGTGCCGGGCACGTGCTTTCCGAAATAGATTGTCGCGTTCTGCTCGCCTGAATGGCTCGGTAGGCGAGTTTTAAGAAGTAGGAGCCTTCCGATATCGACGTTGATTTGCCTAATCAATAACGTCCACGTATCTAATCGGATAAGGCATAGTATAGCTCAAACTAATATGACCTTCTGCCTACGGGAATAATGCCTCGCATATAAAAGTTGTGCCGGCGGAAAATATGAGCGTTACAATATAAGTCCTGACCAGATCTATTTAGATCTGTTCGATATCCCATAATATAATAGTATAGGATATCGAACAGATCTAAATAGATCTGATCAGGTCTCGCGCCAAACAGCGCCAAATTATATAAATCACGGTGCGGCACAACTTTTATATCAGTTGTATCGTGGAGTTCACTCTTATAATAAAGTGACCCACTTTAAAAACATTTAAAAATAATAATTTTCTACAGTAGATGGACATGCATGCACCGATCTGTATTTCGTTAAATTTATATCTGACCAGATCCACATCTGAATCTGATTAGATAAACCCAAAATGCGGATATGATCATATCGGATTTAGATCTAGTTTGATCTCAGCAGATATGAACATTTTTCGGATTAGCGTCAGACTCATCTGGCCAACGGCGGTGCCTCTATCGCTTCTACGCGCATAAAAGATGCTTCTCTTAAACGAGCTGACCGGGTTGATCGGGACCGAGGGTAATGCGTGAAATATTAAAAAAAAATATATATGCGCACGTCCGATCGGAAGTAGGAATACTCGGAATTATGAGCGATTAGATAAGGCTAAGCGCGCGGAATTGCGATTTCACGCACGCCGGTGAATCCGGAATCCAGAAGAAATTCGCTAAAGCCAGGTACCGAACAATGCGCGACTCGCGGCTCGACGTAGCTCCAGATTCGCAAATTCGCGTGGAATTAGCGATTAGAATGAACGGGCATATTCATTGAGCACTCGACGTTTACGCATTTGTGTAAACTCTCCAACGGAGCGGTTTTTTTTAAATAAAATCAAGAGAAGCGAATCATTACGATGCCGCTTTTTTGGTATGCCCGAACCGTATTATATTATGAAGTTATCTTGGACATTCGCTACAATCAAACGGTCCATTTCTCGACTGGACTTTCACGTTGACAGCGGAGAGAAGCGAGTACTTTACCTTTTTCGTTTAATTTTGCTAACTGGCGAGTTTATTATGAATCGGAGTTGTCTCACAATCAGTTCTACGCGTACTATCATCAGTACCGGCCGTTCCGTTCGAGCTGATGGGAGACACAATTTCTGTTTGCACAATTTATACACCTCGATCTACTTATCCTTATCGCTTCTCGTGCTTCTTTAACGTTCTGTGTTTAATATGTTTTGCTACAGTGCATTAGCGTATGTGCAAATACGTGTTAATTACTTAATTATTTGCAGGCGTCATTTTTATTCGTGTCTACATTGCGTTAAACTTCTGAAGAAGAACAGAATGAGTTCTCTGTAGAATCCTTTTTGTTCTCTACGAGATTGTACGGGAAAGAAACATAGAGGTTTCTCACAAAAATAATAATGTCGACAAAAGATGATATAGAGAACAAGGAATTCAAAATTTTTATAATTTTATCGTAAGTTTTCATTTCCGTCAAACTTAAAGAACATATATATTTTTCTAAATAGAGACGAATATCTATTTCTATGTGCATATATTATTATATGTGTATTTACAACCGTGTGTTAATTAAATAATTAAATATTTACATATATTAAACGCGTTAATTACCGCAATTTTTATTACGGTATACGATATCGTCTTATTTTTTAAATTTATGTGTGCACAATGCGCGTCCGAATGGTACTTATAATAAAAAAAGAGGCGATTTTTCATGTAAAACTTCTTTGTACAAAAAATTGTATCTTTAAAAATAAAAATTTGAAAAATAATTTTCGAAAAACATCGGAAAATCAATGATATGTAAGTACGCTTTTTAATGTAAAAAATTTAATGCAAAATCCGTTAATTAAATCAATGTTTGCAAAACGATAACAAAATTGTAACACAACTTATTGCTCATAAAAGGAAATTAAGCAAATTGATAGCAAATACCAAGATTTGCTATTAACTAACGCAATTATCCAACATGCCTTTTTAGATGTACCTTTAAAGGTAGGTATACATAAAGGTAATACTTAAAAGTACTTAAAAGTATTTAAAAGTCTCGTTCGGTATTTGCTGCCAATTTGTTGTTGTATACATTTTTGCTTGGTTTTTATCGTCTGTTTGTTTTTATGATTATGTTAGCAAATTTTTGCGCCAATTTTCTCTCATTTTATAATTAGCAAATTGTATAGCAAAACACAAGCATAACGATCGAGAAACGACGGCGCTAATTTTGACAGAAAATTCTGATAAAATTTGTTGCCAATTTGCAAGCGCATAATTGTTATCATTTTGTTTTTGAGGACTTGGAATGCACTGTATATTATACATGTATAAATATTTCAAGAGAGTATAATAATTAATATTCCAAAATAATATAAAAACATGTTACTTTCCCTAAATGTATATTACATATACATTTATGGAAAGTAAAATGCTTTTATATTATTATAGATTTCCCTCCTATATGTACACAATCTATCTTACAATTAGCTCTATTACGCTGAAAAAAAAAAGCTTCAATCTGCAGATATTTAAGTTAAAAAATTAGATAAAAGAAATTGAATAAACTTCATATCTTTAAATATAATAGCAAGTAATAAAGTACTTATCGAGCATATATTGGATAGGTATATTAGATTAATATATAGAAAATCTATAATAAATCATGACTCCACGATATCCGTATATTCATCTTACATCTGTTTTCGTTTTTAGACGAGAAGATAATTGCCTTGTTAGAGGAAGTTTTCTCGATTTGATTAATATCCATTTGAAGACAGTTCGCAAAGTAGTTGAGAGACAACATAAATCATCAGCACAAATTATTTATGCGATTTTTACTGCATATTATATAGACATTAGGCCTGCTTAATTTTTTAATTACACTTCTGACGTGGTATTTTACTCTTGCTGCCTTTCAAGCATAAATTTATATTCCTCGTGTCTCAAATTCAAGAAAGCATGAGTAACACTAACAATAAGTTATCATGGAATACTTATCATAATTTTTCGATTAACGTGTAAAATATATTTCGAAAACGCGAAGTAAGTATTCCATAATTAGCAAGGGGTCTACCGCACTCGGCAATAGGTGTACAAATTTTAGGCAATAATTAAATGGCAATAACAAGGAAATAACTATAGGCAATACATATATATTTTTTGCACGTACATATTTTTTTCAGATAAATACGTACCTATACATATATACTTTTTCACATAAATACATTATATAATTTTTCATTTTCTAACTCCCTTTTTCTTGAGAATAGAATAAAGCAATAACTTCAGAAATAGGGAGATTTAATATACACGTATGCGCAATGTTCGGCAATGTTATAGGCATTAAAATAAAAGTAATAACTGCAGAAATATAGAATTTACCGTTTTCGGCAATAGGTGTACACTTTTTTGAGGTGTGGTAGATCCCTTATATTATCTACAAATATTATAGAATTCTGCAATTCAATAGTATTTGTAGATAATTTTTTAGGAAATAACAACATGTTTATAATTACCGGTGAATTCTACTCGATTTCTCTCACGATTGTAACAAATTGATATGGTAGATCTTCCTCGGTAGAGAGCCTTTCTCCCCTCACAATACATACATCAACCAACATTAACGTATTTTTTTAACAGGTAATTTTGATACAAATTTATTTAATATTAAAAGTAATATTAAAAAAAACAATATTAAAATATTAAATGTATACGCCAGACATCTTGCATAATGCAATATGCATAACGCATTTGTAGAAAGAATATACATTGAAATGTTTAGTGCCCAACAATTATAGATAGCATTATATATTTCTTATAAAAAAATAAATATTTAAATAAAACCCCATTTTAGATACAGATATATTGTTTATGATAATAAAGAAAATAAAGAAATAAATACATGAGATCGATACATATACAAAATAGCCATTTACAGAAACACAAGTAATAAATGCAAAGTAACGAATTATACCTATAGTCCGTTTCAAAATTGCTATTGCAATAATCACACGATTTTTTAAATTAAACGTTGATTAATCAAAAGCCATTGCAGCCAAAAAAGTCGACTTCAAATTGCCTAAGACATGGCATTAATATTCGCAAAAGAGTAAAATATGGCGTATAATCGATTATCATGAAAAACTATTAATGATATAGAAAAGAAAGTGGAAAAGAAAATTAAATGGTTTGTGAATTGGTTTTACTTTCTTATATCATTTTTACCCTTTTAAAGGAAGATAAATCCTCTATATAATTATGAATTAAAAAAGTGTTAAAAATTTAAAATCGAAAAGATTGAAGGCACTCGATCTACACTTCTTAAAAAGAAATGAAACGGGCAATGAAACTGAATCATAATGACGTATTTTTTTAAAAAATTTATATCCATATATAAACATAAGTTATAAATACGACATATTTGTTGCGTAATCGTAAAATACTATAATTACACATATTATGTATGTGTAGGTATACATTAACGATTACAAAACTTGTCTAAGTGTTTGTATAAACTTCAGGAAGTAAATAGTCACTAAACTATTTAATTTATACATATTACATCGCTTATACAAAAATTTACAAGTAACAATCATCTATATGTAAATTGTTTACTTATTTTATATAGTTCATAGCGCGCTTATATTTAAATTTTAAAATTTTTTGTTTAAATTATGTTACAGTATAATTACAAATCATCCAATTCTACTTTCTTTTTACGTTTCTTTGTTTTGTTTCCCTTTATAGTGTCTAGTTTTCTTTTTTTAGCCTCCTTCTTCTTTTGTTGTTTAGTCAGTTTACGTTTAGCCGCCAGCTCGGGATCAGTCACGAACTAGTACAAAAAAAATAATGTATATATAATTCATCTGAAAACTTATTCATAAAGTTCAACGAGTTTATAAACATAAATATCCTATACTATAAAAATTAACAAAAATGTAAAATAATAAAAATAAATTTACTTGTTGCGCACGAATTCTTCTTCTTTCCGCTTTCTTAATGTCCAACTTTTGTTGTACTCGATTCAGTAATTTGACATATTCCTCATTTCCCAGAGACTTTTTAATCATGGTAGCTACTTCTTTGGCAAGCCGACGTAATTCAGCGTTCGTTTCTTCTGTCGTAGTCATCTCCCGTACCAATGGAGACATAATATTGAAAAGTATCGCATTTAGGTACTCCATAGGCACTGTAGTCACTATACCGGCAATGAATTTGAACATTGCAGTTCTCTGAAAACATGTATCATTCATACAATTTACTTTCAAATGTAAAATATGTATTCATGAAACTTTTTATAGATATATAGATATCTGTAAATAAAGGTAAATAAAGATGTTCTTACCACTGATGTTGACTTAGGAGCTTGCGTTATTTCTATATTAACAGCTTTTCTCAATCTTCTAATAAGCCAAGGAAAAGATAAATTATTACTATTTTTCGCTTTACTCTCATCATATTTCTCGTCATTTTTCGCAGCGGATTCTGTGACCGATTTTAACACCTTTGCGATAAAGATTAGATTCTTCACAACCTGATCTGCTAACTGTTCGAATGTCATGTCCGGATAAAGTTGAGCCACTAAATCTAGAATCAAGCTCTTTAAAGTTTCAACGGGCCTTGAATACATGTAACCCTCATGTGCTCCATCGCTCTCTGGATTATTTAAAAGTTCCACAACTTTATCAACGTCAAGGGCAGCCAAAATAAAGCCGATAAATTGCGCTGCTGCTAATCGAACCCACAAGTGCGGATGCGCCAACAAGGATTGGCTATATTCTGAAACAAAATGTAAATATGCAATACTTATCGAAAAATTGAGCTTTTCAACGTTTCGGCGAAAATAACTTACCGGCAAACGAGTCAATGGAATCTTTGTACTTTCCATTTGTGAGGAAAGATGTGTGATGTGCTATTTTTAGTAGCAATTGCAACACTTGAATTAAATGATGATCCTTCATTCTTTCTTCCTTTAAATCAGGATCTTTCTGCGAAGATTTTGCGTTATCTAACTTCATGTGTTTTCCGAATTCCGCGTTGTCAGAGGCAGAAAACTTTGCGTGAAACTGCTTTAATAACAACGGTAAGACTTGAGGCAGTCGCGAATCGAAATCATTTTTCTCGACGGTCACGAATATGCCGCACAGCTGTGCCGCCAATGTCCGGTACCTTATTTTGGAATCATTTAGCCATTGAAGGGGCCATTTGTCAAACAGCTTATTCCTATTATTAAAAGATATCCGCATGAGCATTTCTTTTATACATTTCGCGCAAAGTTTACGGCAAGTTGGATCGTCGTCGTCTATCAATCTTACGCCGGTCATTATAAATATAATTTCTGATTTCCCGGTTAGCGTTTTCAATGGAAATCCCGTGACGATGGCATGGATCTTTTCCAGCGCGCTCAATCGACCCGGTTGCATTTCGTAACTCAACTGAGTGAGATAAAAATATATGTGTTTATTCAAGTGCTTGCCAAGCGGATAACCCATGAGATAAGAGTAGAACAAAGAACGGGATTGCAATTTAACGTGCTCTAGCTCCGAGGTAATACTCAGCATCGCTACTTTCTCCATGACGGTGTGAATTTCGGCGACAATCATCTTTCGATGTATTATAGCTTTGAGCAAGGTAAACGCAGTAGCGTGCTTGTCACTATCGTGTAGATCTTGCTCCGCGTATAAGATAAGAATCTTCAGCTGATCAGCATCCATACTGAACCATTTCACATCGCGGACGACCACGGACATGCATTTGAATGTGGCCATCACGAGATCGAAGTTATCGCCCTTGCTTAATCCTGCAGCAGCATATTTATGCAAAATGTCGAACATGGAGGTACAAATGTCTGATATCGACGTGTGCATCGAAGGTAGATCCATCTTAAACATCCAATTTAAGCATTGCAATGCTACAGTGCACAGCTTAACATGATGAGACTTCAAACAATCACTTAAAACTGATACAAATGGGTCTAAGTAACGTTTGTATTCCGCACCGGAGACTTTGTCCCGTTTCAGCAATATATGATACAGTCTCAGACCGAATTCTATCATTACATGAACGTTGGCATGCTTGGTAGTCTTTGCAGTGACTTTAATACCCATTCTGTTTTTGGGTTCTGGTGGTATGAGGAAATAATTCGATTCCTGCAGAGCTTTTGTTTCACCTTTCCGCTCCTCTTCCGCAAGCTTTTTACTATCCTTTTCAGGCATAAGACCTGGTATACTTTCCGAAATAATACCGTAAAGAAATATAAGCATTTGTTCCAACGGTATGTAAGCATTGTCTGCCAATCCCAGAGTTACATTTCGGAGGCATTCCACAATCTTGTGTATCGTTTTATGCGAGTGCGTCTTCAGTAACGTTTCTTTTAACGGCAGGATTAAGTCTAATAAGCAAGATTCTGTTATAAACTCCGCCAAAATATGGAAAATATCAAAGCTCTTAGTACTCTTTGCCTCTGATACATTTTTGACGATACCAGCTACCTCCTTTTCTTCTGCGGTTAATCCAAATAGATCCACTTTGCACACCTACACAAAAAAATAATATTAAAAATAATAATAATAAATAATAATAGAATATAATTATTGAAGATATACAGGGTGTTTCAGGTTTTTTCCGCCAAACTGTGCCAGTATGTTTTACGAGTAGAAATAAGAAAAAAATGTTATATAAACATAGACTTACAAATGCTTTATTAAAAAGTTATAACAAAAAAGAGAAATTTTTATTATTACTATGGTACTGTGTAACGACGATCTATATAGTGTTTACTATTATTGTTCCATTTCAAATGTCCACCATTGTTTTCAACACAAGACCGACATCGCTGAAAAAATGAATTTATCACCGTATAAATTTCGTGTCAAATATTATTACTTTTTAATAAAGCATTTGTAAGCCTATGTTTACATAACATTTTTTTCTTATTCCTACTTGTAAAACATACTGGCACAGTTTGGCGGAAAAAACCTGAAACACCCTGTATATATACATATATATATATACACACAATATAATGTTTCTAAAATATTTTATCAAACTTTACCAGTGTTTATGCTAATTTTTATTTATAAAAATACATTGTACAAACATAAGTCCATAAATCTTTTCAAAGTTAAAGACATTAAAAAGTTAGTAAGTATTTCCAACATTCAAATAAATTGTTAAGAATGTAAATATTATTTGAGATTGCTTTATAGAATATTATAGTAGAAAAAGAATCATAATTAAATATCGGATAATACGATGTATACTACGAACACGACATTACAAATAATAATGCAAACTATATTATATTAATACATTTTTTTATCAATATAATAATAATATTAATAGAATATATTGGCAAAATTTGTATAATCAAACATTTCAGATATAATACTTACAGACAGAATGCTTTGTAAATTATTATTGACATCAAGTTTCTGGAAATGAGGCTTCAATGCGACTAATACAGCCTGTACTGTATACACAAGAACGTGCACTTGGAAGCCTTTCGTTAACAGCGTATTCAATTCGTTCAAAAGATGATGAAGATACTTCGGTCCTAAAGTAATCATAATTTTCTGTAGTGTCTCGCGAGTCGCACGTCGAACCGATTCCATACGCGACTTGAGGAACGTACACAGTTTCATAAAAATTCTGAAAAAAATATATATGCATTACACAATTGCGCAAGACAATTGTTATATATACATTTTGCTTCTATTTTCTTGAAACTTCAAGATTTTGAGAATCTTGTGTGGATTACTTGAATAAAATAATTTTTAAATGTCATAAAAGAATAGAAAATATCTCTGACATCACTTACCCTGGCAGATTTGTATCCAGAAGATTCTCGGGCATTTTCTGCAGTAACTTAACAAACGCGAGAGCAATTGGAACTCTCAGCAAATCGTCCTCCTCGGTCTCGGAGGCGATTTTCTTCTTGTTGATTTTATGACTAGTGTCCTGCCGAGTTTTTGCCACAATGGATCGATGCAGTTGAGGCAACAGTCCGTTCGATATACTAAACACCACTTTCTTCGCGCCGTATTGAGAAAGTAGCGTTTGCCTTTCAAGTATCGGTAAGTCTTCCTTTATCGCTTCCTTATCCTTCTCTATTATTTCTTCAACACCTTCGACATTCTCATCGTTTAGTCTTAGTGCTTCCTCCAATTCTTCCTCATCTCCTTGTTCCGTGTTTTCGAGGTTTTCTTCACCAGTCACATCATTAGCTTCTTCTCTATCAATGACGGAAGCAGCGTTATTTTCAGTTCCTCTCGAAGTAGCTTCGGTTTCCGTAATCTTCTCAGCCGGTTTGTACTTTGAGAGATCGTAATGGAAGGAGTCTAGTATCGTTACCACTATTCTGACGACTTGCTTCTGGAACTCTGTGGAGCTCCTCAGTTTGCCTAAATAATGCTTCAAGATGATCTCGTAGTGGTGCCATGGTAATAGCTTGCACACCACTCCGACAGTCTCGATAGCGGCGTCAACGAGACTGTTCTTGTGAATGAAAGCCTCGTTGCATAAATATGATGAGCAGAGGGGAAGGATAAATTGTGTCAATGTTTTAGGATTAAACGGCTTCCGCAATGTCTTAGCGAGCGTGCAGAACTTCAGAAAAGCGCGAGCTCTCCTGTATAGCTGCAGATGTTGCATGTTCTCGAAGAAATCGACTTCAGGGTCGACTCGATTGGCAAGCAGGGACAAGTCTCGTAAAACGGGGTGCACGTCCGCGCATTCCAAGGCCATGTGTCCCAAAAGCGCTATCGATTGAAGGCGAACGGCCTCGTTCTTGCTCGTAATGCCCTTCCTCGTGAGCGCTAAGATAGTGTCGTCCATTAAATAACGCCTGTTCAGGGCGTTACTCTGGTGCTCCCTCGCTAATTTCGCCGTGACGAGCTTCAGACACTGGCCGGAGCAGTCTCGCATCGCCAGATCCGATACGGCCTTCAGAAAATAAAAGCAGTTGTGTATTACAATCACGCCAAATTCCAGGGCAATCGCGTTCCTCCCGGCCATGTCGCTGATCAGCTCGAAGGCGTCCAGCCTCTTCTGGAAGTCCGGTTGATCGACCCACCTATGATCCCACGCGTTGAGGGCGGCCAGAACCTCGTAGTCCTGAATCATCGCCTCGCGATGCTCCTCCGTGGACCTCTCGGCGATAGTACGGTAGAGCTGCAAAAGAGTCTTGCGAGCGGGCACATCCGACAAGAAGCCCATCAGCGGAGCGATAGAACGTAAATGAATCTCCGGCTTATTAACAATTTTTACGAGGTTCGTAACGGTTGTCAGCAATCCCATAACGGTTTCCTCGTTACTGCCTGATGTAGCCTTCTTGATTAGCACGGGTATTATCAACTTCAGCACCGTGTCGCATGTCTCTGCATCCGTGACGAATTCGGAGATTCGCGACAGGATGACCAGCTCAATCCTGTTTATGCTCTTATTGAACCTTTTAAGTCTATTCTTGATAAACTCCAGAATGTGGGGCACATGCGGCAGGAGTATAGCGGAGCCGTAGTTGATTCCGCTCGAAAGTACCTTCTCCTCCACCTTGAGTATATTTGTGAGTACCGGCGTTAGCGGTAAGAACGGCGCGTCCACCTGCATCGCATCCTCGTTAGGTCTCCCGTAGTCCTGCAGCGTCAGCATCTTCTCGATCATCTCCAGAATAGCGTTGACGACAGACTGATGCGTCTTGGGATTCGACAGGAGTCGCACGATGTAAGGGAGAGGAGTGATCGACTCGTCGTCCTCCTGATGCTTCGCGAACAGCGGATAGTACCGCGAATTCTGGCCCCACGCCATGAACAACTTCAGCAAGGCCGTAGGACTGTGTATACCCTCGACAGGCAGTTTCTGCAAGAAAGGAAATATCGCGACGTAAAAGACCGCGTCTATCTCGTGCCGCTTCCAGTCGTAATCCTCAAAGTGCGTGAAGAATCTGGCCAGTATACCGACGCAGCTCGTTCTCACGTTCTTGATCGTCGACAGATATCCCGAGTGAACCTCCCCCGATCTCCGCAGAATTCCGTTCACCTCGGCTAAGATGCAGATCAATATCCTGAGCAATCGCGGCAACAACTTCGCCGACATCTTCCCTCCGAATTGTTCTATTACTATCGCCAACAGATTCACGGCGCTCTGCATGCGTTTAGGCGGCATGACGTTATTCAGATCGACGGTATCGACGATGTTCCCAGCGTACTGCCTCAAGTCAAACGTCTCATCCACTTCCAGCGACACGTACTTGAATGGTCTAAATGCCATTTTGACGAATATGATCATCTCGTCCTCCTGTGCACCGCCTAGAAAGCGCAGGATAATCTTCCTCCGTGCAAATCCACCGGCTTTCCCGCCGGTCCTCATGCCGGTCTTCGTAATCATCTTGGCGTAAATAATTCTCATTATGATCGGCATGAGATTTTCGCGATGCTCCTCGTCTATCACGTTGCTCTCCCGATCCAGCTTGAAACGCGCGAGCTCGTTCTTCAAACTCTTCTCGTTTATCAGACTGTACAGAGACTCCTTGTATGGCAAAAGATACTTGTACTTGTACGCGAAGAGACAATTCAGAGCGGCTCTCTGTATGTCGGCGTTTCTCGAAGAAATCAAGTCCAGGTAGATCTGATGCATCTCCGCCTCTCTGTGCATCATTTTCGGATTCTGTACTTTATCGAATATCTCCATCTGAGCGAGTAGAAGTTTTACCTTGTAATTTCTTTTCACCACGTCCGCTTGCGCCGCTTTTACGCTCTCGTTACTCTCTTCGTCGTTCTCGTTCTCATCATCCGTCTCATTTTCCGCCTCAATTAATTCCTTACGCTTTTCGACATCGCAATACTTGCCCTCGTCGGAATTGGATCTAAAAAAATTTGCATTTACGAAATCGATGAACAATCCCGTTAAGTCTCTATTTTTCGTCTCAGCGTAATGCGAAAAATGTGCCATGCATTTCCAAAGAAGAATCTTGTAATTCTCGAAATCAGGCTTATCTTCGTGCCTCTCGATCAGCGATTCCAACGACGAGACCACGTGGCAATCGAACGACGATCTTCGTTCAATCTCCGGTACATTGCTAGACGTTAACTCGGTTAGAAACGTCGGCCAGAACTGCGGGCATTCCTTGTTGCCGTAACTAGATATGATGATACACACGGGCTGCCAGAGCAGAGAAAAATTGACGTACAAATTGCCCATCAAGCATCGTAATGGAAATTCGTAATACTTCGGATTTAGATTAGCTACCGCGTGACTCAGAAATCCTAGAGCTTGTAAGTGCAACAGCTTGCTACGGTAGTTTTGTATCGTCGCGGATTCACGTTCCACCAAATAGACAAGCTCCATAGCAGTTTTTCCATCACCATGCATCGAGGGCCCCTTCAGAAGATCTTCAACATCAGAAAACAAGGAATATAAGTGTGCCACAATCAATCGAACATTGCCATAAGGTGAACTAAACTTTTTTACTACATTGTCGTTTAATTTGTCAAACGACGCTGAATTCATGTAGTCAGCACGATGCTGCGACGCAGCAAAGTACGTTAAGCAGAGATCTATCGCGTTTAAGATACACTTGTTATCGGTGTTAACAAGATCGATTACTTTTATGTCAGATTTTACCAGAAACTCGTGGAGATTGCTCGGCTCCGACACGTGCACCAGCGATTCCAGCGTTAATAAAAATACGAAAGCGGTTTTATTAATGTCCGCAACATCATCTGCATTGTCATATTTCAATATCTTTTTATATAAAAATAACAAGCCATCTCTCAACGTATCTTTAAATTCTTCGCGTAACGGCTTCAGGTGTGGTAAAATGGTCAAAATTCTCAGTGCGTCGAGCGAGACGGTATCGGTAGACAACGTTTTTAGTTCTCGTAAGAGATAATCGATACTCCCACTTCCGATATTCCGTATATCTAAAATGTACTTCTTCCATTTGTCCAAAGTTATGCCGTTAAGACAAGGTGATGCTTTTGCGAGAATTATTTTAGCAAGCAGAAGCAACGTCTTACTGTCAAATCCAGTAGACATGCTGCGCCGCAATATATGAGGCAACACCAAGGTTTCGAACGAAGAGTAATGTATTAAATTTTCAACAGAAGAATATAATAATTCCGTATCGTTCACCATCATAATTTTCAGCAACAGTTGACTCGAATCCTCCTGCATTAACTTGACGTTGGCTGCCAAGAGAATGGCTACAGACACGTTGATAACTTCTTGCAAGATACTACTGTCTTCGCTCAATGCGTTCATCATGTTGGTAAATCTTTTCGTCAAAGATACAGCGTCGGTTAAGAACCTTCCGTTTTTACAGCTGATAATCATATGTACGAGACGCAGGAATAGAACTAAAGCGTGTTTCCTCTCGGGGAATTCTAGCGACTGCTTCGACTTCTCGACGAACATGTCCATTACTTTCAGTATAACATTCCACATGATGTCGCACTTTTGTGGATGTATGTTTTGTAATATGCACGTTACGATTTCTCGTAGTACTTCGTAGGTGAGCTTCTGGTCAATGGAATCGTCTTGCAGAGCGTTGAAATAAAGAAGTAACATCTGCTCGCTGCAGGAGTGGAACTGCCCTGGAGTACCGGATATAACCTCGAACAATAACTTTCCACAGCCCAGTATCCCATTCTCCTTAACATTTTCACTTCCATCTTTCAGAATACGTAGTATTAATTTCAGAAAAGAGTCCTTATCCTTGATCTTGCGAACTACAAATGCAAAACTTTCGGCGGCGAATCTGTTTACGTAGACCGGCTGGGTGTCAGCCAGCAGCGGCAGCAACAGAGGCACCACAGCTCTTATGTTTCTTGTCAGATATCGCCACAGAAATTTGAACAGATATGCCAAAGTGGTGAACGTATACTCTATTTGCTCGGCGTTTTTCGTTTGCAGCAGGCAGATTATCTCTGACAGAAATTCTGGGAAATAATCGTAGAACTCCTTCTGAAGGTCTCTCGCTACAGCTACTACCAATCTGTGAGAAACAAGAGGAGAATAAAAAAATAACAATATTAAAGAGTTATTCAACCCGCGTGCATATCAAACTAAATTAAATTAGAATAATCGCCATAACGGTCCCTAAGCTTGGATCTTAATAGCCTAATATTATTTCTTGTGTGACTACACAAATGTCATTTATTTCCAACTCTAGAAAACTGTGCGCCAACTATTTGTCAGACTTAAAAACACAGCTCCTGTTGGAATAGTGAAAATCCCCTCCCTCCCTTTAGTTAAATCGATTTGATTCAACTTTTGTGTATTTACACAAGAAATAATGGGTCTGTTTTCTATTGCTGAACTGGCTGCACTAGTTCAGAGTTTATCTTTTTCCTTCCAATGTAAAGTAAAAAAGATAAACTCTGAACTAGTGCAGCCAGTTCAGCAATAGAAAACAGACCCAATATTAGGCTAAAGATATGATCTTGGACCATTTTATGGCAATTATTCTAATTTAACTTAAAATAATAACGCTTCTCCTTTCTCGATGCATTTATCTACATGTCTCCGTATGCTACTTACTCTAAGATCGGCTGCAGGAACAAGGGATCTCGTTTCCTCAGATACAACATAAGCGTGTCGATGACGTGCTGCTTCTTGTGAAGCAATTGGGGCAACGTGACGATGTCCCGCACTTGCTTCTTGAAGGCGGTGTAGCCGTCCGTCAGGTTGAGAACGTTCCATTTCTGCAGCGTCTCGTGAAAGTGTGTCTCGACCTCCTCGGCGTCGTCCTCGTTCCGATGTGACACACGGTGGAAGACGTCGACGTCGATCTCCGTCACTCGCTCGGAGAACGGCTTGAACTGCAGAGGAAAGAGCCGGTTTCAGAACCACGCGCACGCACGCGTTTAGGTTTAGGTTAACCTCGCGTTTCCCTGTCGATTCTACTCACCCGGAAGACATTCGCCTCCTTGTGACGGATCGGCTTGTTCTTCATGCTAACGGATTGTCCTGGCGCACGTTAATCGTGTCCGATCAACACATCGTTCACTTTATTTAATCTGGAAACATTCCGAAGAAGTCAAATTAAAACGGAACGTGTCCCACGTGCAAAACTTAACCCTGCTTAACCCTAAAAAGAAACAGGTGTTAGGGTAGGGAAGCGGGAGATACGACATGCGCAGTAAAGCGAGCGCTAGCAGCCACTAATCGATACTATCGATAGACTGTGAAAGTTCGCGCTAAAATTTCCGCGGAATAAATATAATTTTAATTATAATGATCGTGAATACACACAAAATAATTTTGTTAAACAGATTACATAATTTTAATTGTAATATATGCTTACTGAAAACATCCCTAAGCATGTACATATTGCATTCTTGCACCACAATGCAATTTATGTATTAATATTTAATTGATAAAATTCTGGAAAATATTTGAGAAGAGAACAGATGAGAGAATAAAATAAAGTATTTGTTACTCATAATCTGCAGTAACAAATATTGCGAATTTTATTCTGTCAATGGAATACTATTAATATATGTACATTATATATGCAATTGTGTTAATTTCTTTATTTATTAATTCTATTCATATTTTGATTATCTCTCATTTATGTTTAATTTTACATTATATATACATTAATTTTATTTATTCCATGATGGAATGCATGATAATTCAATATAGACAACCTTGAAATTCAAGTAAAGTTATTCGTAAGAGTATTAATCAATGCATTATCGTTTGCATACTTATATTCAGTTCGATATTTTGTTTGCACATTTCTAATAATTCAGTTATAATAAAATAACGTATGATAAATGTGAAGAGTTACAGTAGCAACGCTTGAAATTCTATCAAAGTTACTCACATATACTATCTATGCTACATGCAAATCAATTAGTTTGCATTAATATTATAGTTTAACAATTTCTTTTAGTTTTCTTCCGTGTTATATTCACGATTTTTTTATTTTCTTTCGGAAAAGAACCAAAAAATTGTGAACATAGCATGGCATGGAAGAGAACCACAAAATCGTGTATATAGCACGGAAGAAAACCACAAAGTCGTGGACATTACCTACCTGGGATTTATAAATATTGGCTACGTACTTCAATGTCCACATTTTGTGGATATAGAGGCGCTTCAAAAGCGCGCAGTCTATCTATATGAGTCTATACAGTATATGCTTTTATAAGTAAACGCGGAACGTTGACGGCGATGTTGACGTTTAATTTATCACGGCGATTGCTACGTATAAATGTTTTAGGTTCAACGGATAATGCTAGTGTCCTTCTCGTGAATGGTGTGACGCTGCGTACCTACGTTCTCATCGACGATATTCGCGAGCATTTCACCGGCCTGTGAATATGCGATCTTCTTACGCATCAGGGCTTTGGCTCGGTGCACAACACGCCATATTGGTTTGAGAAAATATCGTCGTCCAAGTCGGTAGAACCTGCGTGGTCGCGTATCGTTTTTGCATCGCGAATAAATTCCGTTTATTGGACGTACTCCGACAATGGAAGAAACAAAGATTATTTATCATATGGACGACGAGGAAACGCCATATTTGGTGAAGCTCAACATATCGCCAGAAAGAGTGACCCTAGCCGATTTCAAGAACGTTTTAAATCGGCCGAATTACAAGTATTTCTTCAAGTCAATGGATGATGACTTTGGGTAAATATCAACACACGTTGACATTCCATTATTGAATTACTCTCTTTATTCTTTTTCCCTCACTAATTGTAAGTATACATATGTAATGCATTAAATTATATTTACATTATATTAGATTTTACTTTGCTAGACATATATAATATGTGAATACAACTCTAACTCTGCAAATTATTATTAATCTGACAAAATTTACTTTCTAACTTTTTTATTTATAGTTATATTTTATAGTATGTAACACACACACACACACACACGTATAGTTTTTCTACATTTTTTAAATACATACGTCTATCGATTGCAAAAAATTTAACTTATATGTCTTTAGGCAGACCGACCAATTTCTCTTTTATCGAAAGTATGTTATTATTACGTTCTTATTATTTTGTGAAATTCTCGTGCGATAGTTTTCGAATAAGCAATTTAATTAGTGAATTTTATTCCATAGTGGGGATATGCGTGACAGATTTTTGCGATAATAAAATATCAAATATCAAAATTGTAGTATATATTTATAGCTACTACCAAAGGTATAATTAGACTTATAAATTGGGATACATGAAAAGAAAAATTAAGAAACCTATTATATATGTGATATATTTGTTAGTCTTTAATCGTGATTGAGAGGCTGTTATTAGTTTTAACATTTATACTTGTACAAAACACTTTTTCTATTCTACTAGCGTGGTAAAAGAGGAGATAGTAGATGACGATGCTCATCTGCCGTGCTTCAATGGTCGAGTTGTCTCTTGGGTAAGATTTAAAAATATCTTCTCTAATAAATACTATTTAAATTGCTATAGCTCGTTATGACAAAATGGAAATATTATGTTGTATTATGTCAATGTTTCCTCTTTCTTTACAAGTCAAATATATAGTTGTAAAATATAAATGTGCGTATATTGGAGTGTGTATTAGAACAGAGTAATCTCTTGCGTTTTTGACTGGGCCGGGTTGAATTGCTCCAAGAGCGATTCAACCCAGCACAGTCAAAAACGCTATCCAAGTATTTCTTCCCAGAGGAAGACTTCACAGGTATGTTATTTGATGAAACGATACTTTGTGACAGTTGGTATCTGCTGAAGGTAGCAATGTCTCCGATGGTGCATCTCAATGTACAGACTCTGTGGCACATAGCGAGGCGAAACACGACCGTGTAGATCATGCGACTCCTGGACATGGTAATAGAGGAAACGCTCCGCTTTCACACGATGACACATTGACGGAAACGGAAAGTATTATAAGTAGTCGACAAGGACATCACTTACATAAAAGTTTGAGACATCATTCGGAAAAGTATGAGAAATACAATAAATATAATGGTAAGCTGTGTATATGTAACATCTTTATTGAACGTTAATTTGTTACTCCAAACAATTGATTGAATTATTTCGCACTTGTAAGATTTGTATGTAAAACATTTTTAGAGGAATTAAAATATATAAAAAGATGTCGTGTGTCGAAAAACAGTAATCTCTTTTACTTTACTCTTTTGCAATGCATTTTATAGGACTCCGTATAAATGGTCATTCGAAACATCGCTCTGGTCATGGATATGAAACTGCTTCTATCTTAAGTTCAGACTTAGAAACAACGACTTTTTTAGAATCTGATGATGACGCGAGCAGTCGTATCACGTCGACAACGGGTCGACATACGAATATGAGTAGCACGATCGATAGGGGCACTCTTGGTAAGAAAAAAAACGAGGAAAGAAATTATACGAGAGGATAGTCTTTCGAAATATTTTTTTTTAAAACGGAATCTTATGGAAGAACGATACCATGGACGAATGTCTTTATTTGGGCATGCACATATCAAATTTGTAAATTCTTTTGTTACAGATCGACGTCGACCGCAAAGAAGACGACGACACAGATTACCACCTATGTCAAGAACGTCTTCGTTCAGTAGTATTACTGACAGTACAATGTCTTTAAATATTATAACTGTTTCATTAACTATGGATACTGTTAATTTTCTTGGTATTAGTATTGTTGGTCAAAGCAACAAAGGTGGGGACGGTGGAATATACGTCGGTTCAATAATGAAAGGGTTAGTATATAGGTGTGACGCGCGTATTTGTGTGTGTGTGTGTGTGTGTTCTCTACTCTAATGACTTGCATTAGCAAGCATATGTAGCTCTATCACTGTTTTTCACTGGAATTCTTGTTTTGTCCCATTGACAGTTGACAGTTTCAGTCAAATGTACGTCTGTTTTATTGCACAAATTTGAACGTGAAATGTAAACGAGTTTTTGCAATAGCAATTAAAGATATCAGCAATCTCTGTACTAAATTACGTGAGAACAGAGCGGATTCTATAGTTTTCAGTTACGTTACAATTTGTATGAACGTTCAGTTTTTTTTTTTTTTTTTTTTTTTTTAAATTAAACCGTATCATTATAACACAAGGTGTTTCATATATGTGTTTCACCATGTGTTATAATGGTGTTTTACTATTTACTATACTACAACTTACCTGAAATAGGGGAGCGGTTGCTTTAGATGGTCGAATAGAACCTGGTGACATGATTCTTCAAGTCAATGACATTAATTTTGAAAACATGTCCAACGACGAAGCGGTGAGAGTGTTACGCGAAGTAGTGCAAAAGCCAGGGTAAGACTATCGATTATAGTCGTCTCTATCCTTTAATGATATATAATTCTTTACAAAAATATGAGACTTATATTAAGTAAAATTAGATTGTTATTTCTTGTTCCCTTTTTAGACCAATAAAACTTGTCGTTGCGAAATGTTGGGACCCGAATCCAAAAGGTTACTTTACGATACCTCGCACAGAGCCGGTACGTCCAATAGATCCTGGTGCATGGGTAGCGCACACGGCCGCTATACGAGGCGAGGGTTTTCCGCCTCGTCCACCAAGTGCCACAACATTAACTTCAACTTCGAGTAGTCTTGCGAGCACACTGCCAGATACTGAACGTAAGTTACATTGCAATGCGAGAAATTTAACATGTAAATATATAAACTAAATGTATCGGATTAATAAAAAATAAATTTTCAACAATGAACGTTTTTGCGACTAATCCTTAAATAAAGTAAAAATTTAACAAATTGTAGAGTAAAATCCACTTTGAATTAAATGAGATGATATTTTGCTATTTATGTACTATATCAGTAAGAATTTGATTCCCAAAAATACCTTCATCTTTGAACACTTGAAACTGAAAATATGAATCCAAATCACTCAATAAATCTAATAAGCAAGGCCTATATAAATTGTTATGATATTAGACATCTTGCGTACCGTAGTAATAGTTTGAAATATTTTGCTCCAGGACCCTTGGAAGAGCTTCACTTGACTATTCATACCGACATGCCGACAATAGTACGAGCGATGGCTCGATCTGACTCTGGCTTAGAGATACGCGATCGAATGTGGCTGAAAATTACTATTCCAAATGCGTTTATTGGGGCGGATGTCGTGGACTGGTTGAACACGCACGTGGAAGGATTTCTTGATCGACGCGATGCCAGGAAATATGCGTCACTCATGTTGAAAGCTGGCTACATTCGACATACAGTGAACAAGATAACATTTTCCGAACAATGTTATTACATATTTGGTGATCTATGTTCAGCCATGAATAACATGAAACTAGATAATGATACAGTTAGTCCCTTGCCGCCACCAAGCGCTTGGGATATGCCTTATTCAGGAACATACGCACCACATTCGGCGACAGGCTATACTCCTATGCCATTCAATTTTACAAATGAGCCCACGGTATACGGTTACCATCGAGAAGAAAGCGTGCACAGTGGTTCAGGTAAAGTTGATTTTTCCTTATAAACGCGAAGCGATTTGTTGCGCGCGCGCATATATAGGGGGACTCCGGGAAACTTCACCATACGGGACAATTGAACCACTTTAAATATCTTGTTCAAATTTTGCGAAAAGCGCGCGATTGTCACGCCGTGACGTACGGGTCATCTGCCGCTACTATGTCACGTGACAACAAGTTGCTCGGCAGTGCGTTTCGGCTGTGAGTGAGATAAACGTGTTTTAACGTGCTCGGAGTAAAAGAAAATATTTTTGTTTATTTTATCGTCACACTTTTATATGTCAAGATTTGTAAAAACATTATACGTTATTTACACCATGTATTATCGTAGTTTAAGGTAGAGTTAGTGTTTTTATCCTATAATTTTTATTTTTTCTGCAAAACTGTATCAAAGTCAAGATGGTACCGGGTGGAAGATTTGAACCACCCGAACTTATTCCAAGAATTTCTATTTAATTTATAAATGATTGATCTCAAAATGATTATTTTTAGTTAATTTAAGTGTTTCAGAAGTTCTATTTTGGTTATTTTTTGTTAACTGTTAATGTTAACCATGTAAAAGCATAGATGTTTAGTTCAGTTTTTATTTTTTGTTGATTTTGTTCAAAAAGCTCAATTAAGCTTAAAACATTAGAGATGTGATTTTAATGTCTAAATTTGTGAGTTCTTAATATAGACTAGTCTAAATATGTTTTTATTATTTTTTCCATGAGTTTATAGGGTATGGTCAAATCTCTATACGGTGGGTCGTCTCCCACCCCTTGGAAAGAGATGAACCAAATCTCGTTTTTTGTTTTAATTAATATAACACGTTTATAAACTTATTGAAATTACAAAATCCACAAATTGTAGCCATATAATAAGGCTTTACTTTGACATAAATAAAAAATCTATACATCAATTACACTAAATTTTATAGACCTTCAAGTAAAACGTGGTTCAACTCTCCCGGACTCCCCCTATATTTATATGTTATATACAGGGTAGGCCATTTTAATCTACGCACTGAAATCTCTCAAAATCCATAAGTTTAAGACAAAAATGTTTCAGACAAAAGTTGGAGGGTTTCCAGGGGGACATAAGATGGTGGCAATGATTTGACCTTGGATGGTCGTTTGAAGCTCACATGAACGTCACCTTTAATTTCTTACATGGAACCCCCGTTTATCGTTTGAAAGGGCATAAAATAAGAAAAATTTTGGCGCTAACCAGAGGTCGATACGTTGACTCGTTCGGCAGTTATTTAGGGTCAAAAATTGACTTTTTCCAACTTTGAAAAATATAGTCGGTTTTTATTCGATCGCCACCTCTCGGAATCCTCGGTTCCATCGGGTCCCTCGGAATTATACAACTTTTGTCTGAAACATTTTTGTCTTAAACTTATGGATTTTGAGAGATTCTAGTGCGTAGATTAAAATGGCCTACCCTGTATATGTATGCATGTATGTATGTATGTTTTGTTATGTACATATGAACATATAAATCATGTTGCGTGTATATTGACATTGACAGGTGGTAGCAGTGCGGGTAGCGAACGCATTTGCAAGGAACCTATTCACGATCTAAAATCATGTTCTTCGGCATCAGAATCGGAGCTTCATAATCCGTCGGTACCGTCAATGCCAAGTAAAAATTCCGGCAACGGTAATGGATCGAATGGAAAGAGATCCAACGGGAGCCGCAGTCGTTCCAGTGGTTCCGAACAATCTGTTCAAACGGGAACAGGATCAGGAAATCAGCAAGACTTATCTGGTAGTAGACAGTCATTTCGCATTGCGATGGGAAATCCTTGTGAATTCTTTGTCGATGTTATGTAGTTGTTGTAAATAGAGAAAGAGAGCTAGATATACATATAGTGTAGAATATAAAACTGAACACGCGTTGTGGATGAATACTTTGATGAATAGTTTTACTTGAGCACGTTAAACTGTCATTCTATGCTTACAAAGTAAAGATTAACGCTGATAAATGTCTGTACTGAGAGGTCTTTCCCCTTTTCCTTTTTAGATTTTCCAACTCGGATTTTTCAATACTTTTGTTTCTATTTTCGTATTCTGAGATAAACCTAGTAATTATTATGAATCTATCATGCATTCCGATATTCATTCATGGTTGCTATCGCTTTTTTAATGTTCAAAGTATTTATTCACTAATTCCATCGTATACAGATTTGAATAGGGTCTGCAGATTTTTTTATTCATTTATTTGTGTGTACAGGGGCCTGATTCTCGAAAAATATCGTATACGATATTTCATGAATGTCACTGGAAAATCACACTTTGCAAGTGTGCTATTGGTTGCAAAATGTGATATTTATGACAGATTGTATACGATATTTTACGAGAATAAAGCCCCTGATCTTTATATATCATTGTTTGCATCTTGTGTGCATAACAGTATTTTACACAAATCTATTTTATCAAGTTAGGTTGAGATATCTTGCATGTTTTTTAACAGAACGATGTATACGCACTAATACGATTTGGAAGAGTTACGTTGCAACTCGTAAATTTGACTCGAGTAAAGAACGAATAAGACTACAGCTTTTTATTCTATAGTGTGTATATATAACAAAATTTACGAGTGCTTGTTTCTCCCTTGTTCGTTCTTCCTTGCATGACACCTTATATGTAAAATTGACATTTCCCCCCCCCCCCCCCCCTCTCTCTCTCTCTCTCTCTGTCTCTGTCTCTGTCTCTGTCTCTGTCTCTGTGTCTGTCTCTCTGTATCTGTTCTGTGTTCCTGTCTCTGTCTTCGGTGTTAATAAATATTTTTAACAATACTATAATTTGATAATACAAGCAGTTTTATACGTTATTCGTACAAAGTATTAAGTATACATATAAGAAAGTTATACGTATAAAATCTTTGGTATATAATATTATGTAATGTTGGTTACATAATAAGAATGAACTTGTACTCGAGAGAATAACCGGAATGAACGTATTAAAGTCAAAGTAAATCGTTCCAAATAATGGCAAAATTTTTACCGTTGTCTTTCTGCATGGCGTATGTCCTGTATTTTGAAACCTTTTCGGTAATCTATTTCTATTGTATTCTCTAGTATTGCAGAGACGTAATAATGTCTTTTCTACTATAATGTTTTGTTATCGTATACTTACACACAATTACGCACGCTTCGTTGCAAGTGTAACTATATGGTAATCGTTACTTTATAGCAGCACGATCGCACAAGGCGTAAAGCACAAAAATGAACACATGTAAATAACACGGTTTACCTCAGCTGAAAATAAACTGTTAGGATTTGTAATAATCCTTCTCTGCACATGCATGTAATTTATACTTGTATAACGGAAAGATATGTATATCTATTAATGTCATTTAATTGATTGCGTTTTAGGATTGTCTACGACAATGGGACAACTATTTCTTTAAAATCGAGAGGATATTGTTTCTAAATATCTAGTAATTCAGTCATCTTATTCTTTTGAAAGCATTTCTGTAACTCTGTCGAAATGTTCGAAAAGAAAAGAAATCTTTGCGTGCGGAAGTTGTTTTACCTCGTTCGTAATTGTCGACTTGTTAGAAAATTTTACACGCTTGACAAACTTATATTATGTAAAGCTATTACCTATATCGAAAAATGGCCTTTGCAATTATACGTTATGCGACATTATATTGGAATTCAATGTACATATGTATACAAATTCAAATTACGTTACGCTCATACTAAATGTGCCATCTCATCAGTGTTACAAGTATAGAAATCTGCGAGATTTATAATTTATGTAGATGCTTGTGCAGGTTTACGTTCTTAGATTATGTTTATCGTTAATGATACACAGTTTTCATATATGTTTTATTTAAGTTTTTAAGTGTATTTTACGTATTTTGCGTTCTTTCTATTTATGCCTTGCCATTACGTTAACTTTGTATACCGTCAACTTTATTTACCGCATTTTATTACGAAAGAGAAACCTCTTTCTATACTCTACTCGGTGCTACGATAAAAACAGTTTACTCTTAGTTTATTCTGTGTTTATATTACTACCGTCATACACAAAGATAAACTTTGAACCCATGGGATAACTGTAAACGTTAAAACTATTTCTCTTTTTTCTTTCCTTTTTAATGTATTTACGGCAATAATAGCAAAATATGTCTTTAATTTTATCTGCACGTGTACTAATACGATCACTCGTATAGAGCAAGGAAACAGACGATAGTTGCTGTGCGTTCAACGTTTCACTGTACGACGGAACAGTAACAACTAAATATAGCTTCACGTATATTTATTAATAATTCGCATATATTCAACTATATTCAAGTATATTCTATTTATAAAGTATTTGTTACGATATAGAAATAAATTATTATTTGAACAGAAAGATTGTTTTTTTATCCTTTGTTACATCACAAGTTTTTTGTATTTTATCATTTTGTTACTCGTCGTGAAGCTATATTTGCAATGTAAACGTTATGCAATTTTTCTAACTGATATACAAAGTGTCGCATATTTTTAACGTTTTATTTGCGTAAACAATTGTCGACTAAAAGTAGTTTTATATAAGTAAAGGGTATAATACAATTTGATTCAAAAATTGATTGCTAAATCTCTAATTTTTAAATATAAACAAATGCATTTTTATTCGTTTTGTCGTAAAATTTTTAAACGTTTTGCGAGAAATTGCATACGAGAGAGTCGATTGCATTCGATTTTAATCATACGTAAATATATATTTACATAAACAAGTACAGATGACTTGACATATACATATGTGTGCGTGCGTGCGTGCGTGCGTGCATGTATGTACACACATACACGGGTGTGTGTGTGTGTGTGTGTTTTACAATGTTACATATTATATAATATAAATCCCACGTCTAGTTTATGTTGCATATAGGGAGTGGTGCAATACACTTAACAAATTGTCTTTTTACAATTACATTTTATAATCGTGTTTTTGAAAGGCGTCTTTGCCAATTATCGCAACACATTAATTGCAACATGTAGTCGCATAGACGGAGGAAAGTTCCGTGTAGATTTCTGAAACTTCATCTCATGTTAAAATCTTCTGATCTTATGAAAAGTTTCTCACTTTTTCCGTTTGTACCGCCTTCCTGTCCCGAAGAGTAGGAAACTTGCGTTTTCAAATATTATGTCGCTAGTATTGTACATACATTGCACCACACCTCATGTCAGATACATAACAGAGTCATTTTTGTGCCTTGTGCTGCTCTGACGAATGACGCAGGACGGCGTATGCACGAGGAAAGTCATACACAAACTAGTGATTTGGACAACAATAGCAGAGACGATATCTGTGAGTGTATCTTTATATTATCACGACACGTAATGCATATTCAGTACCTATACTTCTCTCAAGTACTAACAATATTATACTTTTTGCGCTCAGTTTACAGTGAAATCAATCGCTGTATATGCCATAATTGAAACAGTTTTACAACATCTTCCATACGCTCATATGTGTTTAATTAGAAATATTATTTTGATAAGCTAGTTACACAAATGGCAGATAACTTTTTCAGTATATGTGATTAAACATAGTTTCAATTTGGACTGCCTTTCCCACTATACAAATCTAACAATAAGCTTGTGACTGTGTACTCTTGCACACACGCGCGCGCGCGCGCGCATTGATTCTGTATAGCGATATAAAGTGCTTTTTTTTCTTTGCAGATGAAGAAGACATTTTGGAATACCAGTTTCTACACAAGTGAAGATCTTTGTTAAAGTATGCATATTGATGATAACGCGACCAATCGAACGATTGGTCAAGGTATATTTCCGTTGACGTTTCAACGTTAATTGAATGGAAGTAGCACACGTGAACGTATATTTATATATTTAATAGGCCAATTTTGATAAAATATCATAGAAAGTAAAAGATATTAAAACTCGTAATTATGATTTGATATATATATATAAAACGACTGAGATATATATATATATACGAGATATAACGACTACATAATAAAATTATGGCCATAAAGGTCATCATGGTAATTACAGTTTGTTTGACAATGTTGCTACACCCACATAATTCTCCGACACTTGACGTTTACAATTTTCTGTTTGAGAAAAGCGAGAGGGCGAAGAAGTTAAAGAATGAATAAAAGAAGATAAAACAAAAGACGGCCCACATATATTAATTGAAGAAAAAACGGTACGATTATATTAAAAATAGGGATAAGCAAACAATGCAAACTGTATATACATATAAGGGAAAAAGTACAATTATTTCATCGCATCATCTCATCATATTATAACCAAGGTCGGTTTCCAGAGTTGATGTGCCTTTTCCTTTCCCCTTGAATTTTAATTCTTACAGATCAATATACAGGGTGTTTCAAGTTTAAATGTCCTAACTTAAAATATAAACTGAGGACCTCAAAACAAGAAAAAATTTCCCTCTGGAGGTATGCCCGTAAACGCTTTGTTTAAGAGATATCGACATCTAAACATTTTCATTATAAAATTTTATGAAATTGTTATCAGGTTATAATAAATAATTTAATAGTGTGCTTTAACTGCTTTATTACTAGAAAATATGAAAATTTTACATAATTATAAATTTTGTTCAAAGTGATGGCCTTGAACATTGAGACAGGCTTGGCAACTGCCTTTGTTCAAGTCCGTCACTTTAAACAAAATTTATAATTATGTAAAATTCTCACATTTTCTAGTAATAAATCAGTTAAAGCACACTATTAAATTATTTATTATAACCTGATAACAATTTCATAAAATTTTATAATAAAAATGTTTAAATGTCAGTATCTCTTAAACAAAGCGTTTATGGACATACCTCCAAAGAAAAATTTTTTCTCGTTTTGAGGTTCCAAGTTCATATTTTAAGTTAGGACATTTAAACCTGAAACACCCTGTATATCAATATATTATCGATAACAATATGTGTATATCGATAAATAAATCGTACAAATAGAATTATTTTTGTGATTGATGAAAACATTTCCTATTTACATTTAACATGATATAGTATGCAAGTCGCATAAAGAATCAATCGATATATGTATATCAATCTATATCCTAATTTTATCTATATCCTATATCAAAAAATTTTATGAAATATTTTATTGATTATTGTCGTCCTCTAATCGCGATTTAATATACATACAATTGTGCTACAGGTATAGCAAGTATAGCTCTCATTTATTAGCTTTAAACAAAGTACAGTTTCAAAGTTCGATAAATTTGTCAAATCAGCTTAAAGATGGAGAAAAATATCAGGGTTTATACATATATATATATATGTATAGATATAGATAAAAACAATCTATAACAATTTCTATAATCCTCATCAAAGGCTGCTTCTATTTACTGTCGCTTTATTCGACGTTCTGTAAAAAAAAAAAAAAAAAAAAAAAAAGGGAGAAAATGTACGTCGCAAGCCCGCGTTTTGTTCCACGATCCCCCTCCCTCCCTTCCAGTACTATATAGATATTTCAAAATAATATACAAAGCGTCCAATAAGCGCATTAAAAAAAAATGTATTTCTCCATTATTTTATACATGTAATCTAGGAGACCGCTGGGTATCTTAATTTAAAGAGTACGCTTGAGCGTAAACTGCGTTCACAATAACAAATGTGCTCGGCAATAGCAAATATGATCGGAATAAATGGTATCGATATATGCACACAAACTATATGTATTGTTTATGTACATACATGTTCGCCACATAATATTTACCACACCGAGCATTTGTTCACGGGATTCATGGGGGAGCCAGGAGGACAATTGAAGACCTGAGCAAAGTCTTTTGAATTGGAGAGCGTGCCGATCACTCGAAATCTACCGGGCGAATGTAGAGCTGTTTTCAATTTATTTCTCGTTGCTTCGGGACGCATCGAACCACACCACACTTGAGCAAAGTTCAAGAAGAATAATTGTTTGCCCGTCGCACTCATTCCGGGTAAGGTCTCGTCTTCCTTTTCGTTCGAACGCAGCCATCTCTCGTACGCCTGTGTGTAAAGAAGACTGTAAACTTTCCACTCGTTGAAACTAGAATCTTTGATTCGAATCGGAGAGGTGAGGAAAACTTGCGAAATTACTCTAAATGCCTGTTTAATGCCGCCATTATCGGCAATATTTTCCCCTTGCGTATTAATACCGTCTATCTGCATTCCAACTTCCGTCACGGTATAATGTGCGTATTGATCTGCGAGAAGGAAGACGACTCGATTATAAGCACAACGAACGCTCCCGATTAGTAACGTGGATCGCTAACATATATCTATCGCGTGTAAGAGAAATATTTATCTTTCCATACCAATGAGACATTGCGCTCGCCGGTGAAAACCATCGATTGCTTCGTCTTTCCACCATCTCTGAAGATTCCCATCTTTGTCGAACAATCTACCTTTATCGTCAAATCCATGAGTAATCTCGTGTCCGATCACGACACCAATCCCGCCGTAATTTAAACTTCGCGGGAAAAATCTGTGATAAAAAGGAGGCTGTAGTATGCCCGCTGGAAACACTGGAAGACAAAATGAGAGAGGGTTTTAGCTAGAAGAACGGGTTTGGGAAAACTAATTTTTAAAGCGCAAAACTGCGAGAAATATATAGAAATAGAATAGAAATATGCAGATGCTTCCTCTTATAAATGACAGTCTGAAACTGACTTATCTGATTTTTGTTGCGACTGTAGTAAGCGTTTACGACCGCTGGGGCAGTGTTCCACAAAGTTTTATTGACAGCGCTGCCAAGGCGAGCTTGTTCGATTCTGGTCAAGTGTCGCAAGATATTTAAAATATTCTCAAAGTACTTGTCTGGTCGAATTACAACCTGCGTTAAGATAACATTAATAATATAATTAATTATAAAAAAATTTTACTTTGAGCAATCAAATAAGGATTTAGAATTAAAAAGAATTAAAAGATAAAATAGAAACAAACTTGTTTATTGAAAATTTAAAAGTTACAAAAACAGTAAATCAATATAACATTAACTATATATTATAAACGAAAAGAGAATTTGAATCGCCAGTGAGTAATAAAAATTAGCAAAAATATAATCGATCGACCAAACTGGCAAATTTATTAATTAGAGAACGCTACGTTTCGACCGCAAATTTCGGTCCTTTTCAAGCGTATAAAAGCGACTCACAAATATTCATTAGTCAGACATAATGCCCAAACTACGCCGAATCTAAAACTAAACATCGAAAATCAAAGATCGCAACAAGAAGTATAAATCAATAATAATTGTATAAATCAAAGCTTACATATTTATGCGTCAAAATCACAGAAGTAAAATAAACGTTAAACGGCATTTTCGTTAGTCGTTTACATGTCAGAGCTGTGCGGTGGTAAAATTTGAACTGATAGACAGATAATAAAAACAATCCAATGTCGTCAGTAACAAAGGCGAGTGGCGTAGAGAGGGAAACAGAGAAGAAGGAGTCGGAATTAAGTTTCCTTAATAATATGTTCATAGAGAGCGTTAAGATTCTCCGTGTCTTTTTGTAAATTAATGGTATCATTAAATTTCTTAATAAAAAACATTTCAGCTAATTCCCTCTTTCTTATCTGTCTCTCCCTATGTATTATTTCTGGCTTTTGCCAATCAAAATTGTGCCCTAAGGATGTTCGATGCTTACTAACTACCGACTGCTTACTCGCATCTTTTTTGATATCATTCTGGTGTTCCCTGCCACCACCGCACAGCTCTGACATGTAAACGACTAACGAAAATGCCGTTTAACGTTTATTTTACTTCTGTGATTTTGACGCACAAATATGTAAGCTTTGATTTATATAATTATTATTGATTTATACTTATTGTTGCGATCTTTGATTTTCGATGTTTAGTTTTAGATTCAGCGTAGTTTGGGCATTATGTCTGACTAATGAATATTTGTGAGTCGCTTTTATACGCTTGAAAAGGACCGAAATTTGCGGTCGAAACGTAGCGTTCTTTAATTAATAAATTTGCCAGTTTGGTCGATCATTATACCTTTGCTATATATTATAATAATTCATCTGCATTGCAATTATCCTCCGTTTATGTACATAGCGCGGATGCGTCTTAACAGATATTATATGTATAGATTTTTATATTTATAAAGGTACATTACATCTTTGTAACGCTCGTTCAGTAGATGTGACTGTAGGATAAAATTTGGATAGCCGATTCTCAGCGACATAGCATTTACTTTCTCAGACGCTAAACGCTTGGTTTCGTCGTCGATCCAACTGGTTTTGTCTAGCAGCTCTCTAAAGGATCGCTGTATTTCTCGAGTCATCGATAGTGTCTGTCGATAAACAAATAAAACGTGTCTCCTCTGGCTCGTATTTAATAAAGATATAAATATTCTATATTTCTCTACTTTCCTCCTCTTTTTCTCCTTCTTTCACAATTGTTACACTAATTATAAATCGCATGCAGTATTATCTCAAGAGTGAACTAGGATATATTATACTCACGTCGTTTTTACTATTTTCATCGAAATACTTTTTTACAAACATCGAACCAACGGCCATGTCCATGTTCGAATTGACTTGAGTTACACAACTTTTCCATCTTGACGGAGCTTGTTCTCTACCGAACAATATGTAATAAAATTTTTGCTTAGCCTCCTGAAAACGATCATCCAAGTTGTTCACTCTGTGCCGCACAAATCTCCATAAAAGATAATTTGCCACTGTTCTGCGAAAATAATGGATTGCTCGTAACGCTATATATACTATAGGTACGTATACATCTGCATTAAAAATGCAAAATGTGGGAAGGAAGGAGCAAAGTTGCAACATGTAAAATCTATAATGCACCTAGATTGCGTCTTTGAAAGTAAAACAACCAAATCTTGGATGTATTGCAACGCGAAGACGACAACTGGCTCGGAAAAGTGTATCGGTCGAACCAAGACGATCGACAAATAACGGCGCCAATCGATTTGCGGCACGAGTGCTCTCAGTTCACCTATACTCATTCGTCGATAGAGCTCCGAAAAATTTCGTCTTTCGTCCGGTGACGATGTAATCTACGAGATTCGAGATCGATAATCGTATTGTGAAACAGACAACGTAAATACATAAATGGAGGGGAAGGAGGAGAAATGGTGAGAATGTATATACCGATGCGAGTTGCGTTTCGAATTCAATCAGCTCCTCGGCATCAATGGTCGCATTACTCAAGGATGCTCCGAGTAAGATTACGATTCTCGTCAAGTAGTCCTTGTAAGCCTCCAGGTAAATTGCGTTAGACGGTTGAAGGAAATAATCTCTCGTAGGAAGCCCGAGCGACGTTTGATCAAACTGCGAACGAAATGTTTCCAAGATGTTTATTTCTTAATTGTTTCTTTGTGATATGGCATGATATCTTATCTTATATTTTATGGCAAGGCCAAGCCAAGCACGATACAACGAGTCACCCTCTATTACCTGTATCACGTACTTGTCGCTGTTTTTAATATCTGGACCTACCCATTCCGAGATCAATACGTCATTATTGTACAATCGAAGTTGCGCGGTCAAGAGGAGCCAGTCGAATTTGTCAGGATCCCAGTCTGGCCTTAAAATCGGCCAGCCACCAAGTTCATCCAGAAGCCGGACGAGTGGTTGCTCCATACGTTGCTCCAAGATCTCTAGCCATATCCTTGACGCGTTAAAAATCTCGCACGAATAATATTAGCTTAGTCTTTACTTTACCTTAGTACTATACGCGTGCATCTACTTACCGTAATTCATGCAGCTTTGAAACAGATGTTTCGCCTTTACCGTAGCATCGTCGCCGTTTGTCTTATCGGCATCGCGCGGTATCGGATCCTCTAGCAATTCTCTCAGTACAGAATCCAAAGATTCTCTGAGCATCTCGAAAGTATCGTAGCCAGCTTTGTCTTTCGGAATAGGATTACGTATCGCCCAATTACCACAAGCATATTGATAGAAATCCTGACACGGATCCACGCTCTTATCCATGTACCTCAGCATTATTCGAGCTACGTTCGACAAGTGACACTCTTTTAGTTTATCTTTGACTATAGAACACTCTTTTATATAGTATTTTCACTTTGTTTTCTTCGCGGTAAGCACAGTGCAGGTATTTTCAAAAGTATATACCTTTAGGTATATATATTTATTATTTAATTGATATCTATACTACGATATTATAATGCGTCAGCAAGAAATTTCAAGAGCTGAAAGAAAAATATCGTAGCTCTCGTAATGCGCTACTATGGCTACTATATGTACTTGCCTCGAGCCTCTCTGATACTTGTAGCGTTTCCTTCGCCTTTCCAGAATGTACGAAGATCAGGGACTAGGTCGTCCTTGATCGCACCGTGTCCGTCGGCCACCGACAACCACGTTTCATTGATGGAAATGGAGAACGAGTCTTCCTCACGAGTCTTTCCTCTCACCGATCCCCCCTTTGATCGTTTCTCAACACCTACGTCCGCGAATCTTAAAATTATCAAATGGCATCACTTCATCCTCCTTTCTGAATATATTGAAAAATTTATCACAATTGACGATTGGATTCAATTAGAATTCGAATTGGATGACAAGAATATTGAATCATAGGTTTCATGTATCGATTTTTAAGTATGTACTATAATATACTGACTCGGAATAGTGATAGTTACACTTGGTTCCACTACTTTCATAAGTATCGACAGCTTCTTCTTCCGGATAGTAATCGCCTAAGAAATTTTCGTCCTCGGTGTTCCGCGCGTTATTGCTTTCGGTCGTGTCGCCAATCTTCACCTATGGAAAATTTAATGATAATCGAGAGAATTCTTCGATCGAATTATAATTGAACACACTCACGCACGCATATCTTTGGATTATGATTGTATATCCCGTAGCATACTAAAATGGCACAGGAAGCGAAAGGTATAAAATGTTCAATTCCACTTATTTTATTCCTACGCGCACAAATTATAGGTACTTTCGTCCTTTTTCTCTTTTTTTGCGATGATGGGGAAATGGTGATACATGATCGACGAACGAGTCTCCAGAAAATATAATTGCAAATTGATAGCGTTGCCGTGAGGAATTCTTTTCTCTAAAAGAGATCTGACGGATTCTTTTTCCAATATATAAAGTATAAAATTATAAAATGTTATAACCCGAAAGAGAACGAATTTACATTAACTATTGAGATGTACTGCAACAGCTAGTTAGATGAGATATCATTGATTGCTTTGAACAATTTATTTCTTCACCCAGCTGTGTACCTTGATTCTGTCGACGTACGACTTCACGCTGTCTGAAGCTTTCTCGGAGAAGGATCTCTCCGCTGTATCACTTTTCCTATCTGATTCTTCCCTCGGAAGGGAATCTGCCAATTTGCCGTTAGCTAAACGAGCGTGTGCACGAGACGAGGACGTCGCTCGATCGTCCAATTCGAAACCATCCCTCGTGTGATTCTCCTGAAAAGAATCGTGTCGTCTTCGGGATATTTTCTTGCCACTTGTGGCGTATGTGGATAATGATTGCAGACAATGCAAGGACACGGGGATGGAACAGGAAGAGAGAGAGAGAGAGAGAGAGAGAGAGAGAGAGAGAGAGAGAGAGAGAGAGATAGAGAAGGCGCGAAAATGAGACATGGTAGAAGGAACGTATAGAAGAGAGGGAAAGAAGCCGGGTTATTCTTTAATCAAAGAACCAAATTTGGGATCTTGAGTCCTGAATTTGTTTGGAGATTAAGTACCCCGTCGATGTCTCGTTTGCGTCGGTGGGGCAATTGCGATCGAAATAGAGGATGCTTGTCTACAGGCACGTAACTCGTTTTCATATCGGGAAGCAAAAGTCGGTCCTCTTCTTCGGTTTCTTCCGCCGTACGTTCTACGTCGTTGCGACTGGTAGCTGATAATAACGTAATTAATCAATTCTTTTGAAAAACGTAGGTATAGTAAGTACGGTAGAGTACGGTTTGACAACTTTTTTTTATCTCTACGATGCGGCAAAAAAATCAATATATCTTGATTTGTTCAGATTTATAATTTTACATACTACTCTGATATTTGGCTCATGTCTATTGTTCAATATAATGACAAACAGTGACGAGACTGATAAAATTTTTTTAGCTAATATCGCGCAACGCGATATCTTGCTTGATATAAGACGGAATATACCATTTACTCTGTACAAGTAGTAAAAGTATATAGGATTTGGTAGATTTGAGCCAATCATTGAAATGGAATCGTTAACTAAGAATCGTTAACATTGTTATGTCTATATATATGGTGCATATAACGATGAAAATTAAGAGCTCTTTAAGGAACTTACGCCAAAAAACGTCCTTCTCAATTTTTTCTTTGTCCTGTTCCCGCATCTCATAAAAAGTGGAAACCGCACGTGAGTCGGAGGCTTTGGTTGTGGCTTGAAATCGCGACAAAGCAATAAACACTATAGTAATCGGCAGCAACACGGCGGGTATGAGGAGCATCAGTTTGATACGAAAACGCCGCGCTTCACTTCCGCCAGTACACCATCTGACAATGAGTGTTGCAAAAAAGATTCACTCACTTGTTAAAAGTGCGAGAAACTTGTTGTTCAAGAAATAGAAAATATAGAAAATAAACAACATGAAACTTGTCACACACTTGAGTCTACCGGTTTCCTTATTGATGGCCAATCTGCACGACGGACACGGTCCACCGTAGAAAAAGTCATCGTCGTTGAATTGGTTCAAGTTGCTGCCACTTTGCATTTTCTCTGAAAACAATTGAACGCGCCTCCGTTGGACAAGATTAATTTAGTTTCGTGTAATATCACGTGCCATTTGCGGGAAGAGGGAAAGAGAGAGAATGAGAGAGAGAGAGAGAGATATGAAAAACTTAACATATATATTTAGTAGACACTGTAGGGTAGTAGAATAAAATTCATCCTCTTCTATTGTATGTTTACTGACCACGTTGCATCAAAGAACTGAGAGAAATGATACGAGTCCGTGTGAATACACGTGTACGCGAATACAACAAAATACAATATGAAATACAACAAAATTTTAAATCTGTATAAATATAGTGTAAATCTGTAAATATAACAAATTGAGGACCATAACAGTTTAATAGTATGCTTCAATTACTCTCCGCAGCGCAGAGTTTTTGTTCCCGACATTATTAATAATAATAACAACTAGAGAGATATGTTGATGGTAATAAAAACATTTAAAAATGCTTTCCTATATAAGATGGAATAGAAAAGCTGCCGAACCACTCCCAATTGAATTCGACTAAATTCAGTGGAAACCTATGTCATAATCAGAGGAAGTAAATTTAAAAAGAGAAAAAGAAAACACGCTATTGTGCGTTTATTCTTATAACTTTATGGCAGACTCGGACTAATTATACTCTCTACTCGGCTCATTTCTTAATAGCAAATTGGCCAATACTGTACATGCATGTATTGTGCTTTTATATATTTTCAGAGAAAATTATACTCTAGAGAAAACGAAATCGGAAATTTAAAGTCTGCCAATTCGGAGAGGGAACGATACCAACCTGCCAAATCCTCGCGCGATGTAGCTTGTATTTTGTATATTATAATTATATCCATGCAAGCAATTGTTCAACTTACTCTCGCGAATGATGCAAACGATGCGAACGATTGCTTATCCACTACCAATTCCGAGCACAAATTCTGAACAACAACGTATATATGTACGTACGTACTCTTACAACGTAAGCACGAAACTTTATCCGAAATCAGCGACTGACAAAGACTGACGAGACGTTAAATGCGCGCCAAAGTCGAATGGACCGAATGGGGACAGATTATTACGTGCCCGTCTCCGACCGGAGCAAAAGTGTTAGCTCGTCGAATGCGCGAGAGGCAACGCGACTGCCTACGTATTATTGCGAGCTACGAGAGCGAATCTCTGCCAGGCGGTATTTGTGCGGAAATAATTTACATACGTACGGTCGCCCGTGCCCCTGTCGTGAGTCGTGACTCGTGACGCCAATCGCGAGAGTAGCAACCAAGTCGGAGAGACACGGCTTTGTATTTGCGGCACGCACACGTAGAGAGAGAGGGAGGAGGGAAGGAGAGAGACATTTTACGCGCTCCTTACGTCGAGTTACTCGTCAATCGACCCTAATAACTTGCAGTTATCGTTCAATAACGTACGATAAGTCATATTTCACATTCTACATGCGACCCCATCGCGATCGTTATATCGAGTCCATCTCATTGTCACGCACCGATCGTCCTCCATTCTAACTTAATCGTAACAATATCTTCCAACGTATTATTTTTATACACATTCGTACGATATACATATATAAAAATAACATAGACTGCACATACGACACACGATGCCGATGACATTGATGAAGAGATACACTCATTTTTGCGTTGGAATTTCAATTAAAAATTGTCCCTTGAAATTTAGATTGGAACTAGAACTGGAATCGCTCTATTTTCGCTGTCGCCTACTAACTTTCATTACTCTCCTCTTCGACGGGGTAATCATCGTAGCTGGGTAAGATGTTCCAACGAAATCTATTGTAGTCGTTTATGCTCGTTTTCCGGGGGATGACCTTCATCGTTATTAAAGTCCTGTCCATCCGTGACAGAACTGCGAACACGCAGTTAATATCTCGATGATGATACGCGCGTAAGTGGCACTCATGATAATTTCTATCATCGAAATCGTATATGAAATTTTTTATATCGACGACGTTTATGAAAGGTATGAGATTTATGAGATTCTAATTACACTCGATACTACGAATCAAATTGTCTTTCTTTTCCTCTACTTTCATTTATAAAGCCATTTTTCTTAATGGCACTCTATATATGCGCGGATAAAATTCGCTTGTATTTTCTTCAAATTTAAAACTACTTTTTATAGTTATTATATGACTGAACTAACACACATGAGCAATCTGAAATAAATGCCGAGAAGTATGCTACGACAAATATTGGTATGTATGTATGTACAACTTGGAAAAATCAAAAAGCGACAACTACGACTTGACCGAGTTGAAAGCTTCAAGCTTCAAATTACTGCAATGTGTGTACGCGCGCGCGTGTACTCAAACTGGGTAAAGCTATGCAAGTGTGACTTTTAATTTGTGAAACATGCGATGTCACGGAGAGAATTGATATTTCAACGAAAATGGTACAAAAATTATCGTATCTGTTGCAAATGGAAAAATCTTTAATTATTTTATTGAAATAATTTTATTAATTAAAGTTTATAAAAATTGTATGTATACTTATACACATTACTCATTAGTACATTTAAACTTTAAGAGATGCTATCAAATTGTGGCAACGAGCATCATCTATATAGTTTTGCCGATTAAGCGCAAAATAAGATGGTCCAGGATAGGATATCATTGAGCTGCCTAGACATTCCTCTCCAGAGTATAAAACAGCGTACTGAAATTTACACACATGCACACAATATATGTACGTGTGTATATATATATACATATTATATACCTATATATATATAACACCGTGTAACACGATTTTTGTGTAACTTAATGACTATGTTAGTATTTCTTGTGCCAAAAGATGACGGAAAATCGTTGGATTTTTGCAGAAATATTGCTTTTGTGACCAGGACATCGTATTTTTGAAATTTCAATATTTTTCCAGGATTGGAGATAAATTTGACTCTGGGTGTGCTTCGATTAACAGGTAAAAATATTTTTAGCTTTGTGGGGTTGCCTAGACCTCTCCTGAACTGAGAAATGTGTGGTAGGTGTGTCGAATAAAAAAAATTTTTTATAAACAATTAAATAAAAAAACGTTAATTTTTTGGAAAATGTGGCCATAAAAAATGTTTTTTTCTATTCGACACACCTACCACACGTTTCTCAGTTCAAGGGAGGTCTAGACTATCCCCAAAGCCAAACATATTTTTACCTGTTAATCAAAGCACACCCAGAGTCAAATTTATCTCCAATCCTGGATTCTGGAACAATATTGAAATTTCAAAAATACGATGTTCTGGTCACTAAAGCAATCTTTTTGCAAAAATCCAATGATTTTCCGTCATATTTAGGCACAAGAAATACAACTAACATAGTCATTAAGTTGACACAAAAAAAAAGTCAAAATTTGTTGCCAAGTGTAATATACACACAACATATGAAGAGGGGTTAAAGCCATATAGTGGTGTGTCACTTTTTTTAACCTATTTTTTTAACCACATTTTTAAACTGGGGGTCAATCATGTATTAAGGTGGAAACGTGAAATGTGAAAAGTTTCATATGACTATCTCTTTCTATTCAACACCAACACCAATAGAAAGAGAAACTTCACTTTTCACGTTTCCACCCTAGGGGAAAAGATTCACGATTGACCTCCAGGGGGTTAATCATGAATCTTTTCCCCTAGGGTGGAAACGTGAAAAATGAAAAATCTCTCTTTCTATTGATGTTGAATAGAAAGAGATAGCCATATAAAACTTTTCACTTTCCACGTTCCACATTAATACATGATTGACCTCCAGAACTCAACTCGATAGGTTAAAAAAAATGACTTACACCACTATGGCTTTAACCCCTTCATATGTAGCTTGACTCGCGCTCTTCTTATATGCCATGCTTATACAATATAATAACACTTCTCAAAGTACATCGGTTCGAGCGTATGGGAAACCGATTTATCTTTGCAAGAATACGTGATATAATATCGAAGAGAGTAAGAATATGTAAGACGAAATAAAAAGTCATAAGAATCTATACTATCGACTATATATACATGTATATATAGTAGATATACAATCGGTCGCGAACTGACGTGTAGAATTAAGCAATAACTAAAAACAAATAACAGCACACGTTACAATCGTTGAAATAAAGCGTATGATTGGCTTAGTAAATAACTATTTTCTGACAACTTTACTGTAATATCGCGCGTAAAATGTCGAATATCAACGGGCACGTAAATGTAGGAGCACCGTTTCATATATTATTCGCTATAATCTATAATTTATATACCTGCCCCTGCGTAATCGCTCGTAAAAATGCGTCAAGACGGATAAATAAGTGACCGCTGGACATCTTGTATATTCTGCATGCGATCAACGGATTTCTATGCTGAAAGCGAAAGTTACACGTCAACACGCCATTGTTCAATTCGCGCGGCTCCTCGTTGATCCAATGAATCTCCCGCGTTATCAAAAAGTCGGTGTACAACGCTGGATGAGTTGTGCCACCTACCTACATTGTAAGAAGAATACTATTAGTAAGTTTTAATTTATTTTCAAATAAAATGTTTTAATTTTCTATCGCATACCACCGCAATGGTATTAGACTTTTGATCCTTGCTAAACACATAATAAGGCTTGAGACAGCTGGCAATTTTACATCTTTGCCCTATTGTCCGTTTGTGAATACCATCGTGTCTACCTACCGACAGTCCACTATCCAAATCTATATAGTCACCAGATTTATCTTTTATATACTGCAAGCGTTATAAAATATAATAATGTCATCGTCATCTCGTTTTATCTTATCGGAAGCACGCGGCATTAAATGAGGAGAAACATAAGTATAATGTATCTCTTTTTACCTCTGAAATAAAATCTTGAAACTCACGTTTTCCCACGAAGCAAATACCCATGCTTTCCTTCTTCCGTGCTATCTGGCGCAATCCTATTTGTACAGCCATCATCTTTACGTGACTTTTCAAGTAATTTCCAAGAGGAAACATGCAACGTCTCAAAGTTTGTTGCGGTACTTGGCTCAAAAAGAAGGTTTGATCCTTATTGCTGTCTTGTGCCTGTAACAAGCACACGTCTACAGAATTATAATAGTCGCACGCTATCGTTGCATTAAGAAATATTTAATTAATTTCACTTGATTCGATATAGGATACTTGCTGGCGTTTGCTCTATAATTTTCTAGATAAGGTCCAAAGCTCGTTTTAGCGTAATGACCCGTTGCAATTGCATCTGCTTGAAATCTATTACGTGCGAGATGGAAAAATTTATCGAACTTGATCTTCTTGTTGCACAAAATATCTGGGTTCGGAGTATAACCATTCTGATACTTTTCCACAAGATCACTGAGAAAAATTAGAAACATAGGGAGTAAAATGAGGCTATCCTCGCTCGCGCGTGCGTGCGAGGTCCAAAATGTCCATGTATATAGGTATGTACAGTACATACCTAAAGACCTCATTCCAATATTCTTTGACAAAGTCCACCTGTATCAAAGGAATTTTTAATTTGTCGCAGATCCATCGAGCATCGTCGTAATCCCTCTCGACCGTGCACCTTCCCGTTTCGTCTCTAATATCCCAGTTTTTCATAAATACTCCAGTGACGTTGAATCCTTAAAAAGAAGAAGAAAAAGAAAAAAGAAAGATATTCCAAGATATTCCGTATATCAATGAAAAAGATAAAGCTACAATTTTTTTTCTTTATTCCTACCTTTGTTTTTAAGTAGAAGAGCCGTCACGGCGCTATCGACACCGCCAGACATCCCCACAACAACATTTCTGATCATCTCTATGGAACAATCGATTCAAGTATGTATGTTCATACATATGTATATCACGTACGTTTTTCGGTTTTTCCGTAAACTCTTTATAGCGTATAATTAATGACCTTACATGAAATGGATGAAGACGTGATGAAAACATGTTTCATAATTTCATATTATGATCGTGATGTCGTGGCTTCGCGTTATGTCAAAGGTAAAAGGTATATCGGTAGTAGTATTACAATTAAGTTAAGATTACGCTACTGCTTATAATTGTAACTACGCGATCGCTGCACTCTGCCTGGTTGACCGACCTCACCACAATAGGTATATTATATTATAAGAGAAACGCTACGTATTGTATCTCTCATATTCTTACATTACATACGGATATACGGGTAAAAACCTCTTAAAATATTTTTAAGATATTTTTTAGGAAGTTTAAAATAATTTAAAATAATTCACAAAAATATTTCTAGAATATTTCTATGTCCGTCAAATCATGCCAAAAAAATATTTTCAAAAATGTTTTTAAAAGATTGCGTACAAATAAACTATATTTTAAAAAATGTGCTGTATGGGTATATGTATATGTATAGATATATGTATACACGTAAACGTCGTAACGTCGTAAACGATAAGAATTTTTTAAATTATAAAGTACTTGCCGAAACTTGCCGATGACACAACGCACAACACAAACGTGAAAACGTGCGCTGAACGATGAACCGAACGATTAGAATTTTATCCACTGATCTATTCTATGTATGTTAAATGTTAACTGGATACCGTAATTAGTAATTACCGTAATGAGATTGAGTTTGAGAATTAGACACTACCACCTCTGAACTCAGGGACAAGTACTTATATGTATGTATAGCGTGAATTGCTGCTGGCTGCATGGTAAGTTATCGTCTCTCTGTATCATAAGGTAAAAAACTTGGTATTTTTAATATAATTTCTACAGTTTTAAATATACACATGTGTATGTATATGTATCATACTTTATAGATATAAAGTCAAATATATAATACATATACAGTAACATACATACACATATTAACAACTTCAATTTTAACCATATTTTATGACAAGATTATAAAATACATATATGTATGTATATATTTTTACTTTACTTAAAATTACAACGTGTATATGTATATGTGTATGTGTGTTAATTGTATGTATTATATATTTGGCTTTATAGCTATTTAAAATATGTTAAGCGTCGTCTACAATAGCTGTAAGCGTATACATATACATATGTATGTATTTAGTAAGATGTAAGCAGTAAGCTATTGACCAACTACAGTCGATTATTTTTGAATTGTAAAAATCTCATTAGTCAATAGCTTACTGCTTACATCTTACGGCTATTGTAGACGATGCTTTATAGAAATTATATTAAAATTAATTAACTATTAAAAGTATTAAGTTTTATCTTACGATACAAAGAGTCGATAACTTACCATGAACCATCATGACAGTGACACACACACACGTTACATACATAATATACATGCATGTGTAGTCCCTGAGCTCAGAGTTGATAATGTCCAATTCTCGATATGGCGCAGATCATGTGAATATACGCAATTGACGCAACAACACCTTATCACAAAGAAAAGATAGGGAAAGGGAAGGCTGTATGCTCTGTATTTAGTTATGACATATATCTATGATTTTATCCAAGAACGAACGTTTCGATATACCTCCGATGCTCCGATAGGCCTTGCTTGAGTTGCTTGTTGCTTGCCTGGTCTGACGCCGTGTGACGTTGACCAGTGACGGCAGTGACCAATGACGCCCACCGGGCCCACCGCTGACACGACACGTGCAGTCGTGCACACACGCGTGCATGCATATGCCCACAATGCCTAGATTGCCCACCAGGCCTACGTCGCAACCCCGCGCAACACGCTATTCTTTAAAAAATTCAGAAATTAGTCGCGTCGGACGAACGTCGCGCGTCGCGCGTCGTCAGTCGTCTCTCGTGCCGATTCGAGCGTTCGAGCAGTGACGAGTGATCGAAGTGATTCGAGGCTCGCGCCTGAGCGGGAGCGGCCTGGAGTTTCCTTGCGGAGCAAAGTCCGTCGGCCAATCCACGCGCGGCTCTCTCAGGTCAGCGACCAGTCAAGCTCATCGACAGATAAACGTCCAACAATTACAACGCGTGGTCTGCGTGGTGGCAACTGGCAAGTCGCGGCATAAGCGCGAAGAGCAACGAAACCTAAGGAAAAGTGAGGAAAAGCCGCGATGCGACCGCGACGCTACGCGTGCCACACGTATCGAAAATTGCAGTCGCCGACTCACCCACGACACCGACTGATCGACGCGACGCGACGGTCTCGCGAGCAGGAGCAACGCCGCGCCGCGCGATCCTGTTGCGGCTGCGGCAGCGGGCCATTTCGCCATTTTGCGCAGTTTCCATGACCCAGAATACCCAGATTACAATGGTCAGGGGAGGGGGAGGAGGGGCTCCGTTCGTCGTCTCTTGGAACGGCCGGTAGCAGCAGCAGCAGTACATACATCACACATGCCCGATGCCCGATGCACCCGAGTGGTTGGTAACAGAGACCAGACCCTGAGACCAGAGACGCCGCTGGTCGCGCCAATACGCTCCTGCGCAGTACCTCCCCCCCCCACTCTCGTCTCCCGTCCCGCTACCCGCTACCCTACCCTACCCGCTACGCGACCAGTCGTTCCTTGTTTGCCATCACAAAATCCAATAGTTTGCCTTGTACCACTGCAGGAGCGAGAGTGCGCGGTTCAGCGGTTTCATGTACGCGTCTTACTTATGGAAAAGTGTGGTGAATCCGACGAGTCCGATGTAACTCGTGCTTCTCGTTTACACGAAAAATGTACATTATCCCGCGTTTGTTTACCCATACTACGAGATTTCGCCGTTGCTGAGAAGTAATCTCGCTCGTTCGCGCGCGCGCGGGTATTCGTAGAAGCAAGAACATACTAGTGAACTAGTGAATTCCTACGGGCAACCGGACCGACCGGCCCCTTAAGGCTTGTCGATTTTTTGGTCGTGAAAAAACGGTGAACCAAGGAAGAAAGAGGGAGAGAGAGAGAGAGAGGAAATAAGAGGAAGATAGGTGTGGAACGTACAGAAATTGCAAGAGGGGGGACAGGATCTAAGTATATGAGGAGAAACAGAGTGAGAAAGTAAGAAAGAGCGGGAGGAAGAAGAGAGAGAGAGAGAGAGAGCGCTTGCGCGCGCTCACGGTGCTGTGTGTGCGCGCGCGGATGCATACGTGTGTGTGAACGGAGCGAGCGCGCGGACGCGAACGGAAGAGGAACAGAGAGAGAGAGAGAGAGAGAGACAGGGGCGAGGAGTGAGGGGGAGAGAAAGAGAAAGACAGTGAAAAAGAACTGTAGTGCAAGTGTAAGGGTAAGGGTCGATTACACGGCGTTGAGAGGCACGACCGCGAGAGAAGAAGCTGGTGATACGAGGCAAAAGTGCCTCCTACGGCGACGGCGGTGGCGGTGGCGGCGGCGGCGTCGGTGGCGCTTCGCGGAGGAAAGGAAGTGACTGCACGCGGCGCGGACGTACGTTCCTACCTATCAACTCGCCGCGAGTTCGCTCCGGGAGCGGGAATGCGTTATGTATTTACGTAGAATATTGCGTAACGCACAACGGGCCGGCTAGAGTGTTTGAAAACGCGCGTTTCAGAATTTCGCGACATAGGCCAACGCAGTCGGGGTCGTCGAGGACCCGGGAGTCCTGTAGTGTGGTGCCGAGTGTTGACTTGACTGTGCCGGCGCAAGTTTCGCGCAGTTTCACGTGTGCATAAATACGCAGCAGGAATCCAACCTGATCCAACCTGATCCAACCCGGCCATCGACGCGATCGAAAGTTTCGGGGGAGCCGGAGGAGAGTCGGCGACGCCAGTGTACGACTCACGACTCACGGCGACAACCAAGGGACATATCTCGACCGCGACGTCACCGCGAGGTACGTCGCGTCCCCGCTCGTATACCTCGTGCTTCTACGACGAAACCTACGTGGGAGATAGGGACGCACAAAACGTGTTTTCTCAAATGGAAATTGGTACGTATGGAGAAGGAGAATGTCCGAGAGGAAAGAGAAAGAGAGACGCCAGTCCGTCCATCCGTCCGTCCGTCCGCAACCTCAATGTCCGGGACATTTAGGTGCGCGTTCCTCATCTTCGTCGCGTGTTTGATGCGATTTTTTCCACTTACATACGCGCGGCACCGCGTCGAGAGCTTCACAACGGAACGGAGCTCGATCGAGTCTCCTTCTCTCCTCCGCCCCCCCCCCTCTCTCTCTCTCTCTCTCTCTCTCTCTCTCTCTCTCTCTCTCTCTCTCTCTCTCTCTCTGTCTCTCTCTTTCTTTCGTGGCTAGCACGAGTTTACAATTTATTTTTGTAACGCGCTTGTGTCTCGAGGGCCGAGGCTCGCGCGTCGCTCGAAAACGCGATAAAATCGCTCCCCCGTTTCATCGCAAAATATTGCCGTTTAAGTATGTACGTCTCGTCGGATCTCCATCACCGCCACGGTAGAAATGTACTTTTACTCCAGGTGACTGAAATTGTCCGACGACATCGAGGAGTAGTTTCTTTCGGTCTTAAGGAGAGTCGAGATCTTCTGTCTAACCTAACTTGATGCACTTGATTAATAAACACGTTGCATTTTCCTACATCTTTCGAAATTCTATATTAATGTATATACGTCGTTTAGTCGCGTATAGGCGTATAGGATTTAATCATTTGGAAAATGCCTATAAGCTACCAAAGAAATTTGAATAGGATTTCACGTATAATTTAATCATTTTTTTGACAATCACGAGACGTACGTACACATGTGTGTGTGTGTATATATATGTGCCTATATATTTCACACAAGTACCTATATACTTATTGTTAGAAAATTTCCAACATGTAATGTACTAACATCATCTTATCTTATATCTTATGTTCATGTGAATATATAAATGTACTTAAAATGAGTACTATTGACATTCGAATATTCAAGCAGCTTAGAAATATCTCTGTGTCTCGTAAGATTCATTTACCTATACATAATTCCAAAATAAGTATGATTTGCCAGAGATACAAATGTGAATCTAAACTAACCTTCTCTAAAAATAATTATCAACTTTAACGTTTTGAGATCTTGCAATTAGTAAAATTGAAAGGTTTCGGGAAATAAGTGATATCTCGATGATACATGAGGTCTTTTCTTTTTAGTTCTTGCACGGTTCAGCTTTCTTTTTTTTCTTTCCACGTTGAAGAGAAATAGAGAAAACATGAGCCATGCAACAACTTCAGTTATTCAGTGATGTGTACCATGCTACCATGTGTGCGGTAGACAACATTGAAACGTAATGTTAATCTTTAAATAAAGATTTGTTGTGGATTCATTTTTAACGACGATATATATTTTTAGTATTACAATCATTTCAGTCAATTCACGCGTTATTTTACAACTTGCCATTGTCATTTTTATATTCGTAAATGAAGTAATTTTATAAGATAAGGGAAATCCGCTCCACCCGGTATTTGCCAAATTTTTATTACGAATAAGTACGTGGCTAAATTTTTCCTGAAAATATATTGCTTTTGATAGTGATTTGTAAATTAAATTGCAAATCGGAGAGAGCTGAATGAATCTCTTTTTGAATTACTTTTTTATTTCAGCATCTCCAATGTGATTTGCGATGAAACGTGTTCGTGGACTAGACGACATAACATCACCACCTGCAAAACACTCGGCAGTGAGTGCGGGAAGTGGCTTAGGTGGTGGAGGAGGTAATTTAGATTACCACGCCAGCAGTGCAATAGGTGTTGTTGTACCTGGTCAAGCAGTTCGGTCTGTTGCTTCGAAAGAAATGCCGGCAAGTATACAGTTTGGTACTGCCCAGGCTCAACAACAATATACCGGAGCGATTGTTGTGCCAACCGCAGCACCATCTCCCATCAAGGTAAATTGCTAAGTATGATGATGATGATGATGATGATGATAATATCGTAATATAGATATAATATCGTAGTACGTTATGTTATAAATGTCTTATATGCAGCAGGCGAGTGGTTCTGCGGGAGGACTCGGCTCCACGTGTAGCAGTAGCGGCATAAGCACTGGCGGTGGTTTGCATAGTGGAATAGGTGGTAGCAATAGTCATGCAATGGCTTCTCAACAACCGACATCAGGATCGCAAAATCAAGTCCATACGCAGCAGCAATCGACAATAAGGCACAAGGTTTGCGCCAACTACTTTTTCCTCCTTTCTCATCACATATGCGCGCGTGCGCGCGTACGCAAATGTACAAACTAAACATGCCTATTGTGCACTTCAGCAATCATAAAAGTAGTTTGTAAATAAGAGCAACTGTCGCTATAGGTACATTCTGGCAGTGTAACACCGTTAGCTTCCACCCCACCCGGCTCTAATCTAGGAGGAGGAAGTGGATCTCAACAGTTCCAGAGATTAAAAGTGGAAGATGCATTATCTTATCTGGATCAAGTAAAATATAAATTTAGCGATCAACCACAGGTGAGCTACAACAAAGAATTAAATAAGAAGAAGCGTGCAAGATTATTGATATCGTATAGCTAATTGTATTGAAACATCAGTGGATAAATAAAAAAGAAACGCTCAGTATTTTTCATATTGTGTTAACGTAAATCTTTATTCGTAGGTGTACAATGACTTCTTAGACATCATGAAAGAGTTCAAATCTCAAAGTATAGATACTCCGGGCGTTATAACCCGAGTGAGTCACCTCTTCAAAGGTCATCCCGAACTCATCGTTGGTTTCAATACATTTCTCCCACCAGGCTACAAGATAGAGGTACAAGCGAACGAGCAAGGATATGCTTTCCAAGTATCGGTCAGTATGCCCAGTCCAACGGCAACGCATACCGCCACGTTATCGCAGCATCATTGTACGGTGAACGTTGGTTCACCTCCTGTAGCTAGTCCGCCCACGCAGCCTGCAAAGGCACCTCCCGTTTTACAAATAATGCAAGGGTAAGCATTTCACCCAAATCTACATAATCTATATATTGTTACATTGTTCGATTGTTCTTAGGTCGGGTAATATACATCATACTTTGGCAAACAGTATTACAACTAACAGCTTAACTGTTCACGCGCCATCACCGCCACCAGTATCAGTGTATAATAATTCACATGTGAGCACTGCACAGGCGCAAGCTGTCAGTCAGGCTTTAAGTCAAGCGGATGGTGTGTCGACTGGTGGGCAAACGCAGCAAAGCCAGCCGGTTGAATTTAATCATGCGATAAACTATGTTAATAAAATAAAGGTAGGATTACTAGCAAGAAGAGAAAGATTCTCGAGAAACGGTGGTGTGTGTGTGTGTGTGCGCGCGCGCGCGTGTGTGTATGTTTGTGTGTTTGTGTTTGTGTGTGTGTGTGTATGGAAAACAATAGAGACAGTATAAAAGGCATAAAATTTGTTATTTTCAGAATCGTTTCCAAGGTCAACCAGATAAATACAAACGTTTTTTGGAAATATTGCATACGTATCAGAAAGAACAACGAAATTTAAAGGAATCTGGCCATATGGGAGGTACAAGTTCCGGTGCGACAGGTGGTACAAAACACTTGACAGAAGCGGAAGTTTACAGCCAAGTTGCTAAATTGTTTGAAAATCAAGAGGATTTACTTGCTGAGTTTGGACAATTTTTGCCGGATGCCACTAATCAGCAAAGTTCGTTGGTGAGTCGGTGTTTATTTATACACAGTAGGACAAAACAACGATATAGAATTTCGACGGAATAGAATTTTAGATTAATTGCAATCTAAGAAATTGTCCTAGAAAATAATACTGGTCTTATGTACGGACTTTTGAACGAGTATGTTTGTAACAGACGTACGTGCATGGGAACATACGGTTTGTGGTTATTGTTTCTTGTTTTTCTAAAACTTTGGTAATAGGGACCACGTATACACGTGCGAGGAGGGAGGGGGGCGGGCACAAACGGGAAGACGATGTTTATAAAAAATGCGTGCTTGTCCTATTAGAGGTTGTAAGCTGTTGTAATAATATCGCTTATCGTTTTAAACTCACATCCGTGAGTTCATGTGCCTTCTCGCGTTCTCTTGATCCATATTTACACACAAGGACAAAAGAAGAGAATATCGCGCACCCATAACTTTTATTTTTGTTTGCGCTGACACTTTTTCTGTCACTGAGAAAGCTGTTTTCTCATCGGGTGAAGTAGTCAGTTTTGATTCCTATTAGTCTGCCATGTTTCAGACTAATAAGGCGGCATCGGTTAACGATCATGCGGCGATTGTCAAGAAACCAATTGGACCTAAAACACCTTACAATAATTCTGGTACCATATCGAGAGATCTTCGAGAAGCTAGCAGTACGGCTGGACTGGAACGCGACAATCGAGATCATAGAGAACGAGAACGAGAGCGGGATAGATCGAACGTAAGAGATATCGTTAGCGGCCAGAAATGCGGACACAGTACTGGACAATTGAAAAGGAGCCCGTCATTCTCGACCTCGGCAACAGCGGGAAATTCTCATCTACAACATGGGCCACCTGCGAAAAAGCACAAGGTGGCTTCGATGCGCGATATTACCATTGCGGAAGCCGGCAAATACGGTACCCTGAACGACTATGCTTTCTTTGATAAGGTGAGCATCAGGTTATTACTTTGGTTATTACAACCAAAAACATTTTAGCCGTTAAGCGTTAAGGGTTGAGCGTTAAACGTTAAGCTGCTTTTCCTCAAGCAAGTTTCCTCAAATAAATGCGAGCAATGTTTTCCTTAGGTTCGAAAGGCGCTCAGATCCCAAGATGTTTACGAAAACTTCCTTCGATGCCTTGTACTTTTCAATCAAGAAATAGTATCCAAGTCGGAGCTCATTCTGCTGGTGACACCGTTTCTCGGCCGTTTTCCCGAGTTACTACATTGGTTTAAAGATTTTCTCGGTTACTTATCCGATTCGTCCAACACTACGGTGACGAACGCAGGAAACGCCGTAGGCGTAGAGACTTTCCCAAACAGCATTGTACGCAGCCACCAGGAACGGCCACAAGGTGACTTGGCGATAGAAATTGATTATACAGCATGCAAGCGGCTGGGGGCATCGTATTGCGCATTGCCAAAATCGTACATTCAGCCAAAATGCAGTGGCAGAACGCAATTGTGTAAGGAGGTCCTTAATGATACTTGGGTGTCATTTCCAACTTGGTCAGAAGACAGCACATTTGTAACGTCAAGGTAATTGATCATCTTCATTTTACACCTTGCACCCTGAAACGTTCTCCTGGGGGGGGGGGGGGGGGGGGAGAAAGGGGAATGGTCTTTCAATGAAATATTTGATATTGCCAATTACGAGATACGTGTGTATTGGTTTGCCTAGGAAAACACAATACGAAGAATCTATATATCGGTGCGAGGATGAACGTTTTGAATTGGACGTCGTAATAGAAACTAATGCGTCGACGATTAGAGTGCTCGAGGGTGTTCATAAGAAAATGAACAGAATGACTCAAGAGGAAATACAGAAATACAAGCTCGACGAGTGTATGGGTGGTTGTTCCCCTACAATTCATCAACGAGCGATAAAGAGGATATACGGTGATAAAGCTCCCGATATCATAGAGGGTCTCAAAAGAAATCCCGCAGTAGCTGTGCCCGTTGTGCTTCGCCGTCTAAAGGCCAAGGAGGAGGAATGGCGGGAAGCGCAAAAGGGATTTAATAAAATCTGGAGGGAACAAAACGAAAAGTACTACTTGAAATCGTTGGATCATCAGGGAATTAATTTCAAACAGAATGATGTAAAAGCGTTGAGATCTAAGAGTCTGTTCAATGAAATCGAAACGTTGTACGACGAGGTTGGTACATATGATATTTTAATTTTATTACTTCTCGTCTCGCTCGTTCCTTTTTCTCTTTTTCCTCTTTTTGTTTTTTATTACGACCATTTCACTTATTACATGTCGATGCGTTGTACAGAGACACGAACAGGGTGACGATGGTAATGGCGATGGTCAGGGAAACAGCGGTCCACATCTCGTTCTACCGTACAAAGACAAGTCTGTATTAGACGATGCTGCTAACCTCTTGATCCATCACGTCAAACGACAAACCGCTGTCCATAAAGAAGACAAACAACGGATAAAACTTTTATTGAAACATTTTATACCTGATCTTTTTTTCCATCCCCGTCAAGAACTCAGCGATGACGAAAGGGACGAAGATGGTAGATTTTTTGCTTTATATATAAATTAATGATCTATCGTAAAGTAATATATCTTAGGTTACATACATATATCTTGTTCCGTTCTTGTTCCGCTACAGATGAGAAAGAAGATGTGAATGTGGCAACGTGTAATAATTCTCAATCCGCGACGACTACTTCATCGTTAAGTGGTTTGCAAGCTAATAGGAGTAAGGCCCCCGCGTCGCCAAACACATCTTCCGCCACCAGCAAAAGTGAACCCGACGTCAAAGTACCCATGCACGCTCTCTCGAACGATCCCGAGGAAGCGTACACACTTTTCATGGGTAGTAATAATTGGTACCTCTTCCTGAGGTTACATCATATACTTTGTGAGAGATTAACGAAAATGTACGACAGAGCGGTCACTCTCGCCGAAGAGGAGTCCAAGTATAAGCAGCAGCGCAAGGAAAGTACAGCGGTTGCTTTAAGATTAAAACCAAAAAGTAAGTAATTTATTTTCCATTTGTAAAACCAAGCGCGACAGCCTCGGCAATCCAAGGCAATCGGCTGTTGTGCATCGCGTCGTGTATTAATTAATTACACTCATTGTCTGTAATATTTGGGTATAGGTGAAATTGAAATTGAAGATTATTACCCTGCCTTTCTGGATATGGTTAAAAATGTCCTTGACGGAAATATGGAAAGCACAGCGTACGAAGATACGTTACGAGAAATGTTCGGTATACATGCCTATATTGCCTTTACTCTCGATAAGGTCGTTAATTATGCTGTTAGGCAAGTAAGTAAATTTTTCTTTCACTTTCCTTTTGAATGATATCGCAAAAAAAAGTACGGACACAATATGTGTTTATTTCTGGCAGTTGCAGCACCTAGTCTCAGATTCCGTTTGTCAACAATGCATGGATTTATTCCAAAGAGAGCAACGTCAACCTAAAGAGAATAGCGGAGCCGGTGGGTTATGCGCCACGGCCTACATGAGATTAAGCGCTGAATTGTCGTATCAACGCAAGGCGGAGAAAGCAATGGCAGATGAAAACTGTTTCAAGATATACATAGTGAGTAACTTTTTGAAATATTTGATTTATTAGTTATTGTCGTAATAGCAATTACTGTTGTTGACAAATTACATCACGTACCTAGGCGTACTTTTACCTTCTTCTGTGCAGGATATACAGGGTGTTTCTAAAATATTTGCCTAGATTTTACCAATTTTCTCCTTGAGAAAACTCGAACCTGATAAATAGATGTGATGTTAAAGTTTGGCAAACATTTAAAGAGCACCATGTATATCACGACTATATATGCAGTAAACTACGACGTAAATAAAACTAATTCGTTAGAATTGTCAATAATGCGCTTCATTAAACGCTTGTATACAATTAGATTTTAGTCGCAAGTTTTGAAACTTTTCTTTTTTATTTCAGTATAAAAAGGATTGTAAAATGACGATGGAGTTATTAGATACAGAGGGCGACGAAACGGTGGATAACGGCTGTAGAGAGAGAGAAAGGGAAGGCGTTACAGTCTCTGAAAAGTGGTCGACGTACGTTGAGAGATTTTCTGCACCAGCTGGTCAAACTAGCCCCAAAGATACTCCTGCCTTAACTGAGAATGAGCAGACGACCAATCATCCTGTGAGTAGCGACCAGGCAGCAAGGGGGGGAAGGGGCAGAAAACGCAAGAACACTGACATTAGCAAGAAGGTATAGGATCCAAATACCTTTTCATAATCATTGCCAACATTCAACTTAACGTTCATTCGCATAATTGACATCTGTGATTAAAACGTTGTACCTCGTCGTTTTTATTTGGCGTACAACAATGAGTGCCCCAAAGACTAAAGGTTTAATGGAACTTTTCTCTACCAAAAGTAGAGTTTACTTGTGAAAAAGTAAAATAAATTAAACGCTTTTGTGGGAAGGGAGTGATATCTTCGTGAAAAATTTCGTTAAAGTAGAAACGCGCATACACACGCACATGCACGCACGCATCGTACGCACAAGATACATAGCAATTTCTATGAAATAATCGTATCAATCTACGAAGCAAGACAATTATACAGATGCATATACGTGTACTTTGCTGGATTATTTACGCTTTACGCGTATCATTAAGTTGCCCGTGTTACTTGCGTATATCATCAAATTTCTATGTACATTCATCTGATGGTGCAACTAATATTTTTTTTCCACACGTACGCAAAATGACATAAAAAAGTGCCAGTTTACTATTATATACTTTTTTTCATATTCTACTTTATATATCTTAGAATAATTGGGAATTTATAAGAGAGACTTATGAATCTTCCTTCGGTCGTAATTTCCTGTATAGTACTACAAATTACATGAAATTTTCTGGCGCCATTACAGCGAAAATACAAATGTGTTTTTCTTTAATCTCTTTTGTGCAAATACAAATGTAAATATTTTCCTTTAATTTAAATGCCTTAAATTATTTACGACATGCAAAGTATTGCAAATATTATTAATACTATTAACATATATGGTTTTTTCTTTTATATATGATTTTTTTTTATTTAAAATATTTTATATTTTAAACAAAGATGGTGATATGAATTTATTAAAGAGAGAATCAAAAGATAAACAAAATCAAAGAACAGTTTTCTTCTTAAATAGATGTTATTAATATTAAATTATAGGCGTTTTTTTTCTATTTTTAACTTTTGCCATAGTTTCTGTCTTAATTTTTTGTTTTGCTTTTATTTTTATTTTTAATTTATCTTCTTTTCCACATGTGACCAAGGAAAGATGGATATTAATTTTAATGTATAACTTTGAAATTGAATTATATCTATTACTTTCATATTTAATATGATTATTGTCGTATTCTAGATAAGATTTGTAATATTTAAATATGCTGCGAGTCTTTCTGAAATAGAGAGGAGAAAAAGTTTTGTGTAAATGATAGCAATTCTTTAATTTTTGCTCATTATCATGTTGAAAAAAAAAAACTTTACTTTATGTTAAAACATGCTTTCACATCGACTCGTTAGAATAAATATAGAAAATTTCATGTATGTATACTATATGGTACAATATTTATTTTGTTCATTATTTCATGTTCAAGCATTTATTTAATGACGAGTTTTGTGAAGAACCAATATAGTTGTGAGGTAACATGATGATAAAGATGACCAATTGTAAAATAATTATAAATGATTGTATAAAACAGAAAAAAGAACTGGCCTAAATTTTTACAAATCCTAACAGTGCCATAATGAATGTAAACTAATAATTAAATGAACAAGTTAGATGCCTTTTTTCAGATTGAATGTGCACCTTCCTTTAATTAGTTACATATTTCCTAAGAAATAATATATGTATATTTAGTATTTGTAATATATGTATATATTTGTGTGTGTGTGTGTATATATGTATATATATATATATATGACGATAGGATATTCAATCTTTGTTTCTCTGCGTATATACGTGTATATACACACATGTGTCACATACATATATCTCAAATATCTTTTATATTTTGTGAAAAGTTAAAACTAAAGCTACAACAAACACACATTAGATCATTATTGTCAGGAATACCTTGTGAGAGATGGAAAAGTTTGCATTTTTCTACATAAAGCATGAATGAAGATTTTAGTAAAAATAATATCTATTTATTGTGAACAGTTATTCTTCTTTCAGTAATATATTTCGTGCGATTTAACTTGACAAAAAAATATAAGATTTACTTCAAGCGCACAATTCTTTCAAATTATTACGATGGATAATTGTCGTAAAATTATATTTTAAATAAGACGGTAATAGCTCGCGTTATAGTTATGTTTCTTTAATGAAGAAATACATTTCGAATTATTTAATAAATGTATGAGTTTAAAAATTAACATGGTATCTTATCGGAAAAGACTGATTACAAAAGTGTGTAACAATTTAAACAGTAAATTGAAAACAAATTTATTGAACTAGTAAAAATATTTTTATTAGTTTTAGTCAATATTTAAGTGTATTACAAAATAAATATAATGTATGCTTCGTGCTCGTATACCTATATAATTTGTATAACTTTTCTATTATGCTTTACTTGGAATGTGCATAACTTTTAATTAAGCAGCGATGCATATTGGTAAACGTTAGAAATTATCGATAAATAAATACTTGTTATTGTTATTTAATACGCGCATCATATTTCTTGACAATATTTTTGCGCTTGTACGTATTTTTTAAATCCAAGTTGTATATGTACTGTACATATAAAATCAAAGAAACTTATTTTCTCTGAGGCATATAACTATTTAGATATAAGATATGTACATGTTATCTAAAAGAAAGGCATCTATCCATTTAATAAATGAGAATAATCTTTCGTATGTAAAAGTAAAATACTAATTTATATCGTAACACATTTGACATTAGTCAGTTTTTAAAATTCCTGTTTTGTTCATATGGTATTATACTATATATATATATTATATATATAATAGTTTTATTGTAAAAAGATATAAAATTAGATTTTTTTGAAGAATGTAAATATTTAACACAAATTTGTATATACATTTTGATACGTGCACAACTTTCAATAACTAATAGTAAAATAGTTGATCAAGTTTCGTACTTGACTAATTCTTGCTATTGTATTCAGAAATGCAGTAGTGAAACCTTTGGAAAGGACACACAGACACACACACACCCCGTTCATTTATTATCTCAATACATTATTTCCACGCCATTGTTAAACATTATAACAACGCGGTTATACACACACACACATATATATATATATATATATATACACACATTTTGTATCATTTAATTAGCTTTTCGAGAACAAATGTTCTAAGTGATTTTTAAAGAAATTTCGGAATATGGGCGATTAGATCATTGCATGGGAAGAAATGACGAGCGATGTGCTAATAAAATTCCTATGTGTGATATATTTTACATAAAAATATGGGTATGTCGGATAAACATCGAAACTTGTATGGCTTGTATACTTGTTTGGCTATTCGACCTGCTAATCCAAAACTGTTTTCTACATGAGAACTGATCTCGTAGTCACATCGCTGACGTACTAGAAGAGTTTATGCGCATTTGCTCCATACGAGGGCACAGCGTGTCATGCTACATTTCAAGACCTCAAAGTATGTTACAGGATCAGCTGTAGTACGATGCACTATGCCTTTGTATGAATCAAGTATGCATTGGTTTTAGCTAACGAGTCAACGAGGTATGACAAGACTGTACTCTGTGGCGTGGAGCTGAGCGTGTTTTTAGCTTAACTGTTGCGTCCTTCATCAAACACATGTATATACGTAATATACTTTACTACGTGTATATATAAATGATATATAGTGATAGTAAAGCAGAGATACTACGAACTGTATTATTATGTGATGTATATAGAAAGTCAGTTGTAATTTTGCATCAATTCTGTAATAATGTTTGATAAACGCGACAGTATGAAGTATTAATATCCCGCAGTATTTGTCATTTTACCAAAAGTTTTACATTCTTAAATTTTTATTTTGATTTGTGCTGGATTCGGAATAATTTTCAGTCACTCGTGCTTAATACCGATTTTAGAAACTTGTGCATTTTAGATTAATTAGATTTTATTTTATTTCCAATTACTTTTATTCCATGTTAATTTTTTCTTAAAATTTTCCTTTTTTTTCGGTATGTACGATATGAAGCTATTATCCGGGAATAGCAGCAGCGTCAAGCGTGAACTTAACTTTTTTTAAACTTTTTTTCTAATGATCTTTGTACATATTTTACAAGCATATATTTTTTCCAACAAGGCATACATCGCACAATTTCGATAGCGTAATCTCATATATTTTTTTTTTTAATTAATAGATCTTGACATTTAACAAATGACACAGTCAAAAAGTGTTTACGTATATTTTGACATTCGTAATACACAAACACAGCGCGCGCGCGCGCGCGCGTGTGTGTGTGTGTGCGTGTGCGTTTGCGTGTGCGTGCGTGTGTATTATCATTAAGATTATTATACTCTACATGTATGAACATGATTATTGAATCTTTGTTTTCTAAAATGGATTGAAAACTCGTGCTTTTGCGCACGCACGCACACGTAACACGCGTACATACACGATCACAGTCTATATTCTCTCTCTCTCTCTCTCTCTCGCGCGCGCGCGCGCGCACGCACACGCACCGCATCCAATCTCTTTAAATGATATCCATCTGTTTACAAATATTATTAATTAATCAAAATTTATCCTCCTAAATTTCAAGTCAGGAGCCAATCAGTCAGTTATTTAGCATAAACTATCATATAAAGATAAAATATAAAACAGTCATATATCAATAGAAAACTTTTTTTTAGAATATTATGCAGAAGAGCAATTAACGAATTAAGGTAGCACACATTGTACAATTTATCAATATTTTTATCGACAATGTTACGGAAATAGGTACACTTGTCGCAGTGCAATATGATAAATTTGGCGCGTGATAATATGCACAGGATTGAACAAAAGATTCGTGCAAGCTGCGACATCCGCACGTATAACACTCGTATATACTTAACGTTTTTTAAAATTCGTAAGCGACTCCTCCGCCCGGTAAAGCTCTTGTTCTCGCATCATTTTATATCTTTTATATCCTTTAAGCGCGTGTTGCTTCGAGATATTCTCGATTATCCCCGATGTGCTTTTCATATACTTGCAAATCAAAGATTCAATCGATTCAACTAGGAAGAGAACGAGTAATATTCGCAGCTGTCTTTTAAGCTGATATGATACGATTGATCGTACGTACTTACATGTATACCTACTTACATACGAAGAAAAAAAAAGAACGATGCGAATGCACCGTAATGAATCTGAACGATTGTAGACGATCGCTTGAAGCTTACCACCTCTCTCCCTCTCTCTCTCTCTCTCTCTCTCTCTCTTCCTCCCCCCTTTTCTCCCTTTTCTCTCCCCTCCACTTCCCCATGTACATGTCGCATACGCATACGTATCTCGCTTTTTCTCATTTTGTTCACAGCGTTTATCGATCGATAACCCGTTCCGTTAGCATTCGTTCAATTCTGTGTACAACTATTATAAAATAGAACCACACCAATTTTCATTGTCGGTACTGATTGCGAGATTGCATCTCCCGGTTACATCCGCGCGAATAAACTGTTTGCCGTACAAAATGGCGATCGTCTGAACCCCGAGCCTAATGCGAGAATAAGTAGAAAAACGGAGAACGGGGAAAACGGAGAAAGGCGACTCGCGCGGCGGTACCGCGGTAGTCGCGGGTCGCGGGTCGCGGGTCGCGGTACTGCACCGTTCATTGCGACAATCTCGTCCAGCAACCTGCTGGCTGCTGCTGGGGTGCTGAGCCGATGTACATACATAGTACATACACCACTTGTCCCAATGGCGTATGCGCAGTATTGCAATTTTCACTCGCCCACACCTGCTGACCCGCTACGTTGCCTCAGTTGCTTATAGGTATTCGTGTGCGCCCGCTTAGTGCGCGCGCACTTGACTAGTTCCCGTCCCCGCGACATACGCGCGATCAATATTTATTATCGATACCAATTTCTCTCCGACTAAACATTGGCCTATGATGAGAACGGATAAACGACAAGGACGGAAATTACAGTTGCCGGGTTGCGGCTATTTAAGTTTTCGACACACGACGCGTATACATGCCATGCCATGCGCGTACACGGATATATATGTATAATCTATATACATATATATATATATGTATATATATATATATGTATACACGTACGTTTGTACGTACATCACGGTGCATATCTATCTTTCTCTCTCATATTACATACATATTTGATGAGAAAGCAGTATCATATATGATATATCATGGAGAAAATTTTATATTAAATTTTACTATGGTGTCGCACCAACTGCGGACCAAGGAGTATAAGGATTAAACTTATACTCCTTGATGGTCCGCAGTTGGTGCGACACCATAGTAAAATTTAATATAAAATTTTCTCCGTGTATATATATGTATATATTTGTATGTATGTAATTGTATATTGTGTATATAAAAAAAAAAGTATATAATAACATTGTATAGAAGAGAGATATTGAAATACACGTACGATTTTAAATATTATTGTCTGACATCATTTTTTTATACCACTAAAAATTTATTTCTTAAAAATATTTTATTCTTTATAGTCTTTAGTCTTTATACCAACTTTACCTGTCTGGTGTAAACTTTATTTGCAAAACGTATGAAAATGTCGGAAAACGGTTGGAAAAAAATCGAAAGTAATCTCTACCATGATTTTCTCTTTTACTTTTCCTCATCTCATTATAAATTAAGCTAAACGTTTACTCTTGGCCTATTATATTTTCTCTTTTTTCGATTACGTCATATAATAAGTGCCGATCATTTTTGGGAATAATATATCTCTTCTATTCTTTTCTATTCACACAGTTTCAGTAATATCGCTACTAACGAAAGATACGAAATTTTCTCCGAGAATTACATTACAGTCTACGTTAGACTTGCGTTAGTAAGTTTTATATTTTCCCACTTCAACAAATTCGTCATAAGTGTACGCTCGTTTGGTTTTTAACTTATAAAACTGTCAATTAGGGCTGCTAGTTTTAGAACGACAAAACTTTTCTATAAATATTATATATTTTTTCTACACGTATGCATCTCTTCTTTCCCTCCCGTCACTCTTTATAACAACATAAACATATACTATAATATATAATATAATTATATACTTTGTTTATAAAAATACATTACTAATAAATAAACTAAGGCCGACTACGGATCAAGTTATCAGATCGTCGCCGTTTATTCAATGAATTAATGAAAACTTTAATGTTACATGATAAAATTAATATTTAAAAAAACTAGTCTTTTAGATGTGATTTTCTATAAAGTGATACAAGTGATACGGTGATACCTCATCGATCGCTATAGAAATACGCGGAGATATAACGAAACAGCAATCAAAATTCTCCCGATTACATATATATGTATGATACTTATTTCTCTTACTTTTTCTTTTCTTTTCGTTTCAATTAAATGCGCGACAAGCGTCGTAATCGTCTTTTCGCATAGCCATATTTCATATTTCGCAATTAAATTTATAATAATTGGGTCGAGCGTGCCTTTTGGCTTTAGTAATCTTTCTCACGTGTACATACATACATATAACCGTAATGGTAGAAAACTCTTAAAAATTTAAGTACCTATAACTTTCACAATTGATTTTCTAACAATAAAGCTTATCCACATTATTCGCTATATTCGCATTCCTTAATTATTTGTCGTTTTGGAAATCTACTTTTAATTTGGAACTCGTAAAGATTATTCTCATTGAGAGAGAGAGAGAGAGAGAGAGAGAGAGAATCTTCAACTTGATATTTTTATTATAAGAAATATTTGCTACCTTATTCGCTTATTTGATTCTGACCGTAAGTAAAATGTATCGAAACATGGTGGGAAAGAGACGACATTTCAGCGCACGCACATGCACACAGCCAGATGAAATTTTCCCGTCTTGTTATCGTTATAAATTGTTTTCACGCATTCATCGATTGTTAGTTACAGCGTTAGTTTATTCGCGAGCTGTGGATCATTGCGCGTGTTGTGGATGTGGAATTTTTTTTCTTTCTTTCTTTCTTTTTTTTTTACTTTATCACGGTTCTCCAAAACTCATTTCAAAATAGTGCCCTTAAATTCGCATTTTACTTTATATACAATTATACATTCAATTCAATTGCCTGTAGCGCTTAAAATACTGACGTAAAATTAGAAATAATGACATTTCGCAATTGTTGTAGATCGACGGAAATACTTGGGGTTCCTCAGGCAGAGCCTCAGCAAGACGTAAACCCATTTTTCTCTATCGTAATATTAGGTCGTATCGAAAGCATGCTGCGAAGTTAATGAGAGGGAAAACATCTTCGCTTAACGCTAATCATTCGGACAAAATCGCAGAGTAAGTATATACCCGATGCACGCATGTATGTGTGTATATGTATATAGTATCAAGAGACACAGTATACACACAGGGTGTTTCAAAATTCCACGGCACTATTTTAGGGAAATGTTTTCTAGGTCAAAGTAAACAAAAAAGTTTATATAAACATATGTCCGAAACTTATTTATTACTAATTGTAAGATATTAAAGAGTAAAGATTATGTTTAACAGTAAAATATTTAAAGTTTATTTTCAAAGTGGCCGCCGTTTTGTTGAATGCAGCATTCAGCACGATGTAGCCATGTTTCTCTGGCACGTCTTATAGCTTTATTATTCCTGATAGTTGCTGCAGCTTCCATTATGCGATTTCTTAATTCTTCTTGCGTGCCAATAGGTCTACAATAAATTAAAGACTTTATCCAATCCCATAGAAAATAGTCTAACGGCGTTAGATCAGGCGATCGTGGTGGCCATTTAATGGGTCCATTTTGACCAATCCAGTGGTTACCGTATGTGGTATTTAAATAGTTAATTTAAATTGGCACGCAAGAAGAATTATAAGAAATCGCATAATGGAAGCTGCAGCAACTATCAGGAATAATCCTGATACCATAAGACGTGCCAGAGAAACATGGCTACATCGTGCTGCATTCAACAAAACGGCGGCCACTTCGAAAATAAACTTTAAATATTTGACTGTTAAACATAATCTTTACTCTTTAATATCTTAGTAATAAATAAGTTTCGGACATATGTTTATATAAACTTTTTTGTTCATTTTGACTTTTAACCCAGAAAACATTTCCCTAAAATAGTGCCGTGCAATTTTGAAGCACCCTGTATATTACATATAGTGTCCCGCGTCAAGTACATATATACATATACCCATATACGTCAGCACATAAATTTGTCCATTTCGAGTAACAATGTTGTAAATTTGTTGCAGGTCAAGTGACACTCCGGACATGATCAATTCCGACGAAACACAATGTAGATTTAATCCCAACAGTTATACCATGCTCTTCATTGTCCATAAGGACAGATTTCTTTACAAACAAAACTCCATGAACCGTGCTAGACGGGTACGTTAATTTTTATAATTATTTGAATGCTTTTGCGCACCCATTCGCAAACATATGTTCATACCGTTCATATATATAAATGGTCTCTCTCTCTCTCTCTTCCTTCAATCTTTCTTCCATCTCTCTCTCTCTCTTTCTCTCTCTCTCTCTCTCTCTCTCTCTCTCTCTCTCTCTCTCTCTACCTCTGATATTTATTCCCACGTCTTATTCGTATCTAAATCTTGGTATAGCTCAATTTTAGTAAATGTAAAAGAAGAAGAAAGAAGAAAGATGTGGAATATATATTTTGATTTTGCAGTGTCATCCGGCCATAACAAAGCGTAAGGATTCCAAGTTTCATAATTGGCATGCATCGTGGTTAACCAAGAATGGCACAGATATTCAACATCGATTGTGTCAAGATTGGTTAATGGGACGATATGAGAACTTGATTCCCCACAGGACACGAGTGATAACGGACAACGATCAGACACGTTCCCCCTATCGGCAATACAATCGTTTCAGAGTAGAACGTCTGCAACCTGATCTATTGACAGAGACGTGCGTTTAATCCGATTCGATGGAATTTCTTACCGTCATTTAAAATGTCCCAGTATCGCTATGCTCGCTACAAATTACTCTTATATCAGCGAAAGTTTTTCCTTGCCGGTTTAGATACGGTTGAGACTCGAAGCAGAAATTCTTGAAATACGAGTTTAGTTTAGAACAAAGCAATGAATATTGTTTTTATTACGTTGCTATCCTCGATATTCGAAAACAATTTGAACTGAGTTAAATTCGAGTCCGAAAACACGAAAGAAAATAAATGGTTAATGGCCGTCCACATGTGTTATACACCATATTGTATTATATCGTATTATACATTTTCGCACAGAATTTTATTCTTGGCTGTATAGAGGTACGCAGGCTGTACTATAAGTACACACAACGATGTATAATAACGTACCATTACGAGTAATTTGATATTATCGTACTCTGAATTCAACCGTACTATCAATTCATTTTTGCCAACTCATGTCCCACTAGTTTTATCGCGTTCTGCATTCTCATCAGATTATAACATTCAATCGGTATGTCGCGCGTTTATTTTACAATATCAATACTAATGTATCACGCAACCGAAATTTAATACATTTTGCATCTGTATATTTGAATATGGCTTGCATTTCGGTGTTACTTTCGATATCTCTTAGCGAGTATGTATGTAAATATACTTATAAGATACAAATACTCGTTTTATTCGAGATCTAATCAGGAATGTCAACTGGGTATGACGAATTATTTACAAGAGAATAAAAAAATAATTTTTGTTGACATTTACGACTTTGTGTCTTTGATGAGATACGTATACACGTTTGCATCTATATATAAATATTTGCAATTAGACATACACTTTCAAGTATGTACATATACACACACACACACATGAATTTATATATACACGCACACACGTATGTACATACACATACATGTATAAACATGTACAAAGAAAACTTTAGAATTTACATCCTATTTGCCTTCCAGGCTTTATAACGTAGAACGAACAAAGGTGTAAAACCGGTAATGTTCCTGGACGGTACGATAGAGCCGAGCGTGTTAAAAGTTAATGCGGCGTGGAAAATTAACCAGAAAGTCATTGACTTATACATCCGCGCGCGCGCGCACATGCAAACACACCGCGTACGGTCGTATGGCATGCCTGATTGTAATGTCTATTTTGTAGCATATAATATCAATGTAATAAAGCGCGATTTCTCAATATATATGTATATTTTACAGTGTATTCTTAAATCTTGTGCAAGATCTGCAAATAGCTGTGAGAAGTAACAGTCGTCAATGAAATGGTGCATTACTGTAAAAATGTGAACGTTAATGAACTTGCTCGTAATCGTCACATACGTTTTCCTTCCTACTAAAACAAGATTCAAGAAAAGTTCGTGAGTGGTTCATATTTAGAAACGGAATGATCACGCCCATTGTATGATAAATAAGTTCCGCGATAAACGATCAACAATTAATAACAAATGCAATATCTGTCTCGTTCATTTTTCATGTTTTTGTCAACTCTCAGAACACACACCTGCATGATGGTAACTATACATATGTTATGCCGTCGATAGAAAACTTGCAATGGAGGATAAGATAGCCAAAAACGAATATAAGATAAATATTTAATTATACATATATATAATATAATGTATAGTCATAATATATATTATATATTATACATACCGTAATTTTAGTAATATGTTACTGTGGTTGTATATTTATTGAAGCATTTCCTCATAAGAAAAGTCAATAGAGAGAAAAATGAGAGAGAGAGAGAGAGAGAGATGGGTGGAAATAAGGAAGGAGGAAATAAAAGCAGAAAATGTTTGAAAAGGGAAAAAGAGGAAAGGTGGATAAAATAAATGGTGAAATGTTGTCCAAATTAACAAATTGACAAAAAAATTCATTTGAGAAAATGATTTACAATGTGATGGTCTTGATCAATTTCAATAATTTTCTTTGCTTTAAATTAAAATATAGAGATGTAGACATTAGAATGCCATGGATGCTATAGCGCACCCGCTTATTCCGTATTCCGAATAAATTGTCAACTAAAATTATTTTAAACCAAACCACCGTTTATTTTTTTCTTTCTACATTATTTCTCTATCCGGTCAATTAATTTTTACAACACCAAATGAGAGAGAGAGAGAGAGAGAGAGAGAGAGAGGAAGCGAGAATGAGACGAAAGGTATGGTCTTCCCGATGTCTGATTACTTCTGACTATATATATTACTGTATTTTACGAAAAAAATCGCTAATTTTTTTAAGTATGTGTATGAAGAATAAATGTACAGGCAATTTTACTACTCGAGATAATAATTTAATGTTGATATATATATATATATTTTTTGCACACAAATTATTAATATACAAATTATTAATAAACTATATAAATAAATATTAAAAAGCTATCGTCTTCTTCTTCGATCGGCAACTATTTTCCAGTTGTATATATGCATATAACTTAACTCGCTCTTCCTATTCTAGGCTTATAATAACACTTTTCAAATTTCAAAGTGTACATCGGTTTAAGCGTATGGAGAACCGATCTTATCTTTGCAAGAATACGCGATATAATATCGAAGAGAGTAAGAATATGTAAGACGAAATAAAAAGTCATAAGAACCTCGCAACTTTGTTTTATTGTATTAAAAGTGATAAAATTAGACAATATAAGTATACAATAATATATCGCGTTGATTTATATCATATTAATATTTAATCGTTATTTAATAGATAACTTACGTTTCCTGTATGTTACATAATAAGTGTAAGTGAAAAATACTGCGTACAAATACAACAAACTGAAATACTTGGAATATTTCTTACGTAAGTCCTCGCCTACAATAGGTGTTTTAAGTCCTAAGCCCTAAGAAATTGACCCATCACAGTCGATTATTCTCCTCAAATTCGACTGTGATTGATTAATTTCTTAAGGCTTAGGGTTTAAAACACCTATTGTAGACCGGGACTTAAACGTATGCGTTTTCTTGAGACGTTGGTACTTGTATTAAAGTTCCATCCAGTCGGAGTAAAAAATGTGGTATCTCTATTGTCAGCGTCTGCGTGTCGAGTTCGAGACCTAAACGTACCGCTACCAGAGAAATTTGCTTCACGGCATCCTTTGATTTCGCATTGAATTTTTGTATGCTAACGCTATTCATTAATTAAAGTGTCCGGATCAATCAAAGACGTCAACATGCATCGTTTTACGTGTAAAATTTTCGCTGCGCATACCAATGTCCTGCAATTATGATTTAACTCGCTTTCATTTTCGTTCCTTACTGTTCTCGAAGGATTACGATGCGATGCTTACATTACATCTTCGGTACGATCTGCTTTGTTCGCGGTTTTGTAGCTCGCCAACTTTGCGATCAAAGTAAAGGATCGCAGATAAAATAACTTTCAATCATACTTGTATTATTTATATCGACATGCACTCGTACGATTGTCAAATAGCGGATAAAAAGGCGACCGTAATAATTTCTCTCTCTCGTTATGTTATATAAATAATCCTCCATCATATCCATCATTATCATTATTATTAATTAATGTTATTATTATTATATGAAAAGAAGGGATTATTTTTTGGATGCTTCGTTAAGTACAAAGGAATTGGTAAGAAAACGTAAGGAAAAGTGCTATCGCGCGGGGTATTGTCAAAGGTCCGTATTTATCCGTATATTATTTCATGTCCATTCAATGCATTAAAGATTAAAAACAAATGTATTAAAATAATTTTACACATTTGATTTTACGCTTTATTCCAAATGGAGTAAACGAGGATTACACCGATTACATAAAAAATCATATGTTGACTGATGACGATCGAGACGAGCCTATCTAGCTAGACGAGTAGTTTAGTGCTAGATGTAATAATAGGTATTTTAAGCAACTTTTTGTATACAATTAAGGCGTGTTATAATTAATACGAGTTACGAGCCAACCTACGAGCAAAGCCTAGGCCGCCCTAGGCAAACAAGAATTTTAAAGGATGGTGTATGCGGTGTGCTTACTACTTACGCGTAAGCAAATCGATCCTCGAGGACGAGCATCAAGGTTGAAGTATGTATGTATTGAAAAGTAGCGCAAATTATAATTAAAGGTATAGAAAAGATACAAGGATCAAAAGTATTAATATGACTCGATGGAGATACCTACATACAGTCTACACGATTGCATGGTTAATTGACTCGGTCCGGCCGGCCGCGGCGCCGCGCCGCTTGGCAATCTCTGCTTTCATTCCTTAGGAAACTACCATGAACGTGACAAGCGAGTCAACCGAGCAGTTTCACAGAATCGAAAAAATTGTATGACAAACTAAGGCGTACGTATAACATCCCCCCCATTGTGTGAAAAGTTTATTCCCCCCTGGTTGTAAAATTGTTGATCCAACCACGACAGGCGACAGGGACGAAACTATGCTCGTCGCGGCGCGTCGTTTGTACTCGTAGTCGTATAGTCGTAGTAGTAGTCCAAGGCTGCTATATCCACTTGACACTACAAATTTGCTTCGAAGCATTCCTCTTCTCCTTTCTTTCAGCGAAGAAAGAAGGAGAAAAAGAACGCTTTAAAGCATTTGTAGCATCAAATGGACTGCAGCCGTACCTAGTCGTAGCATCAAGTCCAACTTGGACAATATCTTAAATATCTACCGAAGAATCGGCGGCGGCGGCGACGGCGACACCACTCTGCACTCTGGCTCGTTCGATCGTGATCCTTGTTGTAGCGAAGCGGGATGTGTATGGAGATGGTCATAAGGAGAAAATCACCTTCGAGACGTGTAAACGCGCGGCGCGGGCGGTAAGGATGTTAGCGAAGGGTCGAAGAGCTGGCCCATGACCCATGATGTACGCCAAGGATCGCAAAGACGATGGGGCGGTATTGGCGGTAACCGAGTTGACGTGACACGAGTAGGTTCCGATGACGAGACGATACCGCCGCGACCTCGTCTCAGATGCTGTCATCGGGAGATGGAGACTCGATGTCTTTCGACGTCGTGTTTTGGCGGCAGCGGTATACGTACGCGCTCGCGGACAGATCGTCCCCAACGCGCACGCACTTGTAGCTCTCATCCGGGCATTCGCAACTGCGCAAATCAAGCGAAAAGAGATAAATAAACGTTATATAGGTAGAGGTACATACAATATATACAATAGATATTAAGAACGAATTAACGAACAAACGAACGAATGTGTTCAATCATGCATGTGTTCGTTGAAAATCTCAACCTGATCACGTTTCGCGATCTTCCTAGGTAGGTAGTATTTTTGTACACTCCGATCGCCTGCAGAGGCCTGTCCATCCTCTAGCTGCTCTAGTATATGTAGGATCTATATAGCTGTATATTTCAACATCTAGCTTCTTCTTATGTTGAAAAAATTTTCAAGTTTTACGTTTGAAAATCTCTCTCTCTCTCTACTTTTATTAGTACGTAGGATGTAAAATAAAAATTCATAATTAATAGTAATTCCGAGAGTAATTCTCTTCCAATTTATCCGTCTTATTGTTGGCTAGACTCTATCGCGGAATGATCGCCTTTGACACTAATCAATGGTACAATTAATGGTAACGTGTAATAACTAATAGTAGGTGTAATTGATGGTTGTATATACATATGTATATTGTATAAGTTTCTGGCACTCACGTGTTTTTCATAAAATACTCGACGTTACGCGTGTATGGATTGTAGACCGCCCATCCACAAGCCGCGTTGTGACAAATTCGTTTCGCCGCATCTTCCTCGTCACTCTCTTCCGAAGATTGTGGAGGAATCTTTACGTCCCTGGAGTCTCGTAGCAGGATCCGCTGTAACTGCTTCTGCAATTAAACGTACCAAACTTTTGTCTCTTAATTCATTCGCATTATATTTTCAATTTAACTTTTCTTTATCATGCGCGCTACCGTCAATAGCGATAGCGGTAGCGACAATGACGGTATAATAACGACAATGGCGGGAAGGGGGGGGGGGGGGAGAGAGAGAGAGAGAAGAGAGAGAGAGAGAGAGAGAGAGAGAAAGAGCGAGAGAGAGAGAGAGAGAAAGCGTGTTGATTTAATCCAAGCAAACACAGACTATAACCATTATATAACACAGAAGTAACCTTTAATATAACAACAGTAATGTAATATATATATAGTAGTTATGTAATCTTTTTTGTAGCGGTAATATAACTGTGTTTTGTAACAGTTATATGCTCTGTTATTTATTGGTTACACTACAATAACAATAATAAACGTCAACATAACACGTTCAGAGATATAATACTGATCGACAAAGCGCGCAATATATTGATATCTATAGGATTTATTATTTATATAAATACAGGACCGCGACGTCTAAAATAAATGTACGTATATTAACAACTTAAAACATATACTTTTAATTAAGACTAATCTTGAAATAAGAATTTGGACTATGACCAGCATTGACACTCGCTTTTATTAATTCGTCTTAAATACGTTTTAAGTTGTTAATATACATATTTTGGTTTATTTAGAATTGTACGTACACAATTATTTTAAGACTCCGCGGTCTTACTTATACCTATTAGTCCGGGAGCCAGCGACCGTTCGGAGTTAGTCATTTCGCAAAAGCTGAAAATTTTTCCTAAGCTTTAGTTAGTATCCGTAGTAAGTGAATGGACCTCCAGCTCGCGCACTTCCGGGGGGTGTAGCTGCGGCAGCCTCCCACACACGTAAAATAATAATACAAAAAACTAATACCGCAAAAGCCGATACTTTGTTGACATGTTCATTATGTTGTAAACAAACGAAAAAACGTATCCAGCTGACTTTAGAGTAGGGGATTATGCCCCAGCTTTGATTTTTTGAGAATTTTTGAAAATATTTCTAAGTCGGACGAGTATCAATGAGGGAAGGCAAAATCGGACTCTGTGGGAGACTATTCCTACGTGGTAGTACTCGACGAGAAACGTGTTTGGAAGCACATATTTTTTACTGATTTTTGAGAATTTTTGAAAATAATTTTAAGTTGGACGAGTATTAATGAGGGAAGGCAAAATCGGTCTCTGGGAGACTGTTCCTACGGGTAGTACTCGACGAGAAATGCATACTGGACCTACAAATTTTGGAACATTTTTTGAAAATTTGTAGGTCCATTATGCATTTCTCGTCGAGTACTACCCGTAGGAACAGTCTCCCAGAGTCCGATTTTGCCTTCCCTCATTGATACTCGTCCGACTTAGAAATATTTTCAAAAATTCTCAAAAATCAAAGCTGGGGCATAATCCCCCACTCTAAGTCAGCTGGATCGTTTTTTCGGTTGTTTACAACATAATGAACATGTCAACAAGTATCGGCTTTTGCGGGTATTAGTTTTTTTGTATTATTATTTACGTGTGTGGGAGGCTGCCGCAGCTACACCCCCCGGAAGTGCGCGAGCTGGAGGTCCATTCACTTACTACGGATACTAAATAAAGCTTAGGAAAATTTCAGCTTTTGCGAAATGACTAACTCCGAACGGTCGCTGGCTCCCGGACTATATATATATTTAATAATTATTGATACAGAAAATATATTTTGATATTTGCATTAGTCAAATCGATTTTATAAATAAAATAATAATAGATATCTATATTTATTATTTATATAAATATAAATATATTTATATAAATAATAAATATAGATATAAATATATTTATATATACATATAAATATATTTAAATTTATATAAATAATAAATATAGATATCTATTATTATTTTATTTATAAAAATCGATTTGACTAATGCAAATGTCAAAATATATTTTCTGTATCAATAATTATTAAATATTATACATTATTTTTTTAATTTATATACATTCTGATAGGGAAGGGGAAGGGCAGAGAAGAGAAGATCGGTTATTGGGCGCGTTCAGGAGACAGCCGCTCAGTAGCAGTCGAACGTGATTGGCTCTTACTTGTAGATTCAACCAATCAACGCAGAGTGTTAACAACCCAAACTCAACAGTTGTTACAACAGTTGGTGTCTGCTGAACGCGCCCATTGCCATGCATGCGGTAACAGTAGGTGAGGTTAGGAAGTATTGCCACGTTTCGGCCGGAGTCTCCTACGAAGTCGTGTAACGATCGCGAGAGTGTCCGGACGTGTTTCGTCCGGTCCGATTTTTCAAGAAATTTGTGAAGTTGCCGTTGCAGCGAAGAGGGAGATTGCAGTACCTCTCCCTTTCCGGTGTGGCCGTGTCCCCGGGATATAAATTGTTAGACCAACCGGCGTGCTGTGTCCGCGGATCATATTAATCAGATCCAACAGCTTTTTCTTATTACTCTCGGCGGGCCGAGTCGGGCCCTGTGCCTCCCGACGGAGGTCAATGTGGCCGGGTGTGTCTGTGTGAGTAACCTACGTGGAACTGCGCGGATTGCTTCCCCCTGCGGCAAAAGATCCCACAAGCTGCTGTGCCAAAATTTGGTAAGATTTAAGATTTTTGCCAATGCGCGGACTTAGTGATTTTTATACGTTTTCGACTAACTGTTTATTTAACGATTACTATTTTTACAGGTATCAAAAAAAAGATCATTATCCCCGGGATATAGATTGTTAGACCAACCGGCGTGCAGTGTCCGCGGATCCGCAACAGCTTTTTCTTATTACTCTCGGCGGGCCCGAGTCGGGCCCTGTGCCTCCCGACGGGTGGTCAATGTGGCCGGGTGTGTCTGTGTGAGTAACCTACGTGGAACTGCGCGGATTGCTTCCCCCTGCGTCAAAAGATCCCACAAGCTGCTGTGCCAAAATTTGGTAAGATTTAAGATTTTTGCCAATGCGCAAACTTAGTGATTTTTATACGTTTTCGACTAACTGATTATTTAACGATCACTATTTTTACAGGTATCAAAAAGAAGATCATCATGCCTAAAGATATTCGACATTTAACAAAAGACGAAGAAATCAGTTAATAAATATAGAGATAAATAGTCATAATAGAGATTTATTAGTACAACTAGCAGAAAGGTATGTATCGAATGTAGCGCCTATTGATCAGACACAAGAAGCGGAACGTAATATTGTTGAGTATAATGATACTGAACAATATTACGTTATAAGTAACAATAATGAAGTTGCACCACAGTGGGAGCCACCTAGTTTCTTACTTTCTGATACAGAATCTGATACAGATAAAGAATCTAACAATGACATTGAATATGAACAAGATTATACAAATAATATCTTTGAAAATAATGAGACAAGTTTGCGGGCAGATTTACAAACTTTAATCATTCAAAATAACGTTCCACATACTATTGCTAACAAAGTACTGCAAGTTCTCAGAAAACATGGTCACGTAAATTTGCCTAAAGATGTTAGGAGTTTACTTGCAACACCACGAAACACATGTGCAACTATTACATCTTTAAACAATAATGGGTACTATAAGCACTTTGGTATTTTTGTAGTCTCGAACGATCTATACGTATATATGATACGTACGTATGATTTTTTTATATATGTTAGATTAAATGACCATTTTAGGAATAAGTATACTACTCTTTTATCTGTTGCACGTATATGATATTTGAGATGATTGGAATGTTTTCTGTTTTAATATGGCCTTTCATGGATTAAAAATTTTGATGGTACTAATTCCAAGATCTCTAATCGTATTTTGTACAACCTGTGTATTTTTTTTTTTTGATCATTTATACCTTTTCATGTAATTATTACCGATTTGGTTATTACTTAATTTTCCACTCAGTAGAATTTGATTTTTTTATATGTGTTTGATTAAATGGTCATTTTAGGAATAAGTATACTATTTTCGCTGTTATACGTACGACATTTGGATAACACGTACAAAGGAGAAAATAAATCCTTAATATAAATGATAATCTACAGTTCAAACCTGTAAAACAAAAAAGCTTGAAGAATGTGTGCATTAATAAAACATTTGTGCAATAAAAATTATATGTTTAATTATATTCATTTTTCCTTTAAAACATTAAAAATTCGTTCTTTGTATCTATAATAACTGTGGAGTTATAATTTATATATGTTGTATAGATGCATCTCATTGTCAATACATTTATATAGATCTACATGTAATTATTTCAGAGATGTATCTGCATAAGAGATATAAATTTTAACTTTACAGTTATTATAGATACAAATACCTTCGAGCATTACGGCTATTTCAAAAACAGATATATAACAGTTTGGTAGTATATATATAGCAGTTATATACATCTTCAGCAATTTATATAACAGTTACATAAAATTATAGTAATTTATATAATGTCAATATAACGCGTTATATTACTATTATGTCCACACAATGTCACATGAGTGGGAAATTACAATTAACATATATATAACTGCAACCTCCACGTTATATTGCATGTTACATTTCGTTTATTACGGCAATGTAATGGTTACATAACTGTGTTTGCTGGGATTTAATTGAAGGCTGACGCGCGTTTGACTTTAACGCACTCGATCAAAATATATCGCGCTTATCTTTTATGTGAATAAATCATACAAATTCAAAAGCTGCTAGTATCTCAATTATTTAATCTCCGTCTCTCGTAGTTATCTCTCTCTCCGATATCATGTCCGTCTTGTATATTTATTATTTGTGCGAGACACGATATCGTATCGTGTGTTTCCTATCGCGACTGTAGCTTAACAATTTATTCAACAATTTAATTGACCATTCGATTATCGTAAGGGAGAGGGAGGGCTCTTTTTGTGGTTTATTACAATCGGGTACACCATCGTTGCCTTTACTTTGAAGCACAATAGTGCGCATGACACCGTATAGATCAGGATATAGATCTATACGGTTTTCAGAATTATTGAGAGTTTTCCGTTTCTTATTCCTACAAAGCTGAAAATCTATAGGGAAGAAAGTCACGTCGCTAATTTAATGCTCTTCGACAATTTTTAACAATTTAGTTTATCAAAGATATTTTTCTCGCCTACCTTCTCTTCCAGAGCAAACATCTGAAAATCCTTTTATTTCGCAAATCCTTACGAACGCGCGCAAACACCCTCACATACGAAGAAATCTCAAAAGACGAAAAAGAATTATTTTCTTTTTTTTATTCAGTAACATATTACTCTTATTGTTAGCTCAAGCGTTATCAGTCGCTATCAGCATATGGCATATAGGTATGCTATAGTGCTATAGTGCGCGGCGCGCGCATATGTATGTATGTATGCATGTATGTATGTATGTATGTATACATTTGTATAATTAAATCTAAATGTTGCAACAACGATCCTATATTATAGATTTATGTGTGACAAGGTATAAATTAATTAACTTCAAGAGCACGTGCAATTATGGTAAAATATAAAAAGCTTCGACTCTCTCAACTCTCTCGACTCTCGATGACTTTGATAAATTTTAGGTTAAATTAAAGCGTCCAGATATTGCGAAATGCATTTCGTGCATTTCGGGGTGGGCGCCGGGAGCGAGAAGGGTGGGAAAGTGCATCTTTCCCACCCTTCTCGCTCCCGGCGCCCACCCCCTCCCCCGCGCTTCGCCTTGGCAGAAATGCATGTGGCAGTGGCGCACGTTGCCACTTGGCCACTGCCCAGTGCCCAGTGCCCTGCACTGCCAGTAAGTAACGTTGACCGCTCAAGACGTTGCGACTGTTGCGAGTCAAGTGCGAGCGAATGCGCAATGCAAACGTCATTCCTTGAATGAAGAGTCGCCAATACTGCGATCCTACAAACCCGCGGATACTCGATAGCCTCTCGTGTCAAGCGCGATACTGCCTCTCGCGTGATAGTGATAGTCGATAGATACTGCCTACTACCCCGCTTCGTCGCCTTCTCCGAAAATCTCTCGCCTCTCGTCGTTACTTCGATCCGGCCTAGGAAATACGACGTCGCGCGTCGGACAGATTTTTATATATAGAGATGTATTTATAATTGTTATGTCGTAGATATATGTACAAATTTTTGATCGCGTTACGAAACGCGTCTCGAAACGAAAACCTAATGTTCGATCGTACTTACTTATACATACACTTTGCATTTCCTCGAAAGAAAGGAGAGCGCGTCACGTCACACAACTCTGCGAACTGCGCGAATGACAACGCGATTGTAATTTGACGAGCGGTGAACGCCGATCAACATCGAGTCCTTTTACGTGAAAGATATAGCTACGCTCTATATAGTCTCCTACAATTAAAAATTTATAGGCTTTGCATATATACCTATAGGTTGGTGTGTCCGGAAAGTAATGAGAATGATTTTTTTACGCTTACCAGGAGGGCTGCGTATGGAAAGTGGGGGTTGAGGTAGTTGAGAGGGGATCTCAGGTTAACTCAGGTATACGGTCGGAGTTTAGACCCTTCTCAGTTGAGCCCGAGCCTTTCGAACAGTTGGTACGTTACAGAAGTACACCCTTGTTTTTCACTCTTGTCACGGACGAAAATGCAAAGCAGCGTCGAGCAGCGTTTGCGTGAAACTTGGAAAAACAGCTTCAGAAACGTTAGAGGTGTTGAAGACAGCGTATGGGAAAGCTGCTTTGTCGTCAGCCCAAGTTTTCAGGTGGCACAAGGCCTTCCATATATCTTTGAAGTCCTTGTGCCACCTGAAAACTTGGGCTAACGACAAAGCAGCTTCCCTATACGCTGTTTTCAACATCTCTAACGTTTCTGAAGCTGTTTTTCCAAGTTTCACGCCAAATTTAATTGCGTAACGCTGCTCGACGCTCCTCTGCATTTTCGTCTGCGACGAGAGTGAAAAACAAGGGTGCACTTCTGTAACGTACCGACCGTTCGAAAAGCTCGGGCTCAACTGAGGAGGATTCGACCGTATAGTGTATACCTGCATGAGATTCCCCCTTAACTACCTCGACCCCCATTTTCCACACGCAGCCCTCCTGGGAAGCGTAAAAAAATCATTCTCATTACTTTCCGGACACACCACGTATATCTTTGAGAGATTCGCCATACGATCTCACAACGTAACGGCGCGGGCGCGGGCACGGCGGCACTCACTCGCAGCTGCTATGGAATTTATGACTCATTGTCAGACTCTAGACTCTAGAGTCTAGACTCTAGAGCGGTCTTTAGAGCCACAGCTTATTTTAAGTATTATGCGGTTCGATTCAATTAGGGAGTTAGGGACTCGCTTTTTATCGAATAGCGAGCGACGAACGGTTCTCCCGTACGCGTACGTGGCGAAGAAGACGACCAATCTCTCGAGTCTTGACTCTTGAGGCCGCGGCTCGCTAGATACGATTTATGAATGAATTAACTACTCGAGCCGCCAGCACGTCAGTGTGCTCTGCCCCGAGGGTACCCGGGTACCCGCCTCGATAAACGACAGGAGAATATATGTAGGTACTCTTTTAACGCGTCCAGCTCGCAATCACGTCGCGTCGTACGTGTCGTACGCCTACTAATTGTAAGACCACTGCGGCACTTGCACTGCACAGTGCACCGCGCCCTCGCCGCCATCCGATCGATCTCTCGTAAGTCGTAATGCATTGATTCAAATCGCGTCCGCGTCGTCTCATTTAACCCGATTACGTAATGAATTATAATATAAATACATATACCAGATACCTATACATATAGTTAACATTTACGACGAAGTGTGTCCTAGCCCATTAATTACAATTTATTATTAATTACGCTACGCGATTAAGCGTCTCGAGGAACGTGAAAAGGATCGGATGTAATCGCGGCGCGTGTATTTCGTGTGTGCAAAACACGACACGTACGTTAATTGCAATTGCAATGTACCAGGTATTATTATACCTACTTATTATACTCGACGGGATACACGTTATTGAATCGCGTTATGTTCGAGCCGCTAATGTAGTAGCCCGCGGGTAAGGAGATTACCCTACGTCTACGATCGACATTTCCCAAGAGACAAGGACGATCTGGACGATCTTCGCGTCGCGGTTGCCGCGCGCCGTCGCGTCGCGTCGCGTCGCGTCGTTCCTTATTCAGCTGTCCGTTTCGTGAAAACGCGCGCGCGATTTCCGTTTCCGTTTCCGTGACTGCGAGATGCGATTTCCGTTTCAACGCTGCGCGAAACCGTGGCGCTTCTTTGCTAAAAAGCTTTCTTTCCTCTCTCTCCCTTCCCCCTCTCTCTAGTCTCTTTTCTCAGCTCTCTCTCATCTCCAATTTCAACCCTCTTTCTTTTACACAGTTTTGGACAACAAACTAAAGAAATTCACCATATCTGTAATGCAGATCGCAGATTGCAGGCTTTTCAATTGCATGGTTCTTTTCCTTTTGTTTACCCGCGTTTAGCCTGTTCATTTTCGACTAAAGACACTAATATGCATATGCATTCGTGGTCGAATCTTAATTCTTACCTCGGAACGGACCGCCGCCGTATTGATGAGAGCCGGGTAGCACAATGTAACGGCGAGGGTGGCGATGACGATTATTCTCATGTTGTGCAGGTTATAGCTGGCTTTTCCCGCGCGGGCTCGACATTTCCTGCATTTGTACGATAGGCTGCGGTACGAGACTCGTGAGGTGGTCCAAAACTTGCTTCCCGAGCTTTTACCGCCTGCAGGATTGTGTGTACGTGTTATATACTCTTTTGCGTGGACGCGCTTGCCTTATTTTGTTTTTGTTAATCGCGGCGCGACAATCTCCTCGATCCTCGTGCCTCGTGCACGTTGCGCGTCGGCGTTGCGATGATTGCACGTTGCCGGCGCCCGTCGGCGAAACGCGTTAGCGTGCACGTTTAGACTTATTGTTAGACACTACGAGAGTGGCTTGGGGCTGGGGCAGCGTGGGGCGACCCGGACGACGTGAGATGAAACGGCGCGAAACGGACCGTTTCCTCCGAGACACTGACAAAAGTTCGCGGGAACGCTGTTAACGTGACGGAGAGACTCGAAAATCGTACCGGATAGGAAAAGGAAACTGTTCGAAACGTCTCGTGTCGAATCGACCGCGACGGGGGATGCTGCTTTGGCTTTTCCACTCGAGATGTAGCAGGTAGCAGGTAGTAGGTAGTAGGTAGTATAGGTACACACCGCGACCGGGACGAGAATCGTCACACGCGCGCACGCGACACGACACGCTCTCTCTTTCAGTGACCGCGAGTTACACGCCGTCTGTGAACTATGGACCGTCTTCGGGGATCTTACACATAGACTGTCTTCTCGTATGAGAATGAAAACGCTTTCGAGTCACTCGAGTTTATATAGGCTGGGCTAGCCGAGGCAGGAGGGGGAGAAAGATTTAGGCAGATAAACAAGGAGTGAGAGGAAGAGAGTGAAAACGGAGAGAGAAGGCGCGAGAGAATCGAGACTACGAACGAGAGTAAAGAAGATTCGAGGAGGAGGAGGAGACCACGCTTACTAGACGTCACGATAATGACGATAATAATAATATAATAATAGTGATAGTGATAGTGATAGTGATAGTAATAAAATAATAATAATAATAGATAACTACGAATATATGCGTGTAATATAATACGAGTAAGACAACTGCGCGATCCTTCGCTCGATCTAGCTTAGTTGCTTCATTCCTCGAGCGGATTGAACGAGATCGATAGATCATAGATCTCGTGGGGTGCACGCGCGTGGAGGCACGTGGCTCTAATGGCGAGGAAAAACGAGGTGTTGCCTCTCGGCCCGCTCGGCCGCGGCGCGCGCGTGTCGCGAGCGCGACGATTCTCGCGTTTGCGTTAGTGTTGCCGGTTAGCCTGTTTGCACTTTGCATTCGCTAAGTTCGCTTCTCGAATCCATCCGAGTATCCGAGACGGAGAATAACTTGTCTTTGCTTCGCGTATACTCGTCGGCGTTCTTTCTTCCATTTTACACGCCATCGCATCATCACTCTACTTTTCAATAAACGCCCTCGATTAGTGAGATTACCTCGATTGATAATACTTAATACATTGCATTAATGATTAACGGCACGTTTTCAACCTGTTCGACCCCTTTTTGCCGTTTTGTCGAGTCGCTCTCTTTCGATTTCGATCGAACGTATCGCGCTCGTTTTTCATGCCGAAAATATTTAAAAATTGTTTCACTCGCGCGCGTAAGTTAGTTTTGATAGCGATAAACTATATCATATTGTGCTTTCGTTACACACGTAGTGAAAGCATGCGCGCGCGTATAATAATAATATAGGTATAATACATATATCTACGTGTCATTTCTTTCAGCCTTAATTTTTACTTTTATTTATGTAACAAAAGAAAAATTTACACATCTCGTTGTATAGTAACATAACACATTCCACGCAAACAAATAATCAAGTATTTCACCAATAAATCCATCAGCTTGAGAGAGTGAGAAAAAGGAATGGGAGGGCGAAGGAGAGGGAGAGAGACAGGGAGATTAAAACATCTGCGTCGCGTGAGTCGGTCAGAGAAGCAGCAGATTCGAGTCGCGTCTTTTCTAAAATATGCGCCTTCTTTCATTACGTCTGATGTAATACCACTTGAGAAACTGTCAGCATGTAGCACGTAGCAAAACGCAAAACTTATATATAGACGAAAAAACGCGAGGATCGAGAACAACGCGATATATCGCGACGATGTTTCTTTAAATACTTATACATGTTGATGAGACTTGACGATACATATATGTGTGTTGGTGCTTGGACAAACGAAATTCATAGCGAAGCGAGAGCCACTCTGTTTATTGTATAATATACGTATAAACAGTTTAAAGTTTCATGTTGGTGAGCACGAGCGATATAATCTTGTGTAGAAATAACTTGATGTAAAATAGATAAAATGATTCAATCGTCCCTATCGGAATTAAAAAGTATCTCGATGATACATTTTCTTTAGACTTTAGAGCGTGCAGGCGGTTTTCAGTAAAAACGCAAGACGAGATTCGCGCGTCACGTCATCATGGCACCTCTTATTTTATCATTAAAATCGCTTACATGTCGGATGAAAATTTCCCTTGTGAGAGTTTCCATGGAAATTCTACTTGAAGAGTCAATCTCGAAATATGCGGGATTCTCTTATCGTTCGATTACGCCGCGTATCCGAGATATATATTATATATTCTCTCGTATAAATAAAACTTTCAAGTTTCATTATCTTTCCAGTAAGCCTTTGAAAGTCTCGAACGTTCCCACTTTGACATTGAAACAATCGTCTCGTTATTCGGCCGTTATTAAGATATTTTTTCAGTAGTAACGAACTCAAGCGAGCTTTGTAAAGCACAAACAAATTTCTTCATTGTTGACAATTTTCACTATTCTTTTAATTTAACCAATCGATGCAGAGTGCGTATTCGTCATAGGTCACGCTCTCGACGTGCCGTTCGCAAGTCGGGAGACGGAATCGGGATATACGATAGATCGAGATCGAGGCATGTGCTATTGTTGCGACTTGCGAGGCATTGCTGCGATCGCCGCGATTCTTGATCCGCGACCGCATCGGGCGTCGGTGTTTGAGGTGTTGAGCGCCGCGCCGCACGATTGCCATTATATTTGTCCGTTATCGTTTGCCTGAGAAAGCTAGGTCCCACGCTCGTCCACGGAACATTTTAGGTTTTAGTCCATCTCGGTCGGATTGATAACTTTACACACACGTATGTACCTACTTATTGTTAGACGTGAGTCGGAGAATGTAGAGGGTAGAGGCTCGACGGAGGCCTGTCGATCTTTCGGCCAATGGCAGGACCGCTCGTCGCTTACGTCGAGATCACCTCATAGGCGATGCATCTGGACGTCGCATATTGCATCATGGATCTGCCGCGGCATGCTACATGTACATTTTCACCGAACCGAGATCATGCAGTAAATCATCCAATTTCGTGCGCACAGGCGACCGTTAAGCTAATGAATATAATAAATAACTTATAATATAGACAATATAAATAATACGGCTTTGAGAGAAGCTCAAAGAGGCGCGCGCGCGCGCGCGCGCCAGAGAGAGAGAGAGAGAGAGAGAGAGAGGGGGGGGGGGGGAGATAAAAGATGCTAAACGAGGCAATGCTAACTTGAAGCGGGTGTCGTCGCCCTGATAACGTGTTGGTTAAATGCGTGGATTGCGGCAAAAAAGATTGCGTAAAATTCTACAGTCATTGACGAACGATTAATGGTTTATTCACTTACGTTTTTTTCGTTTCTTTATCGAGCGATGCGTAATATTTTAGATCTCAAAGGTAGTGCAACTTGTGACAGGTTACGGCTAATGGCTTGACATTAGCGATAAAGATGCAACTAAAGATGCAACTGCAAAGGTTCGTTGTCCGCCGTACGTACAATTAATTTTTCGGCGTGAGTCAGTTTCTCGTTGGACTTGGGAGGTGACGACGAATCATTTCTTCGTATCGTAATATTCTCGCGATCGGAGCAAAAAAGGAGTCAGTGAGAAGGGTGTACGTGTGGAGAGGCGTACGTGCCTACGGCCTATGACCGTCCCGAGAACCGAATTGCGTCACTACGATTCCGGAAAGAAACTGTAAACTACGCAGTTTGTCAAGCGAGATCATCATCCTTCTCCCCTTTTTTTTTTATATTTCAATTCGCTTTCACGGCCGATGTATACTCGAAATAAAGAAACATCTTATGAATCGTTTTGCGCATGAGATAAATAAGAGATATATTCTACGAAGTGTTTTGTAAAAAGGCGCAATGCCACGCGGTACCGGGTACGTATGTGAATATGGTGTTCTTTTTACCGTTTTTTTTTTTTTTTTTTTTTATAAGATGAGACTTATCGAATTTTCAAAAGCGGCGTATGCAGGTTACAGAATTGTTAAATCGAGAGAATTGGCTAAATAACTATAGTTGAATGTATTAAAGATACAATCGTATCTAGA